>OZ035826.1:32934317-33291817 GCA_964034765.1 Knipowitschia caucasica
TGAACCATGACTGTGGTGCATGTGCTGGAGCCGCGGCTCTGTCTCGTCTGTGGAGTTACAGCGCGCGTTGTAGGCGCCTCCCTCTTTCTGAACCTTATGGTCATCAGAACAGGTTCACAGGATGCCAATAAGAAACACTCACTATTCACATCGTGTAAATAAACACAATTTTATTGCATGGATCGATATGGCTGAAGAAAAAAATATATGCTTTAAGAGTACAGTGGAACAGTTTGAGTCAAGTCTATGGTTTAAACTAAAGGCTTCCTAAAATTGACAGACATTCAAGTGACCAGAAGCCTCATCTGTCCAAGTCACTTATAAATTGCATATGAATCATAATTTCACAGAGCAATCTAAACGTGTAAGAAATTAACCGATCCAATGACTCCATCTACAGGTTAGTTTTGATATTGCAAATAATTGGTGCTGAACAAATTAAAATAGTTGCTTTGATCAGGTTGTATAGTTTAAAAACTTGGTCACTCAACAATCAAATAAATAAAACAAAATAACCAGTTGGCATTCATGCCATGCTGACCACTCCAGCCGAGTATCCCGTTAATAGACAATTCACCACATATTCATATAATTTTCTAAAATATATTTAACAAATAAAAATCATTTTAAAAATATGTTTGCTTCAGATTCTGGGCTCCATTACCATGGGCATAGTGTGCTAACTATCGTAATGATGGATACCCTTCATGTGATTTGATGATTAGCAAACACACCTTCTAACAGAGAGAAGTATCTTCATTAGGTGAAATTCTACTCCCAGTATGCATTCTCAACTAGTATTGCTTAAGATTGAAAATTTGTCTTAAATTGATAATCAGGAGGTAGGTATTCCCAGGTTCCCAGGTTACTTTAAATGAGGAGAATTGCCTTAAGTGACAAATATTAATATGTTAACTACGGCAGTAAAGTACCATTCAAATGCCACACACAATATACAAATACTGGTAGCATCTTTAAACGCTGTTATAACTACAAATGTGGAGTCACAGAGTTCAAAATTAACAGTTCAACCCAAGATTTCCAGGTATACAGTATATGTATATTTTTTTAAAACCTCAGCTGCCACTTGCAATAATTTACAAAAGTAGCCCAGTTATAAAGCATTGTCTTTGTTTAACAGTATTAAAGTGGCATAAAAAGGAAAAATGTAAACAGCCCAACACTCCCTGCTAGAAGTTGGCATATGATGCTGTTGAGAAATGTTGGCAACTTGATTGAAAAGAGCTTTCCCTTGTGAAAAAGGATGTTTCTAAATCACACGTCAAATATAATTTGTCATAGATTTATAAAACTGCACGATTTGGGGGGGATTACCAATATAATTAACTGCTTGAACAAACCATTGCAGAAACTATGCTTTTTTTAGCTCAAGGAAAATTTAACCAAATACAAGTAAAGGAAATAAATAATATGGATAAATTGCCCTGTGAGTGCCGATTGTATTTGTACAACTATCACAGTCGATGTTTTGTCAAAAAGTAGTTTTTGAAGTCGATTTGCAGTTTCCCAACCATGATCATATTTCCTTTGAAAAACAGCAGGAGGAGCAAGAGGCAAGGTGCTGCTGGTGTCAGAACGGCAAAAAAGCAGTTCTCAACCAAAAGAGCTTTCATTTCACTTTCAATCTGAAGAAATGTTCCACTCAAAATATTGTTCTTTTTACTGTATCTTAAAGTGTTGCTATACTTTCTCAAAAATGTGACTGACAACAATAAGGAAGGTTGTGATAACAACCTGCCCAAGGTAGAGACGGGTAAAGACGAGTCCAGGGCCCCTATCTGCACAGGTCTTGTGTGGAGTCTCTCACACTTTTCCTTTTTTTGCTGTTGCCTTGCTGCTGTGACCGGCTGCTCTCATTAGCTTTAGTGCTGGGAGTAGAGCCTTGCTGACTTTGGTGGCCACTCTTAAGATGGAGACGAGACGCTTTTGCCTATGAGTGAAACAACGATTACAATAAGTACAGGAAGGTGCATCTAATGTATAAAAGTAACTTGCCTTTCCACTTTTGTTGTTTGAAGTGGTTGGATTATGACTCTTCCGATGATTAGCTACAGGGACGGACTTTTCTCTGCGACAAGGCTGCTGCTTGGCAGTCTTACATGGCGTGCCATCAGAGTCCTGAATAAACAAACCCAATGTGAAACCTCGACTCTTACTAATTTTGCACATACAGTTACTAGTTATTTAAACACAAACAAGACTTACAGCATCACTGGAGCTGGATGAAGATGTGGGGGTCAGTGGTGAGGACGAGGGGGAGGAGTGCAGTGATGGAGACTGAGAAGAGGAGTTGGAAGACTGTTTACAAAGAGGAACATTACCCTCCTCTTCATCTGGAACATTGTTGTTGCATTCATCGAGTTTCTGGGATAATGAAACATTATCTAGGGAAAAAGTACAAAATGTTAGCCAAGAGATTTCAAAGGATATTAACAGACATGAGAAACTCATAGGGAGCTTACTGTTACTGTTACATTGGATTCCCCAATTACTTTGAATCCATTCCCGGTACTCATTGACCTCCTGAGTAACCCGGATAATTCGTCCGAGAATACTGTGAAAAAAGGAAAGTTATTTACATTCAAATTACAGCGGCGTGGTTCTATTCTCCATCTATTGTGATCATATTTCTAAGTGTTTCCTTATGGATTTATTATCTTTGATGATGCACTGAATATTAATCTGTAGAACTCAAGATTTCATTGACATATAAAAGGTGCACATAAAACAAATACAAATGATATATATATATCTTAAGAGAGCTATGACAAATATTTATGTGTAGACATCCAAATATTTATGGACCCTTGCTGTTGTACTAACCTCTCAGTCTCATTGTTTGGATAGCACTTGGCAATGGGTGACACTGCATGGTTGAGAACCACGTATGCATAGTCAAATGCCTGCTTCACCTGCATAGCACCATATGAGCTTCGCCCAACATCGTTGTCTAAAATGGAGTCACTCATGTCAAATGATGGCATTTAAGCAAGTTATTCTTTTTAAATTAACATCTAAAATGGCTGTGTACCTGGCTGCAGAGGGTCTTCAATGTAGAGCATGGACGGCCTGTATCCATCCATCATGTTCTTCTGCACCTCGTCTTTGGCTACATAGCAGCCTCCATCTGCGATCCGGATGCCAGTTTTCAGGTAGTTGAAATTGCGACCGTAGAGCTCAAAGAACTCGATAAGCAAAACACCAATGTTGATATTGGGACTACATACATCATCCCTGTAATGAAGCTGCAAAACCAAATATTTGTTATAACCAAAACAAGAAAAACAGCAATAAAAGAGTAATTGTTTAGGTTGCCATTTCTTTTGCCACTTCCCGTTTATATCGCCCCCTTCAAGGCAAATGTATAATACATACAAACCCTCAAATGCTTTCTTTACAAACCTGTAGAAAGCTAACAGCCATTAGAAATAGACTGTAGGACCCAATCCCTCCAGTAAAAACTTCATTGAGGTCTCTCTGTAGCAAAAACTGCTTCAGCACCAGGACCAAATATGGCAGGACAGGGTATTTCTAGAGAAAATGGTTGTGTATAAGTGTGTTGTTACACTTATGTTACACAAGTAAATTTTAATATGCATCTATAAAATTCATTGTACAAACCTCTTTATACTCCTTTATGAGACAAGCAGCTTTCACTCCACTTTTTACATTGAAGCTAATGTCCACCTTAACCTCAGTGAAAGAGTCCGTCAATTTGATAATAGGTACCTTTAACCAAACACAAAAACATTGTTTATTGTATACGTTAGTGTGTAGTAAATTACTATCAATACCAAAAAAACCTTCAATGGAACTCTTAATTGAAACCAGGACTGTTTTTCCATAATTTCATAGATGACTCTGTCCATCATTGTGAAAGAGTATGTGTTAAAGTGTGTCAAGCTGGAATTAATCCATGGGACTGTAACATCGCTTTTGGCAGTAAATACGGATCATTACATCCAATTTCTCGAAGTTTATCTATATGTGTGTGTGTGTATACGGCATACACATTAAATAAATAATAACAATAAATAATCTTGTAGATGCTTGATCACAAGGCCATGTTTAGACTCATATACATTTAATGTTGTGTACTTTGTTGTCCTCGACCTGCGCGCGTGTGTATTCGTGTTTCACATTTTATGTTTGGTTAGTGGGAAAGAAAACATGTGTAGCAAAAAGAAAAAAGTACAACAGGGAAAAACGTTTTTCACAGCACGGTAGAAAAATGAATTATATTTTGTTACTTACAGTGGCTTTGTCCAAGACTTTAATAGAGTTCTCATCAGCAACATTCATCTTACGAAGTGCTTCTTCTAGCGTCCAAAGAGGAAGGGTCTCCCACTTCCCAAAAACAACAAGGTCTATGTCACTGGTAGGAAAAAGAAGTTCACAAATTGGTCTACAATAACACAAAATAACCTTAGACAATTAATCTTGAACGAGACGCAACATGAGTCCACAAGATCATGAAGAGACAATATTATAGCAATACTGATAGCAATACCGGTTTAGAATAATCATTTTGAATGCACCATCTTCACTGTGACCCGGCTTCCCAGACAGTTACACCAAAATTTCAGTTAAATCGCGTTTGTGTGGCAGACTCAAAAATGTGGGTTATTTCCATAGCGATGTTTATATGTTCCCATGTCATTCAATGGAGACAATACACTCGCAGATCATTACAATATTAGTTTCTAGGATGGCTGTGATGAGTCCTCTTTTGAGAGAGGGCCTATTTATTTCACAAATCTCTGAAACATGTCTGGCGCTAAAAGGGTTTAATAAGATTATTTAATCTGCAAATGTATTTTCATTCCATCATTTATGTTTTCATCCACACCACAGATCAGATTTCCATGACATGACCATTTGTCATTATGGGTGATTTAACAGAAAAGGTCTCCCCTTTAGATCTTTTTGTATGTCCTTTTTAAACATTTTAAGATTAAAATTCTCCCCAATGAACATTTAATCACCTTTCGAATTAGGCACATGTAAACACACTGCATTGTATTTTTCTCAGACAATATTGGTGAATATTAAAGGAGCGATATGTATAAAAAAAATAAAAAAAAAATCGGGCCAAAAGTGGTACTGCAGACTCCAGGCAGGTACTTGAACTGTCAATGAAGAACTCACCCAACGCAGCAAGTTCTGCATCACGGAAAGTTTGTATCTCCCTTCAATTGTCTCAATTTTTCAAAGGCGTCCCAATATAAATCCTTGTTTTGTCATTAATGATTTGAGAATCATAACAAGATCTTTTTTAGTTCTGCTGCCACATGTTATTTTAACTAGCTGCGGTGCGGGGTGTTGTGGCAACCCGGACGTCAGACTTCCTGATTGGCGAAACGGCTAAGTGTAGGACATTGTAATGAAAACAATTTTGATATTCAAGTATCTCGGCTGAACTACTGTTATCAGTTAAAGATGTATTCGAAAAGAGCATGATTTAATAACGCCTTTTCAAATATTGGGGCCATTTAATGATAACTTGACATGTAAATATTACATATTGCTACTTTAATCATTACACCCCTACAACAAATTGGAGCAGGCGACTTTAAAAAATGTGGGAATTGACTAAACGTGTAGACTGCACTAAAGTGAAGAATGACATTGTGTTTCCAGTTCCGGCAAGAAATCTTGTCTGATAAAAAGAATATATGAAATATCCCATCTTAAATATCACTACAAGTCTACAGTAAGAAGTACTGTACTCATAACTGTTTAAAGCTGCACTAACTGATTTGGAGAAATTTTCAAACGCGAGCGATGGGCTCCCTCTCTCTGCTCGCCGTCCCCGCACCCACGGAGCTTTCGCCCCCCACTACCCCCTCCCCCACCGCCTGTGCTCTGTGCTGTTGTTAGCTTCGGAGCTAGCGTCTCACAATATGGAACAATATGGCACTTTTGCACGTGGATGGCGTGACCATAGCATGACAGAACCGGGAAGCGCGGCGAGGAATAGACGTTCTTTTGGATGGATGTTTTGCTGTGTAAGCAGTAATGAAGACACAGGAAGTTTCAGGTTAGCCTTTGCTGTTTGTTGTGCTAACTCAGCTGTCGGTGCTAACGAGAGACCTGTGGCTTTTCTCAAGAAAGCGGGGGCCATAAATTTAGACCAAAATATTAGAACGCATATTTGCGATTAATTTATCTAGCATTCAGTTGTTGTTACTGTTAAAGATCTCCCAAAAATCAATAATGGAAATAAGTTCAAAAGTTATTTACCTTGTCGGCAGATAAAGACCAGTGCTGAAGCTCCCAAAGACTTGTACCTGAAAAAAAATACATATGACCAAATGACTATGGAGGGCATTCATAAAGGGATGAATTAAACAGTTACATCATTTGCAAACGATGTAATCCACATAAGAGTTCTGTTTTTGGCAATCAATACATCATCCCAAGCCTTTTTGAAAGCTTTAAAAACTTAGAAGTTGTGCATGTGACTGCAGCCTAAAGCCCGGTTAAAGTGTGCCAGGGCCCGCTTCGCAATTAGATCCGGGCTTTAGGTGCCATCTGACCGCGGCATTCGCCTTCAAACCTGGCGCTGTTCAAAAGTTCGGACAGGGCCCGCTTCCCAGCGCGGAT
The DNA here is from genome assembly GCA_964034765.1 of Knipowitschia caucasica. Taxonomy (NCBI): domain Eukaryota; kingdom Metazoa; phylum Chordata; class Actinopteri; order Gobiiformes; family Gobiidae; genus Knipowitschia; species Knipowitschia caucasica. The sequence continues at coordinate 32,940,945 of OZ035826.1, forward strand.
GAGGGGGGGTCAGTGTGTCGGGTGGTGGGGAGTGGGGGATGAGGTGTGGTGGGGACGTGATATTGTGCGTCACATTAAGTCTTCCTGTGACACACATTTTCACACACGTCTCTGCACTTTCGTATTCTCCGCTTGTGTTTAACCTTTCATATAAGCTCCCGGACCGGTGTCGAGGGGCGCTGGGGAGTGTCGCTCCAGAGCCAAAGAAAAGCGTTTCCTATGGGTGTAGCTCTCTTCTGCCCTGACCCTCGCTCTCAGTGTGGTGCTATTGCAATAACACATTCAAGAATCAGTCTTTATTTAATCACCAGAACACACACAAACACAAACACACACACACTTGTAACCTCCCTATCTGCGGTCGCTATGCTCATACTCCACACTTTTCATTCTTTCATTCTCATTCATTCATTTCTCAGCGCTCCTACGCTCAATGGTAAAGAGTGTGTGTGCACTCGTGTCCGCAGCGCGCACACACACACAAACACACACACAAGTGTGCATTCACATGTTACCCAATGAACTGCTACCCTTTGCATCAGATCAATTTGGACAAGTGTGAGATGTATCTTTCCCTAAACAACGCAATCCGTACTGAGCTGTTAGCTACAGTAGCAGAATGTAAACAGGAAAAGAAGCGGATCTCAACCAGGGCAACGAGGTAGTCTCTGGTGTTAGTATTAGCGCCACCAGCTGGACCGAGTTCAATTTCCCTGGCACGGTTCAGACAACACGTTCATGTGACCGCGGGCCGTTTTCACACCCCTGTGGCGACAATCCGGGCCACTTGGCCTAGTTCGTTTGTAAAAATCTATGTGCCCTTAGACTCTCCATGTATATTGTTTGGCACTGTAAAAAAAAAAAAAAATAGTTTAAAACACAGACTCGCCTATAAGGGCAGTATGTGTCACATGCTTGTCTCTAATCTGAACTGTGTAAATATCAACAATATTTAGTAGAACTCAAGCAGAAAGTTCAGGCAGTTGAGGAATGCACCTTTCAAGTGACTAAGGTTTTTATCCAAGATGAACAGGTACCTCAGCACTGGGCCAAAGGTTGTGGATAACCGTTTTAATCCTGTCGACCACCTCCAGTCTCATCTTCTCCTCTTCTGGCTGTGGTGAAATGTATTTGTAGAAGTCGGTTATTTCTTCATGTAGCCTGCACAGAACACAATAGTTGTCAAAAGGTATTAAATAAAGTTTAAAATTGTCATTAAAAAAATAAAAAAAATAAAAATCAGCATTATTGACATAATCCTCCTGCCTAAGACTTCATAAATGGAAAGATATTTTGTTTTAGGTTAAAATAATAGGAAAGGATATGACGGCGTGTTACATTGAGAGTACATTAGGGGTGGGACGATTAGCGTCAATAATGCCAATTGTGACCAAGAAACAAATGTGATAGAATCATTGCACAGGATGATCATCACACTTACACTAGCAAAATACTACTCCTTTTTCTTGAACACACAACTTTTGCATATTTTGTTATGGTTAAGAAAATATATATATATATATTTATTTTTTAAATAAGATTCTCCAGTCGAAAAGTTGGGGAACAGCATGCCAAGAGCATCTTGGCATGCTGTTATTATTACAGGTATAATATAAATATATGTTCTACATGAGAAATAATTTTACTTTCTGAAGCATGAAAGTTAACTTACCCACAAGGGTATTGTCATTCCCCAATCAGAGCCAAAACATTTTGAAGCACAAAGGAGAGTGCATAAGTAATAATAGTATGTTTAGCCTAATGGTGTTTGTATTTCACAGCTTTATCTTTCTGCTGTTCGTTTAGGAATGTTGTGCGTAGTGTGTTGACATAGTTGAGACGCAGATTTATTATACTAAACACGTGTCAAGTAAAAAAAATATGTCATCAAGAGAGCTAGACTTGATAGAGAGTCAGTATAAACTCTGAAATCGGTACATATGCCAAGTCCAACTTTGAAAATATAGATATAAAGTATGTAAAAATCCATGCAACCATTTCCTAGCTCTCAAAACTGTGTTGTTCTATCACTACTTTCACATACACTTCACAGCCAATCAGCTTTCAGGATAACAGGTTTACCCAAGTACATTGATCTAAGGCTACAGGTTGACCAACACGGACAATCCTGAGTTTTACCAAAGTTAGTGGAAACAGCTGCATGCCTTTCGGGGCTAAAACGTCTCACATGGTTCTAACAAATATCCTTGGACTTACCCTAAAATTCCTTCAGAGTAGTTTCGAGATTTCCATGGGGTGCCCGTGTATTCAATAGGTCTTCCTGTGTTAGAATCGTTGCTCGTGTGCAAGAGGCTTGAATTGTATCCAAAAGTGCTTGCTTTGTTGTCCCTTTTCCTTTTGTTAGAGATTCCGTCTGTGAGCCCTCTCCACAACACCCTACTGCCCTGCTGCTGTCCCGCTCCAGCACCGCCCCTGCCCGGGGCTCGCTGGTTACCGTTGCTTTCCAATGGTATAAAGTCATGCTGCTCAGATATTTCGGTGTCCTCCATTGACATCACGTAGTTGGAATCAGATGAGCCGTTTCTGCAACTGCTTCCGGACGCCCCGCTTTGAGACCCAGGAGAGTAGCTCTTATTTACATGCAGGTATCCAAGCCCTTGTGTCGTCTCCCAAATTTGCATCCACAGGTTGTTAGCAGGTCCACGTTGCTCTGGTTGAAACCAGGCGATCCTCGGATCCATCAAATGCCACTAAAGGCACAGTGCCGAGCACCCGACCCGGAGCAGCGCTAGCCCGTGTGCCCAGTGCCGCTAGCCAGTTTAGCAAACCTGAGTAGCCTTGTCACAACGATGTTAGCAGCCTGTACGCTGCCACTTTCTTTGGCAACCTGCTCAAACGCGTCAGTGCCCTAAACAAGACCACCGATGTCAACCACAACATCCATAAATTATAAAAAGCTTCAGTTGAGACTTCTGGTATAAGTACAAGTACAGAGACGCGTGCTGGACTGTTTCTCTGACCCTTTCCTCTCAATGGCGGTGCAGTGAAACATGTGCACAAGGCGCATGCGCGCAAATGAGACCGAGGCGCAAGTCAGTTACGCAACTCAGTTTTTGGTTACATAACATAAAAAATCCCATACACATATATAATTTAATTCAGTTTTAAAATGTACATTGCTTGCCACTGTAAAAGCTACACTAAAACAATAAATGTCTACACTAGTGTAGTAATGTTTCCAAATCCACAGCCATGAGGAAAGCTCTGAGTTCTACATTCTGCCAGTAAACGGCAAGTGAAACAGGTTCTGCTACTATGCAGGAATGTTTGATTACTGAAATATAAAATCGTATAAAATGCCGCGTTAAAAGTATGCATTGCCTCGGAACTGGTGAAGGGTCCGTTTTTCTATGCTCCAATCAAAAGTCTGACCTAACGCTATGTTTCCGAGGAAGCAGAAATATTTTGCTGCACTGGTCCTATGATACATTCACATTTACTAGTAGTTAATGTGAGTAGTATTCACATTACTCAAGTGTTCTTAGATGCTAAACCTTGGCAGAACTAAGACAACATTGCCCCTTTCAATGTAGGAAAAAAGGTTGAGGAGGCTCATCTAGAGATTGATGCAGAAGTATAATACAGAAAAATGTACTGTACCTGTTAGAGATGACATGCAAACATTTGTTCATCCACTTTTCACTTTACACAATAAGGGAGAGATGATGAAACTTCCATATCATAAGTTAATTATCTCACCACTTTACAAGCCAGGTTTGAGCAAAATGTTAAATGCATAAAGCACAAACATGATACAGGTTTCACATTCGTGCCACCACAAATAAACCAAATATATGAAAGGGGGAGTAGACTTTTACCAAATAAAAATGTGATGCTTGTGATGTGATACCACATTTTAATCTATCTTGAATACAGTTACATTTTATGTTTAAATGCATATGTATATTTTGTTAAAAGAAATTTCACAAAAATCAGGTAAAAAAAAAGAGGCATACAGAGCAACAAGGCAATATCACTTTACTGCCTAGGTAATAAATAACACCACAACCATAACACAAAACATGTTGCACTAAGCTGATAGCATATCTGTTCATGTAATTCCTTCTGCCTCTTCCTTAACCTTTTAAAAGACAGCCTATATTTGTGACTGTACAATTTAACCTCTGAAATTTTCCTTCTGGTCATACACCAACAGGAAAACATATCTTTGTTCTTTATTTGATGACATAAAATAACAAATGTACAGGGCTTTTTATGCAGAGGGCTTGTCAGCGTCCTCCATTGGTCAGAATCTAGTATTATTTGCATAAACCCGTCTCCAAATCCATGGTGTCCGTCACTTGGTGTGTCTTTGAGATTGGAGGAGAAAGTGACTCCTCCTCCTTAAATAACAGATGTGGCATACGTTCAGCTCTAACCACAAATGGGAAGATCTGAACAAACTCAGTCCATTAGACACAGAAATAAGCAAACACAAGCTTTATTGTTTTTTTCCGATTCCGGTGAAGGTTTTCTTTTTGGTTTTGCCTTGTGTATGGATTGTGCTACACAAAAAACCTTTCCTTGCCTTGATTTGTGGGCAAGTCATTTCTTTGACCCAGCCTGTTTGACAATTGATTTTTTTTAACCTATGATGTAAAATTGGATAGTATCTTGCAACACAGTAGTTGGAAAGCGATGATCTAGACACTCCAGATTTTTCTAAAACACAGAATAAAATCTAGAGATTCGGATTACCAAACGCTGGTAGGAAAATCTTAGTGAATCCAACTCTTACCTTTAGGACTTTATCAATTATCGCTCCTCAGAACAATAAATAACAAGGGTTAATGTAACTAAAATGTCCATACTTCTGATTTGTGATTATCTGGAAAATCTGATATGCATATCCGAATTTTCAGATCATCACAATACGTTTTATTGTAATGTCTTCATTTCTTCACTACTTTTTCTAAATAGCTGATGAATCTTCTCAAATTGGTTTTGACATTGTCTAGCACACAAAGTTGCTGAGGTGCATACTTGCCTCTTCCCTCTTTTCGAATCTAAAAAGGAAAGGAAACAGATGTTTTTAACATGTTTTGCAATTGTGTATTGAATCCATACAGGGATTACTTTAAACATGTCATTAGTTACATTTACTTTGTATTCATTTATTGAATGTTGAATCTAAAACCAGTATACACTTAATACCTGCATCCATTCATTCATCCATCCATCTATTTGAGTTGAGAAATTGGCCTTACCTTGGCCTTGAAGACAGGTTGAAGAGTTTTGAGTGCCGGTAGTAACTGGATGTTTTTAGCAGCCATCTCTGCCTCGTCACCATCCGCAAACACATCAAACAGAGCATCCAGAGCTTCTCCATTCACAACGAGATCAGTATCTTTGGTGGCGATCAGTAGTAAGGCACTTCCAATCATCTGCGAGGGATAGTAGATGAGTTTTTAACATCAAATCATTGCAAGAAAAATATGATTTTACCTGTATAGTTTCTGTTGAACCCTTTTCTTTTGACAACATACTGCCAGTTATACCCAAAATGGCAACAGCATTGACTCTCACACTGACAACATCACAGCGGCTGGCCGTTTCACTTAGACTTATGAGCTGCTGGGGTGTCATACACTAAAAAAACAACAATATTGTACAAATTAAATAGGAGCTATTTTTTATGAATTAATTATATTTAGAATTGTCATGTTACCAAAGAAGAATGATATACCTCACAGTCTTAACAAGTACTTGATTAATAAGCAATGTTTTCCCTTACCTGAGGAATTCTTTTGGAAGCAATAGTTTGCAATAAAGATCTCAGTGCACTGGTTACAGCCTCAAGAAACTCTGCATTATTAGGCAGTTCTGAAAAAATAAAATACAAATATTGGGTATCAAGACAAGGCATACCAATAGAATTTTTATTTTTTGTTGCATACCTGACCGTCCAAAAACTAGAGATGAGAGGTGCTGTGCTGCCTCCTGTAGAGCTGCCTCTCCTCCCAAAGACTCCAAGTCCATCGTAGAGAGGATGCTATGAAGGCATGTCAAAGCCCGTGTCTGTACCCTTTCCAATCTAAACAAGATTTTTGTCAATCATGTAAATATGAATTTCTCTTTAAAAATAAAATCGTATCAGGTTTTTACGTTTTACCTTTTAATTATGGATTTCCATTCAAGATTCTGATGGCATACATCAATAGCTTCAGGTCTAGGAAACTCTGTCTTTTTGAGCACCTAAGGAAAGGAAGTTAATATCCAATATGTACATGTATGAAATTTAGAAAATACAACATACCTTTTGGGGAATGTGATGATTAATCAAGGCTTCATGTACTTCAGCAGATAAACACAAAGGAGACATAAGGCTTGACACACCATCACAAAGCCCATCTGGCCCCAGTTCACTTTCATCACTGCTTGATGACTCTTCCCACTCATCATCTGAAGGATCTTAAAAAATAATTAAGATACCAGTTCAGAAAAATATGCCGGAAACTTGATAAAAACATGAACAAAAGGCGCTGCAGCTGAATAACTGCTCAACAACATTTGTCTTGCATGGGAAATAATGGCTTGTGTAGCTTCCTAGGGTGTCCATTTCTTTTTCTCAGTGTCACAAAAAATGGATACAAACTCAATGTATAAAGTAAATGTGTGATATTGTAAAGAATAAACTGAAACTGAAATGCTCTATGCACACAGCTCTAATTACAAACAACACTTAAAAGCTTCAGTTGAGACTTCTGGTATAAGTACTAGTACAGAGACGCGTGCTGGACTGTTTCTCTGAACCTTTCCTTGATTTGTGCATCTTATCAAATTCATGTATTTTTCTAGCGCCAAAAATCGTATTGTCAATGAAAAAAGAAAAAAGTAATTGGTCCATAGGACGAACAGATTAACCAAGTTAAATGTGTCTGTAGTGTGCAGGTATGTCAGTGTGGCATAAAGCAAGCATCAAGATCTGGAGATGCAGAACTGTCGAGACCACAGCTCATGACAGATTGCCCTCTGTGACAATAAAATGACCTTCACCACCATTTTTTTAATTTTTTTTTTTCATTTAATCCCATTGGCAAGAAATTGTGTATTTTTTTGTCATTTATATGAGTGGAGTTGCAAAGACACGTGCGACACTTACCATCAGAACAACACATGTTTACAATGATCTCCAAAGATGTTTGCTGGGCTGTCAGCAAGGCCACTGCCTCCCTCAGCTCATTTCCAGCCTCCTGGGAATAAAAATTGCAAATTTGGCCCTAAATATATGATTAAGTAAGAATGTACTTCAATATTCAAAGTATTATTTTCCCTAACTTTGATGTGAACAAAGCAAAATGTGGAACCATGAAATGTGGTAAAATGAATATGGTATTAAGAATGACTAAAACCAATAACAGATACACATATCAAAAATATGTTCGAAGAATGTAGGAAAAAGTTAATGGGAAGCCAGGTTTCCCATGGTGCTACAAATTGTAATCTTAAAGCATATATAATTGTTTAACAGAGAAAAACATGACACTTACAGGCAGCAAGTCTGAGACATCATTATCCATTTTGGTAGCCTTGCCATTTTTCTTTGGATTTGGCACTTCTCCCTCTCCCATCTCATCTACAAAAAGGTCTTTCATAGTTTCATCCTCCACACCATCCACAAATGGTGGGGTAAGGTGGCAGTTCTCTTCCTGTCTGAGTTTAGGGATCAATACTCCAGCATCGATATCCAAACACCGAGACAAAGTTGCTACAACAGTGTTGAGGATATGGGCCTGGTGAGCAGCAGGAAAATTACTCTTTACGTTCCACAAGGTTCCTAAAAATACAGAAAACGTTTCACAGACATTGTGCAGAAGTTTCTTCCTCTAATACATCTATATAACAATATCACAGTTACCTGCTGTTAGTGCTCTAAGAAGAGTGTGAGCCATGCTCTCATGAGAGGACAGCAGCACATTTTCCAGGGCTCCAAGTATAGCACTGTTTATGCTACACAGCAACTCTGGATTATCCTCAGTCACAATATGTAAACAATGAGCTGGCCAACACAAAATGTTAATTTATATGACGAGTTGGGATGAATTAGACACTAGGCATGATTTAGACAAATAATATTTATATATTAAAACTTCACAAGTCCCTGCCATCTTGTCAATGATCCTTCCCGAACCACCACTGCAAACAAGGATAATCAGGTGTGCTCTAGCACACACAGGACAGGCCCTGTGCATTGAAATCCCCTTTAGCTCATCTCACATTGATTAACATAAAAAAAATGGATGAGTCTTCTGCTGCTGGACACCTGAATTCCTCCAACGGGGATCAATAAAGCATCTTTATATCTAATGGCGGTAATGTCAAATATCTTGCCCTAGTGAACAATTGGTAAATCACAATCCACATATAGAGCGTTTGTTTAATTTGCCTTTTGATGACAGTGCCAGCTGCTTAAATGTCAATCATCCTCGTTGACATTAGCAGTTCGGTTATGACCAGTGACAGGATAGGGCCCTCCGTGTTGTCATATATACTTCAATACAAAACGTACATACCAGCAGATACAGCGAGTTCTACATTGTGTGGATATTTCTCCAAACATTGAACAACCACATCCAGAAGACCAGCTTTGTTGAAAATGGAGAGAGCCTGAGTATTGCTTTCACTGATGACAAAAAAGATAGATATATTTCAACAGAATTTATGCAGACAGGTTGTTTTAAATGTTGTGTTGTATTCCTAAGTAATATAGAGTGGTCAAATATTCATGTGTTTAATTTAATTTGCAATTAATTTATCACCATATTAAAATACACAAAATGTGATATGAAGCATTTTTCATCATTTCAAAAGAAAAAATAACTATTTTTTTGGTCAATAGCAAAGTTATATTATGTTATTGATTCCATTCACATACCATAGATTCCACAGCAGGTTCACAGCTTCATTAGCAACACGCTCCACGGGATTACCAGTATTCTTCTTTTCCATTGACGTGGCACAGCTGTCCAATCCAGAACAGCACTGTGAAAGTAAATCAAAATTCCACCCAAAAAAAGAAAAAAAGAAATCAGAATTCTTAAGGATTTTATTAGGTTCACAAAAAGACGCCGTGTCTAACCTCTCTAAGCAGGGCTGTGAGCGGAGTCATGATGTCATGCTTCACCATATCGTCGCACACCTCCTGGCCTCCACAGGCACTCAGATTCCTGTAAAGGAGCAAGACATACAGTGAAATATTCCTCCAGGATTTTGCAATGTTGCATATTCTTTTACGCTCCTATAGAGGCTATGGAGTTGACTTTCTTGACAACAACATGAGCACATAGGCTTCCAAACAAACATAGCTCTGTCAGCGGTTTTGGCAAAGCTGGTTTGTGAAAGTTTGTGAAAAGTCCAACAATTGTTGCCAGAATCTTCCGGCCTGTGACACATGTGGCTGGAAACGGTACCAACGCTACATTACACGTGACACCAAATGTTTGTATCTTTCATTTATAAAAATGTGTGGTGCCATTTTTCTGTTTCAAAATGTTATCAAAAAAAGAGACCACACCAGCTAAACTGGCAATGCAAAAGCAAGCCTCATTCTGCTCTCTGATTGGACAATCTGCATGAAAAACATAAATATTATGGACATCATGTCCATTGAATTTTTAAGTAAGAATAAAAGCGCTTTAAACTGTTAAGGAAAAGTAAAATACAATGTAATTACTGCAATGTATTACTTACAAATCAATGCATTACAAATCAAAAAGTGGGTAATATTTACTCGATACAAAGGTCAGTAACGTGTGTTACACTGCATTTTAACTCCGCCCCTCCTCTAAGCGGTTGGTATTTGCAAAAGAGCAGAGATATGCAGCCTACGTGACAGATGAGTCTATGCTCTGGTTTGATTTTTAAAGCGTCCAAAAAGAGTCAATGTTGACAGAGATATGAGCCTTCAAGAGTCCTGCTTGAAAGAGAGGCAGACACTTGTCAACGGGCGGAAAATACATGCAAAACAAACGGAGACGCAGCGCGTTTTAAAACAGCCAAGAATTATGCACTTTCATCAAGTTAAAGCAGTGATCTGCTGTGAACCAGTTCTGAGACAGGACTCAACCAGGACAGAACCAAGACTGGTTGGTTAAAATAAGCTTACCCAAAGTTTAACCAGTATTAGTAACCGTATTAGCAATGGTGACAATAAAATAAGAGCAAATGACAACCCCTTTGATTATAAGACTAAAATTAATAAATAATAATTCAACTTGAGATGTATAAATGTTAATCCATGTTAAAAGAAAATAATTCATTTAAATTCAACAATATATCGTAGCCTTCCGTGATTATCACAAATTACCAGGGGTCCACAGGTAATACTAATTCCGTGCGAATAGGGCGGAAGTAAACAAACTTGTTTCACTTCCGGGTAATCAATTGAAATGTAATAAATTCAAAATAAAAAGGTTAATTATTTCATTTTCCGGTTATTATAATATACATGTCTTATAAGCAATGAAAAAAATATTGCCGTGTGCCTGAAAGTGCAAAATTCTTTTAATTTCCATTTCCCTTCAAAAACAGAAATGTATTGACCGCAAAAGTTGACGGACCATAATAGCACATTACACAGATGAACAGACTCCCACTACTTATAATTTGTTGGAGACAAAGACGTGGAACACAACAGTTAAGTGCTCTTTAACCAAAAGCTCCATCAAATCCAAGCACTAGCAAATATCATATATATATATTATTTTTTTTTTTTTTTTTGAGAGAGTAACTTAAAAGTAATGCAGTAGTAGTGTAATGCATTAGAGACAGTAATATTGTAGTCTACTACATTATTTTGAAATAACAGTAATAAGTATTACGTTTTTGAAGTAACGCCTAACACCAGCCAAATATAATTTCAGGTTGACCTATGGATACATGTGGGATGAAGATGTAGATTCTGCCCCTTTAAAGTGATTGTCTGGAGTTTGTCAGAAAGAGAGAGAGAGGTGCTTGATTTGAAAAAAAACGATGCAAGCTCCCTCCCCCTTCCTTTCTGATTGGTCTACTCCTACGTTTCCGTAACACTTTTAAATGTTAATCAGAGAACACATTATACATATACATTATTAATACACATGCACGGAGGTTTTCAGAATTATTTGTTAACGTTTTAATGAAGAAAATAATGTTTTTATGCACACAAAAAAACGATCGCGGCAAACCCGGAACAAGCTATTATCATGAATTGCACATTATACTAAGAAGCATGAGCACCGATGATTGACAGCCCTTGGCATGACTCGATTGGTTAATCTCGACGGCATCGTGGATTCTGAACTATAGCTAAGAGAAGGGAAGGCGGGACTTGCCCGTAATATTAGAATTAATAAAATGACTTATATTATATCAACATTTAAGGCCAGGAGGTCAATTTAACACATTTCCTAAAATTTGTAATTAATTTAGAGTTACAGACTATCACTTTAAGTGTATGTAATAAAACTGATATATTTTCAGAACTGACTCAAACTCACACCAATTTTCTACTAGTAATAAAACAAACAGGGGAAAATGGTTGCTATACAGTATACTCCTAACGTTAAGGATCTACACCAGTGAGCCTCTCTGGTGACGTTTTTTTTGTCTAAGAAGACAATTTTTAGACAAAAAAATGTGAGCCAGGGGTTAAAAGGTCCGATATCACATAAATCTACTAACAATTGCTTCATGGTGGCAGTAGGAACAACTTCTTGCAATGAAGTGTAAACTTTAAGAAACAGATCATTCCAATGAACAATTTAGGAAACTATAAATAACAAAATACAAAGATGTCAATGTAGAAACAATGATAGAAAGGAACAGGCATTTGTCCCACACATACATACCTCAGTGCTCCTGTCGCGGTTTCCCTGACAGCCACACTGCTGTCCAGCAGCATAGGGCCCAGGCGTCTTACTGCATCTCGCTGCAGAAATCCTGAAATAGTTTGGCTTTGCTGTACTACACGAGAAATGCTGGCACATGCCAACTCTCGCACATCTGCACTGGGGCTCTGCAACTGTACGGACATATTACTTTAGTCAAATCCCATTGTCAAGTACAATTGAAAGCTATGTCTGTAGGATAAAAAAAACAAACTTTTTTTTAATCAACGTACGATTTAAATCGTCATTGTAGGGATCTCTATACAAATGAATTAAATGTCATCCGTGCCACTCGATTGAAAAGCAAATTACAAATTTGGTTTGGTAAAAAAACTCATTTGAATTTATAGTATTGCGTAAAAGCAATTAACCTCAATGAAAGGCAAATCATAAACTGGTCCTCAAAATCTTCATGTAGCCATAATAAAGTGACATTAGTTTTAAAAGGTGGGAGTTTAGTTTGATGGGATTTAATGCCCATTGGCTACTAGTAGTGGTATGCCTTCCGTTTATCAATGGAACCAAATGAACAGTTTTCTATACAGTAGGGAGCAAACATGCTTTCAATTTTCACTAAGGTCTTACGGTGGTGCTTTAAAATCTGTATCGTGGGTTGCATCATATACTGGTTACACCTATTATGGTACCCGTTATTGGAGTTTACGGACACTGACAACATAAGGTCGACACAATCATCTGTTAGTTCCACTCAACACATGTGGAAAACTCGTGAGTTTTGCTCATACATTATCCAACAGCTCAGCAGCAGGACAGCTCTCTTCATCGTAGTCTTCAACGCTTTCCCCCTTCACTGCATTCGCCGGTAACCCCACCGTGTTGAATTGCGGACGCTTGAATTTGGTAGTTTTAGTTTTTCCCATTTTAAAAGCAATGAGTTGAGAAAAGCTTTAAAATCAGCTGACAGTTCAACAAACTCTTGACGTTGAGATATGCTCGGAAGCCATGTGGGAGATAGCTGCTTGACGGTGCCGTAAAACAGTAGGTGTCGCAAAGAGTCGTAAAAAAAGACTACCCAAAAAATCCGCCACGGATCTATTTTCTCTGCGAGACTTTTCTTAAGTGTTCGCATATGCCTGTTTGTGCTCATATTGACAAAAACAACAGACACAGTGTTATGCAAGTATAACAAACATTTTTATATAAATAAAGCAAACACGTGTATCAATTTATTCACTAAAAAAAATAATCATCTGATAAAATATCCACTCAGCATAAAACAAAGTAGCTTAATTCATTAACTGACATAGATGTGCAGTAAAATATTTCAATCTGGAGAGCAGGGTTGGGAGATTAAATAAAACTATGTAGAGTCACTGGATGTTGGGTCGTGGCTTTAGAATAAGCTTTCCAGTCTATGACAAAAACAAAAAATATAGATATTAGACAGTGGATTCAACATCTTAAAGACTGTTTAGCTTACATCATCGCAAGACATGTTGTATTCAGCTAGAACTGTTCGACAACGCGCCGCAATACTGAAGTGTTAAGAATCAAAAGACAAAAATCACATTTCTAAACTTTTAGTTTCAAAATATAATTTCAGAAGGATACATTGATGGTGCCACAACTCGTTTGTGTATACCAGCGAAGAATAGTGCTATAAGTGTGATGCAGCTGAGGGTAAAAAATGGGTGATTCCAAAGTGATGAAAAAAATGACACCTGCAATTTGACAATAAGAGGAAAGTCATTAAGAATGTAGGACAAACCGATCACCATGAAGTTGGGCATGCACACACATCCAGCATTGGAGTACATCTCTGATAGTCACTACTACAATACATTGGTGCTTCGTGAATAATATCATAAAGCACCATTGCCAATTGCCTGATTATTGACGAGGTATGACGTGATGTTTCTCAGAATTCCAACTAGTAACTACAGTCTTAGGTGTGTATAACAATGATAATAGATATAACAATATTTAGCGATTTTTTGGCGTTCAAATATCAATATTAGATTGAAATATCAAGTTTCATACAACAAGGCTTAATTTTATAGCCACCATCTAGCTATCTGTGTAAATTTCTCCATTGTGAGATTGATAAAGTTTATCTTAGCTTTCTATCTAACATTAGATAACATTTGGATATTAAGGGTTTCTGTTTGAATAAAAAAAGAAAAGATATATCCAAACCTTTTGTGTATCAGGATCTATCAACCACTTCCATGCCCCAGTAGCCGTGCACACAGACACCACTATCAAAATCACTGTCACAACAAATATATAGATATGAAACAAAGATATTTTCATCTGGCTTAATTAAAAAACTTGGTTTTAAAAAAACAAAAACAAAGTAGCCAATAAACGAAGTGTGCATGCACTTACTTCTCCACCTTCCTGTTGCAGGTTGCAGACAAGAGACATATTCTGTAAGTCTTCTTTCAAAAGCCTTTAGGTCTGTGAAGATGTTCACATAACATTAAACATTAATAACAATCACGAGGAATATAAATGGTGATAAACCAAAACATAGCTTTAATGTTAGCTCTGCATGATAGCAATCATGCTAGCACAAGGGTACACGCCGTATTCCTTTGGTTTCAAGAGTTTTTTTCCGATGGTATATTTCCACTCGTAGTATTTCACTTTGAATATTAAATGTACTTAAGTTGTTAATGTACCTTCGGCTTGCTCCAAAGAATTCATGCCTGGGACCAGCTACTGCTAACTGTACTTCTGCTTTAACGCTATGGATCAATGGTTTCAAGAGAATCGCCTGGTGGTGCATTACTGCCCCCTGCTGTTAGCAGCATTGATTGCAACACAGGTCCAAGAAAACAAAGGGCTTGCAAAAGTGCTTTTACAATGTTTACAAACAAGGATGTGTTGTATTTTCTACCGACCACAACACAGTGAGAGACAACTATGAAGTGAAAGCAAAATTATATTTGATTTGGTAAATAAAAAAGTGTAGCTTCCAAAAGAATTCATACATAATTAGTTAGAAACTTTTTTGACACTGCAAGCTTTTCACCTCGTTTTGCTTATTCGTTGTTATTACAAAAACCTCATATGGAGCATTTGTGAAGATTTCTAATTGGATGTAGATCTGACTTTGACTGGGCCATAACACAAAGTTGTTTTTGATGTTGTTATAGTGTTGTTTACAGCTCCTCCAGAGTCATCCTGAGGCATATGATTGTCATTTATGACCAGTGCTCTCATTGTTTGGCTAGTTAAAGTGGAAAGCCGTACATTGGTAAGTTTGCAGTGGCGCCATATTCTTTCCATGTCTGAATAATGGATTGAACAGTGCTTTGTGAGATGTTTAAAATCTTTGCTTAACATAGTGCTATTTAAACTTCAAATCACGGGTCGTGACACAAACGGTTACAATGTAAAAGGAGTTTAATTTTTAATAGTAAAAATTAATTACTAAAAAGTAAATGGGCTTCACAGAGCTACCAGGCCTACTGTGATGTAACACTCATCCAAAGTCCACAAAGTTGATTGTATGGGTTAAGATAATGCAGAACAATGAAGACAAACACACTCCCATTCTTGGCAAGGTAAGTTTATTTGTATCAGACAATTCATACAAAGTGCTTGCCATTCTAGTTTTCAGAGTGTATACATTAATGTCTTGTTAACTGGCTGCAATTTATTGGCCAGCCTTATGTTGAACTCTTCACACAGGATATTCTCTACGTCATCGATATTTATGTTCTTCATGTCGTATTTATCAACATCCTCATCTGGGCAATATGTGACTTGGCTGTATGTCCAGCCAATTAAAGCTTTAAATCCAGTAGGTGTTTGCAGTGAACAGATGGATTTATTGGTGAACAGTGATGCAGGGTCTGTCTGAAGTTTTAGACATGTATTGGTGAAATGATCTTGGCCTCGTGGGCTCAAGGTGAAGCAGTATATGGTTTTTGTTAGCTTTGTGTTCACCAGGCTTGATTTGACAAATTCTGGGTTAAGAACATCAGGTTTTCTTCCTGTTTTTTCCAAGACCCACATGCCCCCTTTGTCAAAAAGACGAAAGACACCCGGTGCCTGACTTTGATCCTTCCCTGAGACAAGTTCCAGTGGCTCCCACAGTTGACTAGAAACTCCAAAGCTTACATCTGCTAGGTATGCTTCCCCATCTATCTCAATCTTGTTTATGATATGACTATCAAGAGGCCCAAAGTCATTCAGACTATTGTTAAAAACTCTGGAGCCCAGAGTTGTGCAGTGGTAGCCTAGTGTTCGCAGGACCCAGCCAAAAAGGATGTTATTTTCAAGGCACCAACCCCCTCGGCATTGATTTATGATTTTGTCAAAGATTATCTCCAGCTCCATGGTTATCTTCTCCCCACAATGAATGCTGAGGTTTTCAAATGGAATGGACATCACATGCAGTTTATGGATTAACTTCAGAGTTGCAAGGTCCGGTTTCTCGAAGGATCCTGCAAACCCAATTCTTTTGAAATACTTTTCAATCTCCATCACACCTGTAACAAATGCACACTCACTTTACAATATTGCAACTTTTGGTAAAAGATAACAAGACAAACTAAGCCTAATCAATGTTTTAATCCAATTTATATTATGGAACATGGCTAAAAAAAAGTCTCGCTTTAGGTTCAACTCTAGCAGGAGCTGCGTAAAACAAAACAAAACCACATTAGAAGAATACACAATGAAGACCGTGTCTATGAACATTTGGTTGCTATACAAGTGATTTGAAATGCTTTCCCTTACCAAATTGTAGATATAAATCCTCGAAACTGCGAAAGTGGAAGTTGTAACGGAAAGGCCAGTCACTCCCAAGCCCCGGCGATCCAAGATGGCGCCCTGTTCAAATGAATGGTTGTGCTCAGTGGCGCTTTGTGACGGCATGGGGGCTGAAAGATTAGCGGAAGTTGCCTGAAACTCGCAAAGATCTATGGGAAACTCGCCTGTATTTGGGCATAGTCTGGTCCTCCCGGTTCTGCGCAGTGGATGATCTCCCATAATGCGTTGCGCCAAACACGCGTGTGTGGGTCTCACACCGGGTCTCACGCACGTGCACAGAGGGGCTCGGCCGCGCTCTGACCAATCAGAGCAGTTCCTCAAAGCGGGAGTTAGAGCGAGAGCCAGAGGAGCAGAGTTTGTGGCACTAAAGTGTGGATTTAAACAAAACCAAAGGATTTAAGAAGAAAAAAAGTTCAGGATGACAAGGGACACTAAAATCCCCACAAAATCCGATCTTTATGAAAGCTGTAGGTTCTCTGTCAGCTGAGGTTGAGCTGTTTTAATATGCATTGAGTTCTATGGGGAAAATTTCTGGGTGGCCCACGTGAATTTAGTCTGGTTCAGTCTGCAGTACCGCGAGAATCCCCTGAGCACGTGAGTTATTCAGCTACAAGCTAGTAATACCCTATCCAGTTAATATAATACATCCATGGTCACTCCTTTAAAAAGATATGCGCACAGGGGCGTGGCTACAAACTTTACAGGGATAGTAGAGAGAAAAATGCTGAACTGACTTCAGCAAGTCTCAAAATATCGTTCTGTATGATCAAACTTAAGTCTATACACTCATTGTTAAATAGGCCTTACTATTATAAATGTGTTATTTGTATCATATGCCCTCCAAACACCCACGCCCACACACACACACATAGCCTTATCTGATTTCCCCCACCCATAAATGCAGTTTTTTTGGCGTTATCTATAATGAACTCTGCATTAAAATAAGCCCTGTGTACGGTCCGTTACTATTATAGATCCATGGTACGGTCATGTATGCCAGGGCACAGAAGGTAGAAGTCATCTTATAGCCTACATATTTCAAAGTAAATGAGAATTCAAACGTTGGTCCCTATAAACATTATTAGGTTGGCAGAAATGTATTTAAAATTGAACCAATGCCTGTATGCGTATGTTTTAGCCTTCCAAAGGGACTTTTGAGTTATGTGTGCTGTACTTATTATTGTAGTATTTCCGGTGTTGGCGTCGAGTTCTCTGCGTGCAACGTGTTTGGTCAATGTGCGCGAAACGGCGAAACCAGGTAGCGTTACATGAATCGTTGATCATGATCCTAAAGCTAAATCACAGTTGTTTCATGAATACCATGTACTATACAGTGTTTGGATGGTGTTAGTTGCATGAAACATACCACCAAAACTAAGTATTGACTAAACGAGACTTTGTACACCGCGTCAAACTTATGGATCATTTGGACTTGCGCAATAGATTTAACAGAGAATAGTCAAAGATCAAATCAGGTGGATATAGCTATAGGATATACAATGCTATTCTCTTTAGCTAGCTTGTGTGTGATATGTGATAAGCTGGACAATGTTTAATAACCTAAATTGCGACAGTAATGCTTGTTTTTGTTTTAATTTAAGACCTGATTGAAGATGGACCTTCATTGCTCGATGCTGATTACGGGTGGATGTGGATACTTTGGATACCGGTAGGTTATTTCAATGCTTCAACAGGCGAACATTTATTGCAATATGTAACTCATCATTAGGGTGGCGCTATAACACTAGTTTTACGCTTAGCCCTGTTTGCTGTATTGGAATTTGTAATTGTATGCTTTTTGTTGGATTTATTTATTTATTTATACTTTATTAAGGACTCACATGCAAGCACAGGATCCATAGCTAAGAATAATTAAAGAAAAGTTTTAAAAATAACAGAACAGAGTTAAAACACACATAGTAATCACATATTCACATATTTAGACCAAGTCACACATACAGAGAAGCACGCCAGTGACTCCAGAGCAAAGAAGTGAACCTGACTGAGCTAATGTAAGGATTTAATCATTCTTCAATTGTATTTACAGATTGGCGTCTGTCCTCCAAGAAAAGGGGGCCAGGGTTACTCTTCTTGACACAACTCCTCCCCTGCAAGAACTGCCAAACAATGTTACATTTGTGCAAGGTGATGTGAGAAACTATGCACAAGTTGAGAAAGCCATGATTGGTATAGATTGTGTGTTTCACATTGCTTCTTATGGTATGTCAGGCAGGGAGCAGCTTAACAAGAAAATAATTGAAGCAGTGAACATTCAAGGAACACAAAATGTCCTAAAGGCTTGCTCAACGCATGGGGTGTCCAGACTGGTCTACACCAGTACTTTCAACGTGGTCTTTGGGGGGCAGGAAATAACAAATGGAGATGAAAGTCTTCCTTATTTGCCTCTTCATCTTCACCCAGACCATTACTCTAGAACAAAGTCCCTTGCTGAAATGGCTGTGTTAAAAGCCAATGAGACAATTTTGCTAGATGGTTCTGGAGTGCTTAGAACCTGTGCATTGAGACCGGCTGGCATTTATGGACCTGGAGAACAACGGCACTTACCTCGGGTTGTGAGTTATATTGAGAATGGGATTTTCAAGTTTGTTTATGGGAAACCTAGCAGTCTTGTGGAGTTTGTTCATGTTGATAACTTGGTGTCAGCACATATATTGGCTGCTGAGGCTTTGACTGCAGAAAAAAAACATATCTCTGCTGGTAAAGCCTACTTTATTTCTGATGGCCAACCTGTCAACAATTTTGAATTTTTTAGACCACTAGTTGAAGGATTAGGATACTCCTTCCCAAAATTACGTCTTCCTGTGACTCTGATTTATTACATAGCTTTTATTATTGAAATGATTCATTATGCAGTTGGCCCGTTTTATAACTTCCAACCCCTTCTGACTCGTACGGAAGTGTATAAAACAGGTGTGACACATTACTTTAGCATGGCCAAAGCAATGTCAGAATTGGGCTACAAACCACATAAATATGACCTTGATGAAGTAGTCCATTGGTTCAAAAGCAGAGGCCATGGGAGAAAGGTGCAAAGCTCTCAAACCTGGCAATTTGTGGTAAACATGTTATTTGTTTCTGCATTTGTAGCTGTAATATTGTCATTTCTTCCAGTAGCTGGAAGTTAATGAAGAGTATTAACACTATGTTTGGTATTAACTTATTTAATTAACTTTGATTATTCTTCTACTTACGTATTTGTTGACATGTCAATGTGTTCCCATGTCAATTAAATGTATTTTCTAATAAAAATCCTTTCAAATAAGTTGTTTTCCTTGTGCTAATTTGTAACATTATTTTTAGAGCACTGACTCGCTTAGAGAAACATTTTGAACATATGTTGTGTCCATTATAGGCCTAAGATACAAATAGTACTATCATTGATCTATTATAATATCGAATAGCAGTCATATCATCATCCTTTATAGCTGAATAGCTATTAAGCAGGTGAGCATGCTTTATGCTACATTTGGTGTGCCTGGCTGAAAGCAGACGTGCCCTGTGTTCTCTAAAGTGTTCTCTTTTTAAAGCCGGTAGCCCCTTGCTGAGTTGGTCGCAATCATTGTTTCTCTGCAGCATTAACCACATTCCAAAGAGGCGCAGCACACCCGGTCTCCATCCTCGCATTCCTGTCACACAAATAAGTTCCGACAATCAAAGGTTGTTTGTCGGTGTTTCACGACGCTTTATTATTCCTAAACTTGTATGAGATTGCCACTAGCATTACATGCGGATTTATACCGTAATAACTACTGAAGCAAGCAGTGGAGAAATGAAATGAACGCAAAAAACGAACACGGGGAAATTCCTCCGCGTCGCGCGCCGTTGACTGTAAAGACCTTTCAACTTAACAAAAAACGAAGTTGACAAACGTATCCCTGTTGCCGGCAAACACGGTAAGAAACGGTTTGTTTTCTCCACTGGATGATGCCGAGCACATGAAGACGATGGATACAACCATCACGCTCAGAGAAAACTCCCGGATTTCATTACATGAGCAGCGGCTGTACGTCCGCGCTTTGTTTTGATTTCCATGTGAAACGCGGTGCTAGCTTGTTGGACATCGGAGCGACACAGACTAAACTTGTTACTAGCTTCGTAGGTGCAACATGGATCATTACCAGGAGGATATTGGACGGGCCAGCAATCGGATGGAGGACCTTTCTTTGTATGATACATACAGTGATGGGATGTACACTACGAGAAGAGATTTGGACTTTCCTGCTCCAATTGTGGAGCATACAAGTGCACCAATGAACGGGACAGCTCTGCTCCTGCAGCAACATCACACAGTGGAGAACTTCACATGTGGCAGTAAAGTGTACACTGCAGCTCCAGTGCGCCCGGTGAACTGTAACCGGGCTGTGCCCGCGGATTTTTGTGCGCCTCGAGGAGACGCAGTGTACGGTGAAGAGGGCAGCTGTACCCAAACAGAAGTGGCCTTGCCGTGTTACATCGGTGAGAAACAGCGGAGGTACTCTCTGGAAGTGCTGGGCCACAGGTATAGCACTGGCTCCTCTTATGACGGCGTCTCTCTCAACAAACCCGTGGTCGTGTCCAGCAACAGGTGCAACAGCGTCTGCCTTACGAGCAACCACGACTGCAAGTACAATGCCACCAGCCCGCGTTCCAGTCTGGCGTCATCCTTGTCTTCTCAAGAGCAAAGCAAGCACGCCAGTCCCAGGTCAAGCATCAGCAGTCCCCGCACCAGTCTTGTGGTCCCGAGCCAGGATAGGTACTCGAGTCCCAGGTCCAGTCTGGTTCACTGCGAGGGGAACTGCATCATTAGTCCTAGGTCCAGCTATGCAAGCAGCGCCAGCGATACGAGTAAACAGTCTAGCCCACGGGCCAGTGTAAACAGCTGTGACTGTTGCAGTAAGCCCAGCAGTAATCGCACAAGTGGGATAAGTATGGGCTACGACCAGAGGCATACAAGCCCCCGGTCCAGCACAGCTAGCCAGTATTCCTTCACCACCAGCCCCAGATCCAGCTACTCAGACTCTCGCTATGGGCCCGTGCTCAGCCACGACTTGGACGGTGGCATTCTACACGCGCCGCCACTGGCCAGCCCCAGGTCCAGCATTTGTAGTCAGGATGGGACACGGCCAGGACCCACTGTTAACTGTGTCGCTAGTCCCCGCTCCAGTATATCCAGTCACAGCTCCAGGAGCTCTCGCAGCTCCAGGGGGTCAATGAGCACCTACCCGGACCTACAAATGCCCTCGCCCCGTGCATCAATGCTGGGCACCAGTTTACATGAGGACACTCTTCTACAGGAATATGGGGAATCAAGTGGCGTTCAGAACCGGGGGTCTCATCTACAGGGACTGTTACCTGTTGTAGATGGGCAGCAGCTGTCCTGTGGCCCTGGTGACACGAATTTACCGACACCAGTTGGTTACCCCTCGAAGTCCACCTGTCAAAGGGTGAAACTGCCTTATCAGGTGACCCCCAGTAGGGAAAATGGGCCCAGTCAGGCCGAGAAGCGACTAGAGGCGCTCACGCTGGAGCTGGAGAAGGAGTTGGAAATGCACATAAAAAAGGAATATTTTGGTAGGTAAAACTAAATATGACAGATGTCAAGGTGGATCTAATTAATGATTCATCTATTTATTTTAACCTAGATAAGATAAGACACCCTTTATTCGTCCCACAGTGGGAAATTTCAATGTTGCAGCGCACATACAGGACAGGACTATCACCTCTGATGTTGTACACTACAAATTAACACAATGATACATACTATATTTATTGTTTTCAGATGGTGCTCCTTATTTTCATAATATTTTTATATTTAGTAGATATTTGCTCATTTTATGACTCCCCAATAAGTACTTAAGTAGTAGTGCTATGATGACAATTCTTATCTTGCCCATGTAAAATACATATTTTCTATAGATATAGATCCGTTTTAATTGTTTTGACACAAGCTGCAGGGAGTATCTTTTCAGTGCAACTATTGCTAAATATTTCTTTTTATTATTCAAGCATCTCCCTATAAAACCATTGTACTGTTGTTAAGTTTTTTTTGACTGAAAACCTAAGCCGTGGATATAAGCCATAACAGCTTGATGTGAGTAAAGGCCCAATGATGCCAATCACAGACAGGGTTTCCTTCAGTTTATCTCGGCTGCTAAATAGAAAACCTCCCTGAAAGTTGGCTTTGTATGCTCATCCGCTGTTTGCTGAATATTTATTTATTTATAAGATAATTCCAAAAGTTTGTACACTAAGAATAATGGTCAAATAATGGCTGGCTGGTTTCTGACTGGTTTCTGCACCTACCTTCACTAATTGGTATGTGGCAAGTGAGTGAGGCAGCTTGGGTCCCAGATGTTTTTATAAATATTTTATTGTATTTGACTCAACAGGACAAATACAATGTAAAAAAAAAACACCAGACCGCAGCATACTGTCTTCATCTTATTAGAAAACATTTTATCTGCATACTTTGTTTGAATCACCCTTGTGTGAATCTCTAAATGATGAGTGAGTGTGGTCCTCTCTTTTTTTAACTGTGTCTGAAAAAGCTGGTCTATATCACATAGACAGATAGCATGACAGATGCTAAAAAGACATGCACGGTGAAAACCGGTGATACTGTTTGAGACAATAAGGACTAGTTTGATTACATTGTTAAATTGTTGTTTATTAATAGTTACTTCAGATGTAAGTACCACAAATTATATTGTAAAAAGACAAATGAAAGTTGAAGTAACCGGAGAAGATAGAAAAAGAGGGCAGCCTGTTTCCGTAGCAACACAATAGTTGATATCACTGCCAAAGCTGTGTGACTCCTGCCTAGGTTATACAATTTGATTTGAGTCCAGTACATTTTCTTACCATTTCAGTTACTTTAAATCCAATGTCACAATGATCACAGATGTCTAGCAGAAAAAAACATTAACTTGGTGGTGCCCCTTACACTGGTTGTCACTTGGAGTTATTTTTTACCCAGTAAGAGCTAAGCAAAATTCACTCACTTTTAAAGTTATTCGACCTTATTACATCCTGATGCCTTAATTATTATAAGGCCTAGCTTGATTATTGCTTGATGATGCTCCAAATATGATATTGTTCAATATGTGATAAATTGTTGCAATTCAAAGAACAAAAGGTAATGTAGTTTTCTTGTTTGAAGACGGCGTCACACAATAATCCTGACCAGTAGTAGATGGAGACGCTGCAAAGCAATTTGCAAAAACGACAAGGCTCCATATTCAAAGTGCACAACGTCTACACGATGACACAAAGCGATGTAGTTCTAGTGCCCGGCCAGTAGTGGGCAGTGGAACACGCCGTGAAACAGCCCTCCGCTCGCACAGTATCTGTTCTGTTCCACTGTGGAGGCTGTTTCTCAACGCCTGTGTTCCCCCATCCATACACCATCTTTGTGTAAACAAAATACAGATTCCCAAATCTTAACGTTTTACTGTCGCAGCGTCCCTGTGTAAACGGCACATATGTTTCATTCAACACTGCCCAGGCTCGACCCTTCCTCCTCAGAAAGCCCTTCATTAACCAACCAGTAGGGTGTCGGCCACTTCCAGACACTTGGCACACAATCTTGGTTTGCTGCCCAGATATGTGTGGTGGGGGTCAAGTCTGATGACTTGCCCTGAATTATATTGGTAATAGTAATGTCTGATGAACAAACACATACAGATAGCTGTAAACCATATGTTCAATTCATTTAGCTTTCTTTTTTATTGTGGGTCACTTTCCAAATAAGACATATTAAGAAAATGTAATGATGTGCATATCTTGTCAACACTATCAAATTGAATGGGGTATTTTGTGCCATTGAATACTAGGCAAATACAGACCAAATTTCAGCGCAATCAGTCCAGTTATTTCTGCGTACTTCTCCCTACCGAGAGACACTCAGACAATCTGCACTATTGTCCCCCCTCGACCACCACCATCTTTCACTCACTAGATTCATACTGCTGCATGTTTTGGGATGTGGGGAAACCGGAGTGGCTGGAGAAAACCCACAAACATGCAATCTGCACATTGCACAAATCCCTGGTCTGAGCCATAGACTGTAAATATTATCTCCGCTGTTGAAACTAATGTGCCACCACTGTTGCCGTCGATGGGCAGTTTCAAAATGGCTGCTGGGGCTGGAAAATGTGAAAAAACGCATTTGCGTGTGCGTCAGCTGGCACAAGCCATATTTAATGGACGAGTGCTTCCAAAATTCCACAACGACAAAACTAGACCGGTCCAAAAAATTATACTCCCCTCAGCATTGACACACATTTGGAACCTAGCATTGAGCCAAGAGTCGACTTTTCAGTTTTCGAGAGATAAGAAGATGCTATACATCAGCATTGGCTAATTCATTCTTATTCCGGGTCCACCTCCATCGGCCCCGGGTGGTATTGCAAGCATGTAAGCGCACGTCATTTTGGACATTTTTGAGCCAAGACCCACCCCCAATGGTCCGACCCAGGGATCAAACTCAAAACGTTCTATGAGGCATGAGAGTGGCATACATTAATTATTAAATTCAGGACTTTACACATTTTATAATTTGCCAGTAACACGTCATTTTGGACATTTTTGAGCCAAGACCCACCCCCAATGGTCCGACCCAGGGATCAAACTCAAAACGTTCTATGAGGCATGAGAGTGGCATACATTAATTATTAAATTCAGGACTTTACACATTTTTTGATTTGCCAGTAATGGATCAGAGAATGAAACCGTTTGACACAGGCAATTCCATAATAACAAACACATCGGGGCTATTCACTGTCCTCAGACCCTTCTGTATCGGCAAGTAACAACTAAAAAAAAAAAGAGGCTCTCCGGGGGGCAGGGGGTGCAGCCCTAGAGTCCGGGCAGGGGGTGACCAGCTCACAGGTGTATATAAAAGAGACCAGGTTCAGGGGTCTCATCATCACTCAATAGTGAATAGCAATGGACATGCTATATGGACTACAGCTGAAGTCATAATGAAGACAGATAAAGTCAGAAAGAGGAGAGGATAGTGCTCAACTTACCAGACTTCTCCCAGAAAAGTGTCCATATGCAGCTTGACTGACAAATTAGGGATTCATGTTGAGAAAATGATTTACTTCAGCGTTTATTCAATACTTATACTTTATTATACAATTATTTAATGTTCAAAATTGCAGCTTTTACTTATAGAGAATATAGCAGATCTATTTCAAATAATTCTGACATCTTTGAGAAATCCTGGGGCGCTCAAAGAAATTGTAAGAGACTTGGACATGACATTTAAACATATATCATGTCAAGTCAACCCAACCACAGTCACTCTATGTTGTTAATCAGTTTTATGGATTGAGGTACAAAGGATTTTCTGTCCTGTCACTTTTAACACAGTGAAATCCTGAACTTCCTTCTACTCTGCATTGCTTGAGAATGATGACTTCAGTGGGATCTGATAATATTCAGAGCCTGTTTCACTGCTGTCATGGAATATCTGTAGCTTGTGATTGGTTATTACCAGTCTGGTATGCTTCTTTTCCCCTGTGTTTACTTAACATGACTAGCTGATGTCAAGTTTATTTTTGTCAATGGGGTTGTTGAAAAAGCAAGTAATGTTTTCAAAACTGAAAAACAGCATTTGAGCACATTTATCACCACATTATAAAGCACCTAGAGAGGATATTTATTCTGCTGTGATTTCTTGTAACAATAGGCTCTAGGCTGTTTATGTTTGTAGATCAGTCTTGATGGTAGAGAGAGGGTTCCTGTGAGATTGTGTGCCCTGTAGGCACCCTGACCCTGCAGTCACCCCACTCAGGCGTTGACCCTGCATTCTATGTGGAATGTGACCCTTCTAAGGTTTTCATAGTGTGACCAATACTCTACAATGCAGGTTTTAACTATTATTTCAATCAATCATATCTACAATGACAGAGACGCTGTTTCACAAGCAAAATATACATGATCTTTTAGATGTTTGAACAAGTCCAGCACATGGTGCCTCTTGCAAACACTGATCAATACATATTTGCTTGCAATTTATATAGTTGATTGAAAACAATTATGCGGCTTTAAAATAACTAACAGCTGCATTACCACAGGATGTCTGTCCAGGGCCCGGTCAGAGTTTTCCAGAAAGTTGATTTTTACAAAAGAATGATAAATCATTAAGCGCTTCATTCCTGTGCTCTTCCTAATAAATAAATTACAGAAAATTATGATGATACACTGGACACTGCAGTGTTTACACCACAAAAATTGAGTACCTTTAAAATGATTTTTCTTAAATAATAACTCAATACTGTTTATCGCTGAATACATGGAGTTTTAGCACCCTTATTTCATAGTGTACATTTCATGTTGCATGTAGGTATGAGGTGAACATGCTAATCCAATCCTTGTTGCCATTATTATTATTAACAAACACTGAATATGACGGATAAGTCGTATGTTTTAGTTACCTTTTGTTCTAACTTGACTTTCTGAATTTCAGGAATCTGTGTTAAATGTGGTAAAGGTGTTTATGGAGCAAGTCAAGCTTGCCAGGCTATGGGCAATTTGTACCACACAAACTGCTTTACCTGCTGCTCTTGTGGTAAGTTCAATTTAACTATAAATTAATGCCTATTTGTTTGTTTCACTAAAAAACGTATCAAATGTATTTTGTCAGAATACACAAGAAATACCTTTTACTTTAATACAAAATATATCAAATCTGGAAACTAAATGGAGGAAGTATGCTCTGGTGAATAACATTTAAGGAAGTAATAATTAGACACAAAAAACGGAATCTGTTGCAGTTCTGTTTTTTATGTCCTGTATTTGACCTGATTTCACTTAAATATTGTATTTAGTACTAAATAATTAGTGAATTAAAGTGACAAGTCTTCATAATGTTATCTTGAATTCATCTTGCTCCCCTTTGATAGCAAAGCAAGATGAAGGAGGATTGTTACCCTCATCCACACCACACAATGAATCCATACTGATCCAGTCCTGATCCAGTCACTCACAGTAGATCCACCTGCTCTGGTGCTGTATATGAGATTTCACAAGGGCTCATGTTATATCTACAGACATACAAACGGCATGTGAATATAAGCCCTTTTTGCCTTTATGAACACTTACCTGATCTTTTCTGTTCTGTTTCACTGTCTTTGGGCTTTGTACAACAAGGGAAATGCGCGCTACAGTGAGCAGATTATATTCTGAAAAAACACTGGAGGTGCTTTTATTATGAGTTCTGGCTTCCTGTTTGCCTCCTGGATCCGTCTCTCCTTGTCTTCTGCAAAATATTGACCTCTTGTGGATTGGATACAGTGTGTGCCTGGTGTTAATGAGTCTGGGGCAAGAGGGGCCACATGCAGAGAGTCGCTGAAGTGATTGGTTTAGATCTAATGAAGACAAATCAGGAGTGAACTATTGTTTGTGTAATTTCATCCATTTGTGCTCATTGCTTATTCAAAGCGATACACATGTGCCACCTCTGCACATGTGTATCTAATCTTGATCATCTCAATGTGATCAATGCCCTGTTGGGTCCAGGGCATCAGGGTCTTGCAGTTAGCCTTAAGCTTTGTTTAAATAACCATGCATAATTGAGCCCTCACTTGACTTACTCTCATGGATGCACCCTTTTTTTCTACCTTTTTTTCACAAAAATGGCAAAGAATGCAAAAAAAAAACTACCCCCTCCACTCCAGCTGGCTTTCCTCAGAAGAACTCAATTACCAAAGCCTTCTGTTCTGGGTTTAGGCTTGTTGGTTACAGTTATTGTTAATAGTTATGTTCAGTTGTAGTTAATAGTTATGTTCATTTGAACATATTAGGCAGACTGATGTGACCAATTCATTAGGTTTGAATATCATCTTTAAAATAACCATATAATTGCTTAAAAACGGTTCATACGGCACTACTCCACCAACTCATCCCTTTAATCAACACCAAGGGAGTTTCTTTGCCTGTTCCACAGTACTTCACAGTAATCTAAGCTTATCTATCAGATCTGTGAAAGGAAGAGCTGGGCATATGGCTGTATGGCCGTAACAGGCTGAACAACACAAAGAATCCCTCTCGCCCTCTTTTCGTCCCTCCGTGGTCGAGAAGAGTGGGCAAAGAGCGATGCCGGAGAGGTGTGGGGAGTTGAATGGGACCAGCTAGTGACCTCAGGCAGAAAGAATGTCCCCGTTTGCGCAGTCGACCTGCTCCGCAAGCAGCCCTGCACACAGTCATGAGCTCTGAGGCCATTGTGTTCACCTTTCAGAGCCCAAATGCCCAGAGCAAAGGCTATAGACGAGCAACCGGGACCTCTTTTGCTACTGCACACACCTCTTTTCTTTTTCTGGGCTCCTGTTGTATATTACCTCTGAACATTGTGTCCACCACCATGATATTTCTCTGCGCAGCACTACCAAAATGCTAATTGCCTCTCAGTCTTAAAAGTCTCACCTATTGTGTGGGCAACATTCCTGGGCTGTTCCAGCCATTTATGTGGGTGTTAATGTATTGCCATTTCCAAGCATTGTGACACTCAAGTCTGTCTGTGAAATACAGCGATTGCATAAATTGTAGCTTTAAAGAGGAGGAGGTGAGCTCTTGTTGTTTCCTCGGCAGGGCATTTGTTGAATCAAATGGCTGCTAGGTTGGGATGACAATTAAATCAGACTAATCCCCCAAGATTTATGAGATATGTGAGCTGAGTCTGCCAAGAACTTTGCTCCAAAGGAATTAAGAGAAACAATCTGTGAGGTTTGCATGATTTGCAAACGTAATATAGATGTTAGAACATTTTAAATGTTTTAAAATTGTTATCTTTTGTGTAAATGCTCTATTAGTTAATTATAAACTTTTGCTCATTCATAAAGTTTATATGAAAGGGGACTGCTGTTTTGATTATCAACTGTTTCCTCAGAAACCCAGTTTTACACTACACATGCCCACACTGAATGTACAGTGAACAAGGCCATAAACTGGAGACCAGACTATAGCCCGGTTTTATTTTTACTTTTATTTCCAAAATATGCCCTTGTATGCCTTATTATACTAATTGTAAAATCTTTACACATACATTAGCAATTTTGTTTACATCATGTTTACATCATGTGACCCTGGCCTGATATTAGGTTCTAAGACTGAGGTAAGATGTGGTAATGTGTAATTGTACATTGAATCGTATCCCAGAAAACAGCTAGTTCTTTTGCTTAAATTAACTGCAGTTCAACAAAAGCAGTACACAATGAATAAATCAAGTAAATCGTTTTCTTCATGTTTTCTTTTTCAGGAAGGCGCCTGCGAGGTAAAGCTTTTTACAATGTCAATGGGAAGGTCTACTGTGAGGAAGATTTTCTCGTAAGTTTTTTTTTCTGCACAGTTTTCTACATTTTTCCTAGAGCAACCTATTTCTAAAGCTGAAGGAGAAATAGGCATCAATATCAAACAGGCACAAAACACTAGGATTAAATATTTATATTAATTGTATCTTTAAGACAAAAGTAATTCAGAAAAAATATTATTTAAATTCTTTATTTACATTTATTAGAGAACCGTAACCCTATTCCTCCTTACAAAAAGAAGGAATAGGGTTGCGGAGTGAATTGGGAAGGTTTGTGTGTTGATTAGGAACAGGTGGGAACGCAAGGAGAGATAGAGACGGAGAATATTGTCAACGATGGCGCTATTAGGTAGTTCAGATAGGAGCTCAATGGGACTGAGACAGCTAAGAATTAGTTGAGTATTCAAATGATTATACACACTTGTTCTTTCCTCTGAAATTAGTAGTGTTAGTGTTGTACATCATCCCTATCAGTGGGGGGTGGGTCCCAGCTCAAAATTGTCCATCAGCGTGATTCTCTTCAGTAGGAAAGAGAATCACCCAATGCTTTTATATGCTGCCTTTTTTCCTCTCAAAAACGGCTTCACAGGATCGTCCATAAGTCAGACCATGGCCCAATGCTACGTTCCAGATGCGTGTCGATGCTGAAGGGAGTTTTTTTTATTAGCATTAGTTTCAACGATGGAGCTAGGCGGGACTACGTCTGTTAACATTACAGTCTATGATCCCTACATTTTTATCTTAGCTGCGAAAATACCATGTTTTTTGAAAGCAGCTGTACGAGAGGGCAATGATGTCACCGCGTACCATGGAATTCAATGAATATTTGAATAGCATTCACTTGAGCAACAAAATAACATTTTTATTACACCCGTACTTACAACTGAGTTGGTTCTCGGCTTACTGGTCTTTGAAAATGTAGATCTTGGTTGAATAAAGTTTGGGCACTCCTTGCCATATATACAGTGCCTTGCGAAAGTATTCGGCCCCCTTGAAGCTTTCAACATTTCGCCACATTTCAGGCTTCAAACATAAAGATATGAACATACATTTTTTTGTCAAGAATCAACAACAAGTGGGACACAATCGTGAAGTGGAACGACATTTATTGGATAATTTAAACTTTTTTAACAAATAAAAAACTGAAAAGTGGAGTGTGCAATATTATTCGGCCCCCTTGCGCTAATACTTTGTAGCGCCACCTTTTGCTGCAATTACAGCTGCAAGTCGCTTGGGGTATGTCTATCAGTTTTGCACATCGAGAGACTGGAATTCTTGCCCATTCTTCCTTGCAAAACAGCTCGAGCTCAGTGAGGTTGGATGGAGAGCGTTTGTGAACAGCAGTCTTCAGCTCTTTCCACAGATTCTCGATTGGATTCAGGTCTGGACTTTGACTTGGCCATTCTAACACCTGGATACGTCTATTTGTGAACCATTCCATTGTAGATTTGGCTTTATGTTTTGGATCATTGTCCTGTGGGAAGATAAATCTCCGTCCCAGTCTCAGGTCTTTTGCAGACTCCAACAGGTTTTCTTCCAGAATGGTCCTGTATTTGGCTTCATCCATCTTCCCATCAATTTTAGCCATCTTTCATGTCCCTGCTGAAGAAAAGCAGGCCCAAAGCATGATGCTGCCACCACCATGTTTGACAGTGGGGATGGTGTGTTCAGGGTGATGAGCTGTGTTGCTTTTACGCCAAACATATCGTTTTGCATTGTGGCCAAAAAGTTCGATTTTGGTTTCATCTGACCAGAGCACCTTCTTCCACATGTTTGGTGTGTCTCCCAGGTGGCTTGTGGCAAACTTTAAACCAGACTTTTTTATGGATATCTTTGAGAAATGGCTTTCTTCTTGCCACTCTTCCATAAAGGCCAGATTTGTGCAGTGCACGACTGATTGTTGTCCTATGGACAGACTCTCCCACCTCAGCTGTAGTTATCTGCAGTTCATCCAGAGTGATCATGGGCCTCTTGGCTGCATCTCTGATCAGTCTTCTCCTTGTTTGAGATGAAAGTTTGGAGGGACGGCCGGGTCTTGGTAGATTTGCAGTGGTCTGATACTCCTTCCATTTCAATATAATTGCTTGCACAGTGCTCCTTGAGATGTTTAAAGCTTGGGAAATCTTTTTGTATCCAAATCCGGCTTTAAACTTCTCCACAACAGTATCTCGGACCTGCCTGGTGTGTTCCTTTGTCTTCATGGTTCTCTCTGCGCTTTAAACAGAACCCTGAGACTATCAAAGAGCAGGTGCATTTATACGGAGACTTGATTACACACAGGTGCATTCTATTTATCATCATCAGTCATTTAGGACAACATTGGATCATTCAAAGATCCTCACTGAACTTCTGGAGTGAGTTTGCTGCACTGAAAGTAAAGGGGCCGAATATTATTGCACGCCCCACTTTTCAGTTTTTTCTTTGTTAAAAAAGTTTAAATTATCCAATAAATTTCGTTCCACTTCACGATTGTGTCCCACTTGTTGTTGATTCATGACAAAAAATTAAAATTTGATATCTTTATGTTTGAAGCCTGAAATGTGGCAAAATGTTGAAAAGTTCAAGGGGGCCAAATACTTTCGCAAAGCACTGTATTTACTGCCCATCATACGTCACTTTACTTCACTGTACTGCTGTCACCTTACATTGTGTGCACCATGTGCACTTGTATATTGTAAATAGTAACTGTAACTCTATTTTGAATTTAAATTTATTACTTAGAAGTGTTTTTTATTCTTAATTTTTATTCTTTATTTTTATTATCTCTTTCTGACTGTTGCACTGAGCCAAAGCAATGTCCAAGTCTGTGACTTCATGTTACTTACGTGGCAATAAAAATGATTCTGATTCTGATATGGTATGAATCTATTAAAGCCGATGACCATTATTCAATTTTAGCAGGAGCAGATAACTTCTGCTCTTTTCTCATTTATGTTACACAAAGTTAGTGATCTGATGTTGTGGTCACCTCCCATCTTCAACGAGGCTTGTGTATGAGGTTGGGCAGGAGAGACAAACACTAAATATTTTGCTTTCCTCTACAGTACTCTGGGTTCCAACAGACAGCCGATAAGTGCTTTGTATGTGGTCACCTCATCATGGAAATGGTAATTCATTGTAAAATGCATTTCAATTCAGTCTCAAGAGGACTGGCTGTAGCATTTCTACTTTCTAATATATACTGAAACAAATATTTTAGTATAAATGTTTTTATTTGTTCTATTCAGATCCTTCAAGCTTTGGGCAAGTCCTACCATCCCGGCTGTTTTCGCTGTGTTGTGTGTAAAGAAGGCTTAGATGGTGTCCCGTTCACTGTAGATTTGGAGAACAACATATACTGTGTCAAAGACTACCACACGTAAGTCCATGGTTTATTGCTTCCTCCTTTGCTAATTTTATCTGCACAAACACTGTCTTCTGTACTACTCATCTAAAAATGAATTATTTTCTGAACAACCATAAAATAATAATAGTAATAAAACCTTTTTTCTTTATAACTCAGGGTTTTTGCACCCAAGTGTGCCTCCTGCAAGCTGCCTATTCTTCCAGCCAAGGTAACATTTATGATGCTAAATCACTATTAATGTAAAGTCAAATGTGTATGTCAGAAGAAGCAGTTCTTCAAGAGCAGGGATGGGCAATTCTTTTCACCCATTTGAATATTGTGTATGGACAAAACATTTTTCACTCTCCACTATTCATTTAATTGTTAGAAATAAATTACTAGTAAACTGACTACGTATGTCTGCACTTGTCAGCCACAGTGGTTTTTTAGATTTCTAATGCCAGATAAAGTGTGAAGTTACGAACTAACAAGATCTTACTTACTGTATATTAAACTTGTGAACTCACCATCAATAAAAGATGTGGGCCAGGGGGCTCGCACAGCTGTGGATGAGCACAGGGCAGACCAGAGACAGACAGATAGTGTGCTTTTTTTAGTGGGGGCTGCCTGTTTGGAGGCTAGGTGTGGTTCAGTGAGGGGGGGCAACCCCACCTTAATTTTGTTTCCATATGAAATGAGTTTGTACTTTATGAGGAGAGACAAACTGGGAGAGAGAGCAGGCTTCTTTTGTTGCACAGGCAGTTGCCACCGCTGATCAGTGCCAGCTGCCTCTGGCATTTGCTGTGGCAGCTAGAAGTTTGTTGCTGAGAAAGTCGCTCTCCAGGTGAAAAAGGTTGGAGACCACTGATATGACCTGATTTGTTCAAAACCACCACTAGATTTGGAAATGCCACTAAACTTCTAGCTGCCACTGAAAATGCCATTGGTAGAAATTGTGGCAGCTGCCACTGATCAGTTGTGTCAGTGCCGGTGCCACAAGAGGAGCCCGTCTTTACTGGGAAATGGTTGAACCACTCTCTCCTGGAGGCGAGGATAACGTGAGATGTGATGCAGCCGTGATGTGTAATCTAAAACTATTTCTGCAACACCTAAATAGTATATCAGTAACTTATGTTCAAACGCTGCAATTTTCCTGCAACAAGTGCATCACAGGGACTTATCTTCAAGAATGTGCACATGAAAGTAAACTGCAGGAGTTCATCTTTTCCAATAGGAAACTGATGATTCACCTTCACACTTGTTTTCATGTTTTAAACGGCAACAAACATCAGAACTAAGTAGTGTTTAGACTTCACAAATAATTTACTTTGAAGATCATAATTGTAATGTTTTAATCAAATATTAGTAGTTATTTGACAAGCAGAAGTCCTAGTCTTCAATTTGGCTGCACCTGCAGTATGAGGTGACTGAATGATGTTTTGGCAGTGCCTTCTTTTTTTCCCACTCTCTATTATTAAGAGTTTATATTTGAGTTCTATCAGATCACCAGATCGAAATGTTATCTGTTTTTACCAGGGCTCAGAAGAGACTATTCGGGTGGTGTCTATGGACAGGGACTACCATGTGGAGTGTTATCACTGTGAGGTGAGATTTTTGTACAATACATACTACTACAATTACATGATGTAAGTGAGTAAGAGACCAGACTATTGTCCTTTTTTCATTGAGCCCAAACTTACAAGTTGTCTCGAAGGACAAAAAAAAATCTTGATTTTCATACGTTTAAAACGTGTTTTAAAGAGATATAAAACACATTTATGCACACATACACACACACACTTTCCAGGTTGAGAACTATAACCCCAGTGAAAACAATTTACCAATATTTGTGCCTTTAAAATACACCAGCCAATCAATGGCAGAGCATTTTCAAAGGTTTTCCTTTTTTCATGTATTTATTAATTACAGCAGAAATAGTTACATTCATACAATCAGCATATTTTGCCTAATATACATGCACATGCATAGATACACATACATTTATAATTATATTTACAACTATGTAAACTATGGAGTCAGAAGAAGAAAAAACGTATAGACTCCCACACCATGTACATATTTTACTTTTTATTATGGATACAGTTATGATAATTTTTCAGTAATGTCCAGCTTGGATTAAAGATTTCAATGAAGCTAAGACTGCAACAATGATCCGTGTGCCCCAGCAAGCAACATGTGAAAGGGAGGAAAGCACATTTCTACAATCGTAGTTGTATCTCTCCCATACCCTTGGATGAAGCCGATTATCACCACCATGACTGTCCTAGTTCCACCTTCAGGCAGAAGAGACAATTTTTCAGTATTGGTATTTCGCATTTCAAATGCAATAGAAATTATTTTATATGAAAATAAAATTCACGTTAATGTAAGTACCATCAGAAGGCCATTTTAAATGGCATTGA
Source organism: Knipowitschia caucasica (assembly GCA_964034765.1). Taxonomy (NCBI): domain Eukaryota; kingdom Metazoa; phylum Chordata; class Actinopteri; order Gobiiformes; family Gobiidae; genus Knipowitschia; species Knipowitschia caucasica. Next base: position 32,976,639 of record OZ035826.1, read on the forward strand.
ACTAATCACTGTCTCATTGTTGTACACTTTTAGGACTGTGGATTGCCTCTGAACGATGAGGAGGGCCACCGCTGTTATCCTCTGGACGGCCACCTCCTGTGCCACAGCTGTCACATCCAGAAGCTGCAGTCCAAGGTTCCAGGCTCTCCACCCAGCTATCCTCTCCATGTCACAGAACTGTGAAGAACTGAGCACAGACTCAGCAACTCTCTCCTGGTCTACTATTGGGTCAGAGATCAAATGGCAGTGCGTCTTTCTTTTCATCTTCATATATTACAGTCAACAAGTGTTGTGACAACAATACAATATTGGGAAACCATGGCTTTGGCTTTCGAGCTGGCTCTCTTAAAGAGCAGTTACCATAAGCCCATTATAATAGTAGCACATGTGGCACAGCAGGTGACAACGGGCATTCCACATAATGGTCTTAAGAAAACAAACAAACAAACCAACATGCTGTGTCTTAATAGTAATTTTATTATTAAAAAGAGAAAACCCTAGAAAGCACATAGATTGTCTTTTTTACTTATGAATATATAAACTATATTTGCAGATGTTTCCACATACATGTCTGGACTTATTCTTTGCTCATGTATTTCTTTTTTAAAAGGAGTTTATATATAATGTGTATTCTAAGGTAGGGGTCTGATGTATCCTTCCCCTTTCAGGACACATATTCCTTTATTCTGTCTGATATTCAGAGTCATAGTGGCCTGTCTGAGCTGTGCAAACATTGTAGAGTTCGTAGGAACATCAAAATAATAAAAGAGAACATTTCAAATGCTGTCATTGGCTCTCCAACGCTTGGATAGATGTGCTACACATTACAGTACATAATGAAGCATTGATAAGAACGAGCCGCTGATTCAGTTCTACCAATTGTTTAATTTGCTACTGTGTGGCAGAGTGGCTGGATCCGCTCATATGTTCTGACAGTCCCACTTGCTAGTTGTTGTGTGAGTGTATGTATGTGGTTTATACTTTTATTTTTTTAATTGACGTGTTTATGCAAGATAAAAACTACTCAAGAGAATAAAACTTGAAAGTTTGAGCTGTGGGAATGTTTGAAAAAGTAACTTGTTGGTTTTAACAAATGTTTGAAGGAAACTTTAAAAAGTATGGCACTCAATGTCGATATGCTGAGCTTCTGGACATTCCTCTATTCATCCCTCTTACTGTATGTATAATATTGTAAACAAGAGTCTGGATGCTTCTGAGTGTGGCAGGGCCATAATATAAGCATCAGATTCCGTGGGCAGTTCTGCTTTCAGTTTACTGAACCCTATAGGTCAGCAGCATTCAAGTGAACTATCACTGAACTCATACTATTGGCATCATACATGTTTTAAATATGGTATCTGGTGCCATATAAAGGTTCAGTGAGAATGTGTTTGGTCTCAATAATACTACTGACTGTGTCAAACTAGACTGAAACAGCCCTAGGAAGGTGTTATCTCAGCTGGGAACTTCTGGCATTTATGTCACAAAGAGTATTTGAATGTAAAGACTAGTGCTTGATCTGTTGACATGTGTTTTTAAGTAACACAGAAAGAGTTTTCTGGCTGAGAAACCCCCATCATCCAGGGGTGGTTAATATTGATATCTTCAAAACAAATAAGTTGCCATCATATTATAAACAAAATCTAACAGAGATGGGCTTCAGTGGGTGACGTTTAAATGTTGTTAAAATTAAACAAATGGATAAAAAAACTGTAAAACCAACCAATACAAGTGGTGAAATACGCTGCAGTTGTTATTACTTTTGAATAATGAATCTTCAATACAACTACAGTAGTATTATCGTCCATTTTTGAGATATCACCCACTTCTACCCTAATTGAGTGCTAAACCCTAAAGGATTGAATCTTTTGACTGCTAAGGGTACAGCCTCTTGATTCCATGGAAATGTAATGGTATTTCTTACTATAATATTCCATATTTGGCTTTGTATGCATCTCTATGGAGATGTATATGACTACAAGAACCAGTGACTAGAGTGTATTCTCTATAAAGTTGTGTCACGTTGGCACACTGCTAATTTTCAGGAGTTGGAAAAGACTAAAAGAATTTGTTTTTTGTTTTGCTTTTAAAATCCATTGGAAATAACAGCATTGCTTCTTCTATCACTCACAATGGTCATGTATTTTGTATAGCTGTATTTCAACTAGACGGTTCATAAAAAAGAACCTAGATCTTTATTTATCTAAACATGAAAAAGTTATTTAATGTATTAAAATTGGAATGTATCATTTAACTATAGATGTCATAATCTGCTTTTTCAATAAAGTGGTTTTGTAGCTTACTGAAACCAATTGTCTATCCTCTTTTGTTAACTGTGCAATTACTTACACAATTGTAATGTCTGGCTTAAAGACCTTAAGGCTGTAGCCCTGAAAAAGTGCTAAGGGTTGAGAAGGCTTGAGGTGGGAGTCATAGGCCAACACTGTACAGTCTGCCCACTGTGGCACAGAACAGTGGTGGTGAGTGTTTGGAGCTGCTCTGGTGTAGGCTGTCAGCTCGGTGAGTCAGGGCACAAAGCAGCCTTTATGTTGTAGAGGTTCCACCCAGTGACACGGGGAGCTGCAGAGGTAGAGGAGCCTGGGGGACTGGCTCTAAGGTGAGCTCTGTTACACCATACAAAAGAGCGCCTTCCCTCAAAACCACACAGGTTTTAGAAAATATACGTATTTACCTCATTTGTAGTTTGTGGTTACCTAAAGCCCTTATTAATTCTGCACTTAACAATAAACGATCATGCAATCCAATCCACTTCAATTGTATAGCACATTATATAAAGTCTCCAAAGTGCTGCACATAGATATAAGTAAACATTATAAATATATATGATTTTCCATTTGTATCGGTATAGAGTGCAAATCAGTCACTGATTGACCATCCATCCATCCATCCTCTACCCTTTAATCCACTTCTGGGTCAGGGGGGTGGCAATCAGAGATGCCACCCAAGTCTCATAGCACCAGCCCCTCACTGACCCTCTGCAGGTGGTGAGTCCACAGGAGGACGGCTGCTCTCTGAGTGTGAGCATAGCCTTGATCTTTCAGTGGGGGCTTTTGGGCAAAGTGGGGTTAAGTGTCTTGCCCAAGGACACAACGACAGCAGTCATCAGTGGGAGTCGGTGGAGAAGGTGTAGAGGTGGGAATTGAACCCACGACCTTCTGGCCTTAAGGCCAATGCTCTACCAACTGAGCTACTGTCGCCCCCCCTATATACTGATTGACCAATATTGGCCAATTAGTTCGAGTTTCCCTTTGGAAGTCCAACATGCACTGAAACCTATCAATTCTAATCCTCCACTTTTGACATATTTCACCTCTGAGCAGTGTTGATAAAATGATGTGGGAAGTAGAAGTTCCAGATGCCAGTCTTTGCTGCAGGGAACAGCAGAGTCAAATATTTCCAACACAACATAATAGAATTGGTGGAGGAATTAAATACAAATGTTTTTAAATCAATGCGCTCCTGCTATTCACTAAGTGAGTTTGATCCTTTTTAGTGCGCCTTGATAACACATTGGAACAGAAATGACCAGACAGACTACAACTGAAAGTCCTACAGGATAATGATGACAGGTGAAGTAGGAAACATTAGGTCATTAAAGGATAGCCCTTGCATGACCAAGGTTTTATGTTGTTGATTATTAATTATGTTCTATGATCAGACACGGAAGAAATAATTAAAAACGATAATTGTGGAATAGAAACATATAAATTTTACTTTAAATGATTAAAATACTGTATGTAATTATAGTAGAGCAGTTGTTCTCACACTTTTCACATTGAGTATTCCTAAAAGAAACTATTGTACGTCCACAGCAACAAAACATGATCTTTGAGTCCAACTCTTCAGGGGCTTCAAACGCTCCCACCATTTCCTTAAAATAACTACTTCTGCGGTGGGAAAACATGTACTTCACCCCTTCTTCCTTCACCAAAAAAGGCTGGATTAATATTGTGAATAAAATCAGAAAAAGATATCAAACATGTCAGCAGATGGAGTCATTTATATTTATGAAGGATGATCCAAGCTAGAGGCTCGAGACCAGTTTAGTCTGACACCACCATGAACTTGGGATGGCCCAGTCACTGAGCCAGGGGTGAGTGTCACTGCTATGGCAACCACAGGACAGGACAAGGCCAAGTTGGACCCTACTTAGACAGGGGGTCAGACAAGAATGGACCATAGAAATAAATGAATGAGAAAGTTCAACAAATAAAGCAGGGTGTGGAATGTGAGTAGCGGTCCCATTGTTCCGCAAACATCCCAGGAACGCTCATGGAACCTATTTCATGCTTTCCCCTTCCAAGAACTGGGCATATTATTCTCCCAAACTTGTTTTAACTTGCTAAGGTTACAACAACAAAAACCTAGAACCTTCTGTTTTATGTTAAATCTTACTTTATAATCTACAACACGGACTAATTCATTATACATATGAGATCATTTCAGACAGAAGTTTTAGAATAGTTGCCTGGCAACCAAAGAAGGAAACGCAGGCAGTGTAGAGGTCATTCCAGTTTGTCTTTATGCGATGTCCGCATCAGACTAATGATGAAAATGTCACTTACATGGGTCTGGTTGCACGGGGATGATTAACATGTAATTGCCTCTAATGTTCTTCATGGGTTTCAGCTTTCTGTTTTATGTAACAATTTTATTACCATTTTCACTGAAGTCTATCATGTGTAGTTAGTTATTGCTTTAGCTAGCTATATATGCAGACAAAACCGAAATCATTGTCTTTGGTCCCCAGAAACAAAGAGAGGGCGTCATTTGTCAACTTCAGTCTCTCTCCCTACTTCCTTCAGACAAGGTCAGAAATTTGGGGGTAATACTGGACTCAGACCTAAATTTCAATAGCCACATAAAATCAATAACATCAACAGCTTTTTACCATCTGAAGAACATTGCCAAAGTTAGAAATATAGTGTCCAGGGCAGACTTGGAGATTCTTGTCCATGCATTTGTCTCCAGCAGGCTTACAGGTCTGTCCAAACAGACCTGTAAGCAGCTGCAGTACATCCAAAATGCAGCAGCTAGAGTCCTGACAGGAACCAGGAAGTATGACCATATTAGTCCGGTCCTCAGGTCTCTGCACTGGCTTCCTGTGGCTCAAATAATAGATTTTAAAACGGCTCTGCTTGTGTACAAGTCTCTCCATGGCCTTGCACCAGAATACATTAGTGACATGTTGGTGTCATATGAACCGGCCCGGACTCTGAGGAGCACAGGGACTGGCCTCCTGCTGGTGCCCAGAGTGAGAACCAAACATGGGGAGGCTGCGTTTCAGATCTATGCAGCTAAGATCTGGAACAATCTCCCTGAAAATGTGAGGGAGGCGTCTACTCTGTCAATGTTCAAATCCAGGTTAAAGACTGTTCTGTTTGCCTGTGCATACAACTGAAGGATTTTATCTCCATTTCTAATGCACTGCTGTCATTTATTTATTTTTTTTAAATTTCTTGTGTAATTTTGAAAGTTTTAATGGTTTTATTCTTTTGTGTGATTTTAATGTTTTAATTGTGTTTTAATCTTTTGTGTGATTTTAATGTTTTAATTGTGATTCTGGTGTTTGTTTTATGTGATGATTTGTGATGTGGACTGTGAAGCGCTTTGTGTTGCCCTGTGTATGAAAGGCGCTCTACAAATAAACTTTGATTGATTGATTGATATATATGCAAACCAGAGGGTACTGTAAACTTATGTTTGTTTGTCTCTCTAAAAATGACAGCGCAGAGACTTTAGCCTTTGTCCCTTTACGTCACAGTGCGAAAAGGACGTGACTTTCTGCCGCCATCTAGTGACAGAAAGCATGCACAGGCACAGTACTCAAATTCAGCAATTAATGATTGACGTAAAAATAGATTTTTAATTGCCTTCTTCTCATACATACCAACAACAAACAATGGCAAACTTTAAAGAATAGTGCAGCTGCCTTCTCCATGGAGCAGAAAACAGTGCTGGAAAGATTGTTATAGTTTATGCAAAGTTTTTCTTGAGGAAGTTCATGAGTCCATTAGTGGAGGAATCATGAGATTGGACTTCTTTAGAGTCTTGCAATTCAGGCTCAATCTTCTTAGCCAGTTGTTTTCCAAGCTCCACACTTAGTGAACAGAAGAAGACAATGACAGTTCTATTGGATATAATCTAAATGGGCTAAATATGTGACTATATCACAATAACTTACCCCCACTGATCAAAGCTGTTAATCTCCCACATTACACCCTGGACAAAGATCTTGTGCTCATAAAGTGCTGTGACAAAGTAAGTTTCAGATTATACATTTCAGCTATACACTTTAAATGTTTGTTGCAGTTGGGTATGGTGGCTGGAACTTACCAATAAGGGCTCCTAGGGTGTATGGCGTAAGTTTCTTGAAAATTATTGAATTTGTTGGTCGGTTTCCTTGGAAAACCTGGAGTAAAGTGTTTTGTTTGACTTAAAAGGACAAGATTTTTTGCAGGATGCTCACTCATACCAGTAACATGTCTGAGCTGACCACATTTGGCATGCCATTATCTGTATTTTACTCACTTTATGAGGAAGAATTTTTTCCAGCTCCTCTCCACTGACGCCGCTGGCTTCCAGCTCCTTCCTGGCCTCTTCGGTGGTTTTGCCTCTCATCATAGCCTCTGTTTGAGCAAGGAAGTTTGCCAACAGGATCTGTAAATGATAATCAAAGTGTGCAATAAAGGAGAGATAATAAAATCAGAATTTTCTGATTTGCTACCTTGTGATGCAGGCCGTTTCTTAATGGGTGCTGAGATTGAGCTGGGATCAAAAAGTCAGAAGGCACCATACGCGTTCCTAAAATGAATAGACTGAGTAAGAATAGTAAAGGACATTCATGATTTTGAAGTTCAAACGTATCCAGATACAGCCCAGAATGTTTCATTTGAGTCTATTGACTTATTATTATATTTTACATTCCCAGGTGTTTGTTACATATTTTATCTATTGTACAGGTACATTGGTGTGTATATAGTGTACCAGGGGTGTCCAAACTTGTTACTACAAGGACCACTTCAGTGAACCAGGCTTGTCGAGGGGCTGACAACCTAGATTGTAAAACTGAAAACTGTTTTGCCTGGATTTGGACAGTTCTGAGTTCTATAGATTGTTAATGATAGTTGATCGATAGATATACAGATACTTTATTGATCCCCCGTAGGAAAAATTCAGGTGTCCAGCAGGAGAAGACTCATCCAGGTCTGTTGTTACTGTAAATATATGTTGTTGTCATAAACACTGTGTCTCTTCAAAGTAAGAGAATGTTTACCCTGGTGGATAAGTTGATAGAAGGCGTGCTGTCCGTTGGTCCCAGGCTCTCCCCACACTATGGGTCCAGTGTGGTAGTTTACACGAGCGCCCTGGTTAGTGATGTACTTGCCATTGGACTCCATGTCACCCTAAAAATAATGAAGCACATTTGATATTTGATTATGATCACAAATTTTACAAGATGCTTTAGAGGAGTTGATTAGTTATAACTGAACATGGTACAGACCTGTTGGAAGTATGCGGTAAACCGGTGCATGTATTGATCATAGGGCAACATTGCATGAGTCTCAGCATGGAAAAAGTTGATGTACCAGATTCCAAGTAAGGCCAGAAGGATTGGGGCATTCTTATTAAGAGGAGCAGTGCGAAAATGGTTATCCTGAAAGTGAGAAACAAAATAAATAGTGTAAACAGCAACAAATATAATTTACGCTGGTAAAACTTTTTGCCCACCATCCAATGAGCTCCTGACAGAAGCTTCTCAAAGTTTTCAAAACCTGGTAATGAATGATAATAAATATACCTTAAGTTGCTTTATCATTTGAGTGTTCTGTATTTGTTCCCACGCACCAATATGCAGAGCAATGGACATCCCGATGGCTGACCATAGAGAAAAGCGACCACCAACCCACTGAAAAAACAACAACAATATTTTCAATGTTGTTGAAATAAAACACACTCTCATAGTTGGGATATACAGTCTAATTATCCAAATGTTTGTTTTTTGTAATGTAAAATCAGTTGGAAAGCTGTTGTAAAGAATTCTAAAAAACACTTAAAAACACATTGCATGGGGAGTTCCTGGAATCAACACTTTGAATCAGAAAACAGTTGGCATGTTCTTTACAATATGGGTCAACAAATTCCTACCTTAAAATAAACCCAATATAATGACCAATATGATGCCGGGATATTGTAAAACTACATGTACTTTGCTGACCTTTGATGCAACACGGCCTTTACAGTGACCTGTGCCAAAGAGAAGGTCATTCCCAATAATAACTGTGTGTTGCCAGTGTGCATAGAGGCTTCTGATTTCCCAGCAGCTGCTGGCCAATCCCGCTGTCCCACCACCTTCAGAGGTCAGAAGTCAGGCTATTCATAGTGCCTGGATTCATAGCAGGGAGGATATGCAGCAAGTCGGCAGAATGGAACACTCACATCCCAGAATTCAAACATGTTCTCTGTATCAATGCCGAAATCCTTCACTTTGGTCTAAAAACAAAGACATACAAAAAAAAAGAGCTGTGATTCCAAAAAAATAAATATATGTAGAAAAATGTACATTGACGACAATAACTTACAGCATTTGTCGACAGAGCCACAAAATGCTTTGCAACTGCAGCTTTCTGTTAAATTACAGAAAAATGTTTTAACATAGGATTAAAACAAGTTATTGACACACACCAGGGTGTATAGTTTTTCTAAGATATTTACATCTTTGGCGTGTTCCAGGAACCATGCTTTTGCAGACTCTGCATTAGTAATAGTCTCCTGTGTGGTGAATGTCTGAAAACACACACATTACAGTACAGATAATATGGGTTTTTCTTATGAGTTTTTCCTTGCCGATGTTTGCCGACTGTAGTGTCCAACAAAAAGGATGTGGGGATGATCCAGGACACTTAAACATTCTACAACATGTATGGACATTTTTTCTATATTCTTTATGTATTTAAACTGTTGATTCTCTGATCTGTGTTGGTGATTTCAATGGTTTTGTTAAGTCCTCTGAGATGACTTCTGTTGTGATTTAGGGCTATACAAGAATACATTGTATTGTATTGAATAATTGACCAATTAAACTGAAGATGAGAGGGCAATTATCAATAACACACTATTCCTTTATGATATTTTTTAAGAATCTGAGAGACTATGCAACGAGTCATCATTATGTAATAAATGTGTCAAAAGACTAAGAAACTAAACTTCAGGTTTACCTTGGATGCAATGATGAAAAGAGTCGTCTGAGCATTGAGTTTTGCCAATGTTTTGGCAATATGTGTTCCATCAATATTGGACACAAACCACACACGCGGACCATCTTCTGCATAAGGCTTCAGAGCCTCGGTCACCATGAGCGGACCCTACAACATAGAGGACTGTCTGTTATACTTCATATTCAATATCTTTTCAACACTAAATGTATCAAAACTCCACTTGCAAGGTCAGATCCTCCAATTCCAATATTGACAACATCTGTGATTGCCTTTCCTGTGTAGCCTTTCCACTGTCCACTGCGAACTCTCTGAGAGTGAAAGCACAGACAAATTACTACGTAAAACAAATATAATAAACAAATTTACAATGGATACAATGTCTGGTTTTATTCCTTACATGACAGAAGCCTTTCATCTTCTCCAAAACTTTATTGACCTCTGGCATCACATCTTTCCCATCGACCATGATGGGCTTGTTGCTGCGATTTCTCAAAGCCACATGGAGCACAGCACGCCCCTTCCCAAAGAAATAAACATATTGTACTATATCGTTACAATATACAATTAATGCTTGTGTTAAAATATAGTAAGCTACCTCTGTGAAGTTGATCCTCTCACCGGTGAACATCTTCTCCCGAGCAGCTTCAAGACCCCTTGACTGACCCTGAAATCAATTTAATTTTTGAAAAGCCAACACAATCATGCAACACAAAACATTGCTGAGTTTGCAGAAAAGTGAACACACCAGATCAATCAACATTTTCATAACTTCATCGGTAATGAGGTTCTTGGAGTAATCAAGAAGAATGTCCCCATCTTGTGTATTTAGTGTCAGGCTGCTCAAACACACAGAGAACAGGTCTGGTGATATGTTGCTAGTGACACTTGTTTGCCATTATGTCCTTACATAAAGTACATAGTACATACCTGAACTTGTTGAACCTCTCTTTGTCACTCTCAAACAAGTGTCTCATGTTGAGGTTAAGCGCATGAGCAGTATACCAGTCCTGCAGTTTGTGGAAGTTTGGGTCGTGCGTGAGCCCCATGTTGAACAGTATAGTCCTGCTTGCTGTGCTCCAATACCCAGACTGGTGCAAGAGTGTGATGGGTAAATGTTTTGAAGGGCATCCAGAATGGCCCCTCCCTACAAGAGACACAGTCCAAGTGCAGTCCATTGACTTAGCCCAGTTTATATAGGTTATCATATCAAATTAACTATTATACACACGCACATATATATGTATTTGTATGTAATTAGATGTATTCCGTTTTTCTCTCAATAGGTTAATCCAAAAAGGTGATTTTAATGGGCAAGCAAAGGGGAATCCTGCAACTAATAAAGTATTGCTATAACAAGTAATGCTATGAATAAGTAGGTTAGTAAGCTTCTTTATTACTTAAAACAAAAAAAACCCCTCATAATCTCTTGATATGGGCTTCACTGCCCATATCAAGAGATTATGGCTTGTAAAACCTACAGCGACGCGGGCACTTTGTAATTCTTTCTATTTGACACTAGAGGGCACGCAGAGGCCGATTAGTACGCAATGTTATAGACCAGTGTCTCCCAAAGTGGGGTCCGCGGCCCCCTGGTGGGCCGCGAGGGTAATGCAGGGGGGCCGCGGGAGGTCATAAAAAAAATAAAAAAAATAATATAATTATTTAATGTTAAATTTATAATGTTTTGTTTGTAATATTAAAATAATTGTGTTCATTATTTGACTTGAATAATCCACTGTAAACATTTTTGTATTACAATGTTTGTAGCAGAGGCTATTTCCCCAAAATAAAATAACCAGAAGAGCCTATTCTTAATGTTGTCTTCTTGGTTATTATTTTGGGGGGCCACGCAGACCCGTCAGATTTTTAAAGGGGCCTCGGTGTTACTGAGAACATGACGATAGTCATGTTCTTTTTATTTAAGTTCCTTGTGATTGGTTTTTTCCCATGTACTGTATAGACCTCTAACTGAAACATAATGTATTTGTTTTTCCTTTTTGTTCCTTTGCATGTGATCGTTCATGTTTTTATCATTGAAAAATCATTATTATTATTTATTGTTATGTTTTTTTTCTTGTTTTGCTGATTACGTGTATTATCGTGATCTCATTATGGAAGAAACACAAAAAAATAAATAAACGACATATATGCTGGATATATATTGACAGAGGGGTTAGAATTAATAAAAGAAACTCAAAAGTAAGTCTTTATGTTAAAGGGGTTGCCGGATGTGTTGATCTTGGCTAATGACGCCATCTTTACTGTGGTCAGAGACGGGGATACGCTGTCAAGAGAGGGTGGATGCGTAGAGCTGGTAAGCAATGTTCCCACTTACTTAAACGACAACATTTGATCTTTTCCGTTGTATTTACCACGTGTTACTGCGTTGATGGTGGACAACATTGTGGTTATTCGATCATTAGTTGCCAGAGGGCGGCTTACGTTCGCTGTGTCTCTCGCTCCGTTTATAGCCGTGTCGCAGAGAGCTACCAGAGCAGCTAGCGTTAGCATACGTAGCTCTGCAGCCTGTAGCCCCTGTAGCTTGTTCATCAGCGAAATCAGACAGATGCATCCCCTCATCGGACCCGCTCGCTGCTTCTTTCGCGTATTTTACACACGTCAACCATATAGACAGTGCTACTTGTGGGTTTATCATCGAGATTTTGAGCTGTACACGTCTGTCCGCCTCGTAAAGTAAAGGGCGTCATGTCTTCCCTGTTTAAATGACAGTGCTTCCGTGGATGTACTGTCTGTAATACTTCGAGTAGGACTTAAATGCAAGTGGCTTTGAAAATGGGTTAATGAGCTTTAGTTAACGTCAGGTGCAATACGTGTCGACCAAAGACTGGCCGATACCATAAGCCTACTCCAGGCTGTAAGTTTGCATTTTAAACATTCCATCATAAAGCAAAATTGCACGCATAGGCCAAGAAGTGTAACATTAACGCACGTCTCCACCTCTGGTCTCAAACCCAGTTCTCGTATGTGTTCATCGGTTAATGTCAACATACAACCTGCACAACTCACTTTCTCTTGTGTGTTTTCTCCCCGCCTGTTTAATGCACGAACTTTCTTTAATATGGCCTTCATAAAACACCAGGGAAACTACTTCCCTTCATGCAACAATCTGAGTGTTGAAGGCTTGAATACAATAAACTGCGACATACTGTTCCCATTTCACCTTGGAGTTTCGATGAAACTCTACTACTGCGCTTGCGGGAATTCTCCCACACCTTGTGATCACAATATTTGGTTGTACCTGTGGTGTTCCGTGTATTTGAGCAACTTTGTTTTGTACGGTATAAAGCATAGTCTTCAGCATGGCCCCAAAATAGGAGTACCGTTTTATAACATATAGAGCAGCATCAGGTTCATACTATAGATAGAGGTGTTGTAATCTTATCTCAAGTCCTTTTCAGAGAAATAATGTCTAGTTCTAGTGAAGGCCATTTACACACATGCCATCATACTGTATAACTTATGATTACCCCCAGATCTAACATCGCTACATGTCATAATGACAAGACCAGATTTAAATATTACGTTTCATTTGTAAACAATCACCCTTGGGCTGAAAATTATTTCAGTAATCGTACATCCTATTATTACCTTTTTATTAATTGAGTAATCTAATAACTTTAGGACAGCCATAACTGTATTATATTTATGGTTGATTAAAAAAAAAACTCTGAACAGTATTGGCACCAAGAAGAAACCGTACTAGTTCTATTATATTATTTGAATAAGCTGTCGAAAAAAGAACGTTATGGTATTTAATTCAAGGGATTGATTAATCACATTGTTCTCTTTTAAACATGTGTCAGTGTGTTTACCAGATTTGTTCTGGCAGCAGAAGCCAGTTGGAGGCCACCAGTATCATGTTCAGCAAGTACCTTTTATGTGACGAGACAATGGAAGTGACATTCCTAGTGTGCGGCCCATAGCAGAATAGTTTTACATCACCTGACTGTTAGTGGTTGTCCTTATCACATTTGCTCAAGGAAATTGCCTGATCAAGTACTTTTATCCTTTTTGGAAAAAATGGTATCAATACCACCTTTTCCAAAAATACCAGTACTTTACTTTGAAAACTTTAAAAACTGTACTGTAAAACAGTTAAAAACTGTATTTTTAACTGAGCTTCTAATCCTGTGATTCATTATATCATAACTAGAAAAGTAGTTGTAGAGTTTACAAGGTTCTATTCCTTCAAAATTATCCGGATCATATGGTATAACCCATAAATTGTTGATTAATCTGGATGTTTCATGCTTATGTGCACTTAGGAAATTGATCAACATTGAGACAGTGGAAATGGTGAATGAAGAGTTCACCAATAGTCTGCAGGGCTCGACATTAACGGTTGTCTGCTTGCCCGGGGCAACCAAAGATTTGGGACAGACAAGTGCGCTGTCTCTGGCAACTTGCCCGTTCAGGCAAGTGATGTTTAGCTCACAGTAGTGTTGGTTTAACCCATTCAGGCCGGGAAAGCATTCCCGCTTTTCTACCTCTAGAGCTGGGAGCGGACACGTCTGTTTATCTTTTTTTGACCAATGCTCTGGGGTAAGGCTACTGTCAATAAAGACGTGCATGTCTAAAAATGACGTTAAAAAAATGACGTCACTGCTCAATGCTCACAGACATTAACAATTGAGCCTGCGCAGAGATAATGATCAACTTCATTGCCGTAAAACTAAACATGGCAGAGGGCATCAACATCAACAACGTGGCTCAAAATCAGGTATATAATTATATTTTATCCGTTTGGTCGTAAATGAATGTGTAAGAAATATTAATTCCATAAAATGTGTTCATTAAAAGATGTTTCTTGTCCCGCTCTAGAAAAGTTTTTTTCGGCAGTGTTTAGTTAACGCTAGCTTCAATGCTAGTTTTACAGCTTACCATGATCTTTTAAAACCAACATGTTTAGATTTGATGAAGCCTTGGTGGACTTTTTTTATGTTTTCCACACAGTTGGTGCCATTTTATTGCTTAACTAATTGAATTGAGAATTGAATTTGAAGTAACTTTTGACATTAGGCAAGTAAAATATAAATGGTTCTTGCCCAAAGGGCAAGTGGCTAACAAAGCTTAATGTCTTTTTCTAATAATCCAATTTATATGTAATAAAAAAAAAAAAAAAAAAAAAAAATCCCTTAATTGTTGATCAGAGCAGAAGCACCTGGCAGAAAAAAACTCTGCCTGGAGCTAGAATTTGATCAGTTTACATGTAGTATATAGAAGATTAGTTGAGGTAAAGGTTTTTCTTTGACTGTTCGTTTCAATTATCTGAACAATAAATCCAAACAAATTTGAGACATGACATATGTCAAATTGTGAAATGAAAAGAAAAATGTTTTTTTCTGGCCTCTGCTTCTCGTGGCCTCTGTAAGTTAGCTGAGTTGTGCAGCATGCGTGTACAATAGGGCAGCAAAGACGCAACATTATATTTGAGATGTCAGCGTCTGTACACTATGCTTTCATGATAATTAGGGATGGGAATTAAAATGTATTTCAATTTGGAACTTTGGTTAAAATCGTACTCGTCTAAAGGGAGACAATAACAGAGATATCACTTTGTTGCCATATTGCCCAACCTTACATAGCATTATAACAAAACTTTGAATTTGAACGCAAAGTCGTGGGGGATATTTCCCATCATTAACAATGACAATGTCCCATCCAAAAGCAAGCCACAATAGATGAAACCGCTCACAATACCTAGAGTCGAGATGAATATGAGCACCTGGACTAATTGTCCCGGCCAGCAGCATTTACGCGACATTAATCCAAGTGCACATTCTCCATTAATGCTGTAGGTAAAGATGTTTTATTGGACCTGGCAAAGGAGTTCGTAGATATCAAGTGACATAAATTGAGACATTTATTGATCTGTTATTGATTTATTGTGATTAATGGATTAATTGTTACAGCTGTTTCACCACAGCTAAACTTGTGTCAGTGCTTTGTCAGTTTTTGTCAACTCATGACCTGGTCAGGATGCATGTGTGAGGAAATTCAGTCACAAGACCTGTGTTTGTGTGTTTGTGCTCCCTCGAGTGGTGTACAGATCCTCCAGTTGGCCCTGTACAAACTGGTGCATCCTAATAAAAAAACAGTTTTCTAGGGTTGCCCTTCTGCATTCTTTTAAACATGCATCACATTATTAGGATTAGGGATTTATGTCCAGTTTTTTCTGTACTTTTTTTTTCTTATACCCATAGACTGTATATATTAACGGACAGAGTCACGCCTATCTCCACCGTTCTAACTAATGGGCCAAAAAATATGCTCTACTGGAGCTATTCAAAATGGCAGCGAGTGGTCCTGCCCACAAGAAAATGGTAAAAAATAGCATCTGCGCATGTGTCAGCTGGCGAGAGCTCCATTCATTTGAACAAGAGACTTCAAAAATTCACAGCAAGTGAACTAGAGTGGTCCAAAAAAATTCACCCCCCTCAGCATTGACACACATGTGGAACGGAGCTTTGGGCCAAGAGCCAGCTTTTGGACCATTCTGTAAAGACGTTTTCGAGAGGTCTGCCAATGCTATATGTTAGCATTGGCTAATTTTTCTTCTGGGTCCACCCCCATCGGCCCGGGGTGGTATTGCAAGCATGATAGCGCACGTCATTTTGGCCACTTTTGAGCCGGGACCCGCCCCCACTGCTTATACCCTATAAGTCCCCTGTATTGTCCCAATGGGGGGAATCGTCTTTGCAGCTCTTTCTAAAGTTTGAATAGAGAAGCCTTGTGCCGGATAACGATCCCTTCCCTGACTGTGGCAATGGGAAGAGACTGCCCAGCCCATGCATGGCAAAACTTTAACTCCGGGAGTCCGCTCACAAGAGTTTTGATTTGTTTTATTTTTTTATTTGAATGTTCATTTTATTGGGACAGTGCATGGTAATGAACACACCTCTCCGAATTGTAGACTTTGGTCAATTTTCAACCGTTGTCCTACATTTGCACTCATTCACTCTGAACTATTGTAGTTGTAGGGTACCTACGCAGACAGAGATTTTAGCAATTGTTCTAAGGGTGCTTTCAGTCCTCAAACGCTGAAGCCTGGCTCACCCGACGCACATTCTCTAGTTTTCAGACGCACGGGACTTCACACCAGAACGTCCTGACCAGCGCCGGAAGTGGCGGAAGTAGCCGGCCGGCTCTGATGCTAACAGAGCTATGCTTGCGGCTTCTCGTGTAAAGATCTTCTCCAATAATGCAGCTTTGCAGCGTGTCTTTGTTCAGAGACCTTCCACTTTATATAACAGTATGTGATCACAAAGATGCGCAATAAGTTTATTTTATTATTAAACGGTACTTCCGCATTGGCGAACACACTCGAAGCAGTTGCATCAAGTCATGCGAACATGACAACGCATATTCACAAGCACACAGTCCCCCATTTTCAACCCTGGTTTAGTCCTGGTGTAGCTCCTGTTTTGGCTGTTTACAGTATGTTTAGTCTGCTCGCTCAGACCACTAATGTCCCCGTGACCACTTTGCGGCTCTCTGATTGGTCGCTGCACAAACGTCCAGAGGAAACGTTCAGCAAAGTTTATCTCCGAAACGTTTGTGCGTTTTGACGCTCGAACGCGCGTCACCATTGACTTTGCATTGAAAGCCGACGCGACGCATGTTCCGGTCTGAAAGCACCATAAGAGTCAATAATAAGAGTCACTGTCTTATTCCACTCATATGAATGCTATTTTGTAGAATTGGATGTTTTTGTTCTTCAGTGCTAGCAAAGGTGCTATACTTTGCTGCTATACTAGTTTTCAGATGTAGCTATGGGGTTTCTTGACTCCTCCGGTAGAAGGAGCGCTCTTAAAAGCTGCTTTGGTGGCCAGCTGTTTTTGAGGAGCTTTGCCTCCAGTAAACTTACGGCCGGTCTTCTTTGTACGGGCCATGGCAACTCACCTTTGACAATTATTAAGTCAAAAAATATGACAAAATAACAGTTTATTCTGGAGTGTCTTTAAGCGTTGTTCTCGCATTAAAACCAAGGGAGGAAAGAGTGGCTCAGTTGGTAGAGCATTGGCCTTTGAGCCTGAAGGTCGTGGTTTCGAGCCCACCATAACTGCTAATTTACACATCATGCGTTACAGCACGTATGCGTTATACGCACAGCAGACGCGCGTAACTTTTTTCCATGTTAACCTATGATGATATTTACACTTCTAGCGTTATACGCGCGTATGACGGACGTATGACGCACGTATGACGCGAAGCTGCAATCTAATTTAGGATGGATTTCTAATTTTGTGCGCGCACCAACGCGTCTCCCATTGAAATCTCATGTAAAACATGATTTTTCTAGCGGTCCTTGGCTCTAGATCGCATCTACACACACACAGCACTTGTGTCTAAACATCAGCAGGAGGAGCAGCAGGTTTTACAGTGATTCTGGACATCGTTTTTTTTTCTTTCATAAAGTCTCGCGTCTGGCCAAACCAGCGCACAGAGACCATGAGGACAAACACATGCATGTGATTTGTGTTGCTCTACATCAGTCCTCTGGCTCGTACTGTCCTCTACACTGCTCCATAGACTACACAGGGAGAGCATCAGAAGACGCGGACCTGCGCGCCCGGCCAGTGTAAATACTCCAAAAAAAATGTTACGCGCAGGGAGCGCGCAGTAAACGCGTACGCGCTGTTTACGCCTGTGTAAATTCCCTGTAAGACCTACTTCACGACTCCCACTGATGACTGCTGTGTCCTTGGGCAAGACACTTAACCCCATTTTGCCTGTCGCTCCCACTGAAAGATCTCAGCTCTTGTGGACTCACCACCTGCAGGAGGATCAGTGAGGGGCTGGTGCTATGTGTACTGGGTGCAGCTCTGACTGCCACGCTAAGCTAGCGGCAACCACTTTCTCACTGCAGACTTTAGGAGAACACAATGTCAACATGTGCTGCACAACTGTCTTCTTAATGTAAATTCAAAATGTGGGTATCGGTTGCCCGGATCAGGTCCTATGGTACGATTACAAGCATGGTATTGACCCAATACCTGATACCAGTATCGGTGCATCCCTACAAACAATGACATAATGAAGATGCTCTCTAGGGGCAAGCACTTGAGCTTTGCTTTGGCCAAATGTTAAAAAAATCCCATATTTACAAACAACTAATCGATTATTAATATTAATATAATTTTGAATGTTTTATTTTACAGACAAAGACTGTTAAAAATAGTACGTCTTTAATGAGTGGTCTTCTGGTCTCTGATCCAATTTACTAAACATGAAATACAGTTTCTTACTCAAATAATACTATGTAGTTACTCTACTTTATTATTACTCTGTAATAATATTTGAGGCATATTTTAATTTTTTATTGTAAACAATATCTGAAATACCTAGACATAATTTATATTTTTGTATTATAATATATAAAGGTATGTTTTTATTTTAGTCTTCCTCACATTGCACAGCTGCACGTGTGGAGCGTTTCCCCCTGTGTGCTGGTATGATCGGTTCAGACTCTTTACAATACTCCCCTTGTGTTTGTGGCTGGCTCAGCTCCTGTCACACAGTTGCTCACAGCACTTGTCCCATAATTTGGACTGACCCTCTTGGCCTGTCTGAGTCTTTCTCTCCTCTGCAGCACAAAGCAGTCTGGTCATATTAACCCTAACTTTTTGTAACACCTTTGTATGTATGCTTGTTAAATGCATTTTGGGTTTTTCTTGTGACATTTTTTATGCTTGTTGAGCTCACACTTAGAAGCTTCCAGGGAAGGCATTCCCCAGCTTCATTGGCAACAGATGTAGGAGCATGAATATTTCCCTTCCAAGCTGAACTCCCTTGGAGTGTCTAAAAACAGTGGCTGTAGAGTATATGGCAGCTGTTTAGACCATGGAGGCTGAAATAGACTTCACAAGAGGCTAATACTTGTCCAGAACTGTGGCTTCAGTGGCAAAGGCTTGTGGCTCACAGTGCTGCAGAGATAAGGGGCTGTCAGCAGGACCAACTGGCACCTGTCCTGTCTGTCTGTGGGGCGAGCTGACTAATTTAACCATTTCCAAAGATTGATGCTTGTTCTTAGTGCTGGGTGGCTGAAGGATCAATTTGAATTCATACTTCGGATGATATTTTTTTATTGAATGTTTCAATGGCTTTACATGTTGTAATTTTAGAATTAATTTTAGGTTTGTATTTGAAATATGAATGATATGCATTTTATAGTCACATTTAACAATTCAACAATGGCAATATGTCAATCTCAGTGGATTGACAAATGTCAAATCTAAAATGTAGACTACAAGTGGACAAACGCCTCCCCTGGATTTCTAAATGCAAGATTGCATTACAAAGCATCAGACGTGCAAAAGGTCCCTTTTATTCAAAACGTCATTCAGTCTTTGATATTTGAGTAGGCGGGCCTTTGCTTCACTCCTGTCCAATGAGAGAATAGTCTCCAGCCATTAACCACTGGCAACAGACTATACCGACTTGTGGATCACTGTGGCTACCCTCTCTGAGCGAGAGACAGTACAGTTTGAAGAGAAAGTGTTTGTGTTTTTTACTGAAGAACAATCTCTTGTTCAACTGGGTCTTCAGACCAGCAGCACAGACACATGTGTGGATACCAGAGGTGGGACAAAGTCATTGTTTAGCAAGTCACAAGTCAGTCTCAATTCATTGCCCTCAAGTCCCGAGTCAAGTCACGAGTCAAGACAGGCAAGTCCCGAGTCGAGTCCAAGTCAAAGGCCAACAAATCTCAAGTCAGTCCCAAGTCCTACGGTTTGACTTTCGAGTCCTCTCGAGTCTTTTTGACCGCGATTTGTTTCTTGTTGGTCTCCACGTACTTTTGTAGGCAAACAAAATAATGTTAGGAATCATTTTGCTGGTGCATTCTCGTTGGTCTCTGACCCATGGACTAACAGTTTGTTCCATGTCGTTGGCTGCTGGTAAATCAAAACTATCTATGTGATCTAATTGGATGTTGTGCCAGATGCAGGCTCAGTTACACATGCACAGACCACACATAAAATCAGAGCAGTCCGTGTCAACATACTTTTTATCTTTGGGGTTTTTAATTGGAAGTAGCAAGTGCAGCATATATGAATAGTATGCTTATATTATAATCAATTAATCTCAGTATTGGGCTAGGACCTGTATCTATATAATCAGTTTAATGTCCGTAGTGGTTATTGTTCCAAATGTCCTACTGTAGGATAGGGGTAGTATGAGGGGTCTGAAGGGACCAATGGAGGGGAAGGACCCTGGCCTGTATGAACTGGACCAGCATTAGTAATATATCATAATTACCAATATATCATTACATAATAAAATGTCTCATATAAATTAATTCAATCAGTCAAAGCAGTGATTCTCATATCAATGCACCATAAACAATAGTGCAAATATTAATCTAGCTTAGTGCACATAATCAAAACAACTATCTAATGTATGCAAACTTTAGCAGGAGGAGCACAGCAAAAACATACTCATAATAATAGGCCTCGGCGCCCACACAGAAAAATATAAGAAAGAGCCAACAGAGCAGCGCAGGCTAGCGCTAGTTTGACTCACCAGTTCCTCTTTAAAACACGGCACACAGTGTGACAACTGCGTCGAGTCAACTGCGTCGAGTCAATTGTATGAGGCTCCTGTAGTGAAAGCATGTAATTACGGTTTGTAGAACAAAATATGACGTTAGGTCGCGATAAATACCTGCAGCTCTCTCATTTCCAGCTCCCCTACGACAACACACCCACCGGTGAATGCAGTCCGCTTGTTTAGGGAAGTGTTGCTGCGCGAACTGCGGGGAACTCACGTTCGAACTCTCGCGCGAGCGCTACAAGTACCGCGAGGCTTTGTTTCTTCAGAGACGGCATAGATAGAAAGAGAGATGCGGAGAAAGGTAAAAATGGCCCGGGTTACGCAAGTCTTTACAAGTCAATTGGCGCAAGTCCAAGTGAAAGTCAGGGTCATTGATGTTAAAGTCCAAGTCGAGTTGCAAGTCTTTTTATATTTGGTCAAGTCGAGTCTGAAGTCATCAAAATCATGACTCGAGTCTGACTCGAGTCCAAGTCACATGACTCGAGTCCACACCTCTGGTGGATACACACTCTCTGTGGGGAAGCATGTTTTTGCAAAGGCACTGCTTCCTCTACATCTCTGGATCATCTGAGATCCCCAGGATCCAGTGCTACCTGCACACGAACAGAGCCTGACCGATGTGACACCTGCAGCTGCTCCTCCTTCATGGGCTGTAGAAGAAGTCGGTCCTCGGCCCGCCAGGCTGATAATGCAGAGAGTTTGACTCTCATTCTTTTGCATTGCCCAATTTAAGAATAAGAGATCCTTTATTCGTCCCACAGTGGCGAAATGTCAGTGTTGCATCACAAGTTACAGAATGGTAAGAATAAGGAGCACACAACAAAAGTAAATATTAAGTAGCAATATGTAATATTTGCATGTCAAGTCATCATTAAATGGCCCCAATATTTCAAAAGGCGTTATTAAATCATGCTCTTTTCAAATACATCTTTAACTGATAACAGAAGTTCAGCCGAGATACTTGAATATCAAAATTAGTTTTACGACCCCTAAAAGCTGTTAATGTTTTCATTTCGATGTCCTGCTATCCTTCGCCGTTTTGCCAATCAGGAAGTCCGTACTCCGGGTTGCCAGACCTCCCCGCGGCTAATCTCACTGGTAAAATGACTTGTGGCCGCAGAACAAAAAATTGGTCTTATGATTCTCAAATCATTAACTCATTCACTAAATCCGTATGTTCACTGCCATTGACGTCTATAGAGGTTTTTTTCTTTCTATGGCTCGTCAAGGCTCTTTTGCATCCTGTGTCAACATTTCAGACCTGTAAACACTTTGGAACCGATCCTGTAGGGGGCAGAGGTGACACTGTGGCCAGATCCAGGGAGGGAGAAGGGGGCATGTGGTGCTGTGAGCTGCAAAAAGCCAGAGGAGCAGCCATGCTTACACAAAGGACCGCGGATCTGAAAAGCTCACGCAGCTAACGCTGTTTGAGAGCCTGTTCAGTCATCAAACGGATAAATATGAAGCAGCTAGATACCACGATGCTAGTTCTTTAGGTTTTAGTTAACATGAGACTCCAGGATCCTCGGAGCCTTCCCCCTCCCTCCCTCCTCGTCCAGCAGCAGCAGCGGCTCCTCCCCCCGTCGTAATGTGGTAAGTTGCTTTTCACTTCAACATGTTGCATTTACTAGTTTATTTCTCCTCTTTGTCTAATGTAATATCAGCCCCTCCAGGATTTTGCGCGCAATTGTTGATTGATGAATGATTATTGCGGGGTAAAATGCTTGATTACGCGGGACATTTTTCCAAAAGTTTCCCTCTTGAGTTTGGAGGCGTGTGAGTCTGGCATGCAGCATTAGCTGCTTGGGAGCTATGGATGATGATACCGTGTGGTTTATAGAAGGGACAGGGGAAGGTGATCCATGGCAGACCGGTGAGCGGGACCCATGATGAGCAACAAGTGTTAGATTTACCGCACCATGTTGTGCATTCTGCTGTGGTGCGTCTCACTGTGGAGGGTGCGTCAAGAGCGCGCCCGCTGCTGCTTTGGAACAGGGGGAGAGCCACTGACTCTGTTGCTCTGATCCCGGAGTCTGCGTGATTTTGCGTTCAAACATTGAGAGATTCTGGAGGGAGTGATAGCAATCACTGGCTTATACTATAGTAAAAATAAACAAAGTAGCGTTTTTAGCGAGTATTGAGTTTTTTTTTTTTTATCTGAATGTAATTTTATATTTTCCTTTGTGTTGTAGATTGCTGACTTCTGCAGCTCTTCATAACTGATGAACTGCTGGATCCTGGATCTTATTGTCGAACAGACAAAGCTGTATGCAGCACAATATTTCAGTGCACACACAGCGTCTCCCATTCAGCAGAGAAAATGCATGGAAGCCAGTGACAGACTAGCAGCTAAAAACCTTTTTTGGTTTGACATTTCTCACTGGGTTTGTAAAAAAAAACGAATCTGGAAATGTATTGGGAGTGCGGAGGAAGTAGATTCCACCCCACACTTCAGCAGAGTGTGGGGTCACCTAATTACTATTCTTTATAAACTAAAGTAAAATTGTTTCACAAAGTGTTCAGAAAGTGTTTTTACTGTATATTTGTATGCAAAGTGTTTTTATTGTATACAAGTTGAATATTTTATGTGTACATAAGACAATCCTTTGAGTGTATTGTGTGTACACTTTTAACTTGTTTAAAACTAATTATACATTAAAAATACAATTCAAAGTATTGTTTCTGTTTTGTGTCATAGTAAGAAACTGTCATACATTGTAAAATATCAGTAAAGACAAAAAACCCCACTTTTCTGCTTGAAAATGCGCGTTTCACAAAAAGGCTGTTTTCTCCAAATCTTGGTCAGGAAACAGCATTTTGGGTGAAAGTTACCTATGTTGCACTCTCAATTGCTAAAAAACTAAAACTTACTTTTTTTTTTTTTTTTTTATGAACGGCAAGGGATAGAGCTTTCATTTGGTATGTTTCATACTTGTGTCAACCAAGGGCCCACATTTCTACGCGTTTCGGAAAAACACTAAAAATGTCAAATCTCTTGCAGTATGAGGGCTGCTGCTTTTTAAATGGCTGGCAGTGAATGAGTTAATGACAAAACAAAGACTAAAACGAGGATTTATATCGGGACGCCTTTGAAAAATTGAGACTGCGAATGAAACTTTTTGTGTGATGCAAAACTTGCTGCTTTGAGTGCGTTCTTCATTGATAGTTAAATTACCTGCCTCCACAGCTCTGGTTGTCGCGTTTAGTGGTGGCCTAATGATGAAGCAGTTGAGCTTGCATTCTAGCAACTGAAGAAGATGACAACTCTGGGATCGTGTCTTAAATTCCGACAGAAGACATGTTTTATTGTCGATGGTAGAGACAGCACGAACAACAGATACAACAGAATGCAAGTGTATTATACAGAGCGGAGGCATGGAGACCTCCAATCAGCAGCTTCCACGGTGTGCTTGTAGCTTGGCCTTCAGATAGACAAAACAAGGGAAAAGTACTGGCTTCTGCACATTGATAGAATGATGAGTTTAACTTTAACAAAAGTTGCTTCAAAGTGTTATGAAATCTCACATTCCCTCCTCTGGTCACACATTCCTGTGTGACCATCAGGATCGATAAACAGCAACATAACATCATGACTCAATACTTCAAAAACTCATAAACTCGGTACTTCAAAAACTCAAACTCATAATACATGTTCAGATCTTTCATAAAACTTGTCAACAATCTTCAGCAAAATACCAAACTTCATCAGTCGATGGTGGTTCCAGTTATTGCTTTGAAAACAGTCTCTCCCACTTCTCCGTGTTGGTTTCTTCAGGCTGCATTTGTTGTCAAGCCATGAAAACTTCTGTGACGTGTCTTTCAATCACACGTTTCAGCTTCAGTGTCCAGATTCAGCAATTTCCATTCAGTCCAAATTATGTCCAAATTCAGAAATCCAGATTGTTCCAAATCATGTCCAAATTGTGTAATCCAATTGTTCCAAATGATGTCCATGCAAAAGAGGACGATGGTATTGTCCATGTCTCAGCAGCTCACAGCCTGACTGGAATCGGGGGCTGTGCAGATTGTCCATGTGCTGATCCAGACAGTGGCGGAGCCAGAGGGGTAGCCAGGGTGGCCACTGCCACCTCTAAAAATATCCTTGCCACCCCCAGTGCCCCCCTCGGAAGACGGCAATGTAATAATGTTAATCTTGAGAATCTTCCGCACTTTTTCCGCCAAAAGCTAAAAATTCCCACGGTTTCCCCCGTCTGTGAACGCACCCTGACTCCGTGTGGAGCCAGTGCTGTTTGCTAATGTTTTGGGTTGTTGGACTCACATGTGCCCAAGTCGTGATGAAAACAAAGAGGTAAGTTAGCGATGCAGAGCCAACCGTTTACATTTGACACAAAGTATAGACACACGTACTGCAGCGCATTACTTGTTCAGTTTGTAGAACTTTTAGTGTGTGTATGTGTGCACCTGTGTGCGCCTGTGTGCGTGTGTCAGCGTGCCAGTGTGTCTGCGTGCCCGTGTGTGCGTGTCTGTGTGTGCCAGTGTGGGTCTGCGTGCCCGTGTGTGCGTGCCTGTGTGTGCCAGTGTGTGTGTGCGTGCCTGTGTACGTGTGTGCGTGCCTGTGTGTGCGTGCGGGGTGCATGCGTGTGTATTTTCCATTATTAATTGCCCATCGTATCATTGCCCTCTTCCCTTTAGTGTAAACATGAAAAGAAAAGGAGGAAACATTGCCTACAGGCCTTTTTTTGTTAGGAAAAGGCCTGTAGATCAGGATGATGAAACCTGAAGGTCAGACTCGGAGGCAGTATGTTTTAAGATGATGAGGAATTTGTTGTGTTGTATTAAAATATAGCTTATATAATTGAGTTTCAGAGAATGAGAGGGAGTCGCAGACAGGTGCAGGATTGTCTATTGGCAGAAGGCGTTTTTTCACACACAAAAAAAGAAACAAAATAGCTAAGATTATGGATGATGTGCAGTCGCTTGACCCCAAAATATTTTTGAAAGAAGAGCCCCTGTTTACATTTGGCAGAACCTTTGAGTCAGATATAGAGGACGTTAAGCATGAAGTACGTCAAACTAGGCGGCTTCTTGGGAGGAAAAAATGGATTAGAGAGTCCCTATTGGACTTCCTTGTCCTTTTGGAACGTTTGGAAAGTGTTTCATGAGCTTTTGCGGCTTGCAAAGATCTTTTTAATACCTGTCAGTACTGCGTCTTGTGAAATAAGTTTCTCTGCCCTAAAAACCATCTCAGAACTGTTATGGCAGATGATTGAGTCATCTTGGAATCCTCAGTGTAGGGTCAAGGAAGGCTCAGGGCTGAATATGGATGAGTTTGTCAACATCTTTGCTGCTTTACACCAGAACCACAGGATTTTGCTAAATTTGTTAAAAGAAAAATGTAATGCAATGTTTCAATTATGTTATTTTGCACTTTTTTGTTCAGACTACTATTTAAATACACTTTTTTGCTTTGTAGTTTCCAAGTGTGCTCTCAGTTAACTTTATATTAAAAACAATGACAAGATTAAGATTAAAATGTATCGTTTAGCCAGTTTTTGTGTGAAATAAAATTTTGGAATAGTATGTGGACCCCTTAAAAAAACCCTTGCCACCCCCTGGCCACCCTCTGTTTAAAAGTCTGGCTCCGCCACTGGATCCAGATGCATTCTCTCTTGAGGTTTCTCAGTTTTGGCTTTAAAAAAACACATTTTTGTGTAAAAAAAAAAAAGAAGTCTTCTGTTCTGTAGATGTTACAGACAAGGCCCGCATCCTTCCACCACCTGAAGAAGATGACAAAGTCTGGGATCGCGTCTTAAATTCAGACAGAAGACATGTTTTATTGTCGATGGTAGAGACAGCACGAACAACACAAGCAACAGAATGCAAGTGTATTATACAGAGCGGAGGCATGGAGACCTCCAATCAGCAGCTGCCACGGTGCCATGTAGCTTGGCCTTCAGATAGACAAAACAAGGGGAAAGTACTGGCTTCTGCACATTGATAGAATGATGAGTTTAACTTTAACAAAAGTTGCTTCAAAGTGTTATGAAATCTCACACAACCCAGGGTCAAATCTGGGCAGAGTATGTTTATATATAATTGCATAATACCACATTTTATGACAAATTTATGCTCAAAAACAGGTAAAAGATAATCGATGTTTTTTTTGTGCAAATTATAGCTTATTTGTAAAAAGAATGATTTGAGACCACATGTATCCCAATTAAAAATGTTTTCTTTTTGATGTGGGACTTATACATGTATGTCTAAAAAATAGGGAATAAATAAAATTGAAGGGTGGTATCCTCTGGAGGAAACCCTGATGTTGATACGCTGAAGAAATATGTTCCAACATCCATTATTCCCACTCCTATTTTGGACATCAATTGCTTATATATTTAGCATAATCTATGTATAATTAAATTGCTTTAATTTTGTTTTTCTCATCTCAAATGTCCAAAAAAAAAAAAAAAATACATTCATTCAAAACATTCATTCAACATTAGCATGGCTATCATGGCAATGTGAGAGACGGACAGACAACTGATACAATAATTTGTTGTGTTTGCTGCTGGATTTGGTGTGTATCTGGCAACCTGAGTCAGGGAGAGTGGGAGAAGACTACAAAATATTGACTGACTTCAGTACCACTTTTGGCCAGATTTTTACATAATGCTCCTTTAAGTATAGCAACACATGGTTTTCCATTACGTGCTTATTACCCATGATGCTTTGCGCGAACGGCATTTTGGGAGTCAAGCTTATATTGCACGTATCATTTGTCACTGATAATTTGTCACGGATCATCTGTCCCCATGTCAGCTAAAGCCATGAATTCGGCCGACACTGACCGCATTAAGTATATTGATACACTGGAGTAATCTGTGAGGCAAGATCCTTGGAGAATCGGGAGATTTGGATCCATATGAAACGCGACGAGACCAGTGGACTTCCCAGAAATGGCTTACTTTCACTGAACAGTTTTACAATAAAAAAGTCATGATGTACAGTGCCTTGCGAAAGTATTTGGCCCCCTTGAACCTTTCAACATTTCGCCACATTTCAGGCTTCAAACATAAAGATATAAAATGTTAATTTTTTGTCATGAATCAACAAGTGGGACACAATCGTGAAGTGGAACGGAATTTATTGGATGATTTTAAACTTTTTTACAAATAATAATATTCGGCCCCTTTACTTTCAGTGCAGCAAACTCACTCCAGAAGTTCAGCGAGGATCTTTGAATGATCCAATGTTGTCCTAAATGACTGATGATGATAAATAGAATGCACCTGTGTGTAATCAAGTCTCCGTATAAATGCACCTGCTCTTTGATAGTCTCAGGGTTCTGTTTAAAGCGTAGAGAGAACCATGAAGACAAAGGAACACACCAGGCAGGTCCGAGATACTGTTGTGGAGAAGTTTAAAGCCGGATTTGGATACAAAAAGATTTCCCAAGCTTTAAACATCTCAATCTCTGTGCAAGCAATTATATTGAAATGGAAGGAGTATCAGACCACTGCAAATCTACCAAGACCTGGCCGTCCCTCCAAACTTTCATCTCAAACAAGGAGAAGACTGATCAGAGATGCAGCCAAGAGGTCCATGATCACTCTGGATGAACTGCAGATAACTACAGCTGAGGTGGGAGAGTCTGTCCATAGGACAATAATCAGTCGTGCACTGCACAAATCTGGCCTTTATGGAAGAGTGGCAAGAAGAAGGCCATTTCTCAAAGATATCCATAAAAAGTCTCGTTTAAAGTTTGCCACAAGCCACCTGGGAGACACACCAAACATGTGGAAGAAGGTGCTCTGGTCAGATGAAACCAAAATCAAACTTTTTGGCCACAATGCAAAACGAAATGTTTGGCGTAAAAGCAACACAGCTCATCACCCTGAACACACCATCCCCACTGTCAAACATGGTGGTGGCAGCATCATGGTTTGGACCTGCTTTTCTTCAGCAGGGACAGGGAAGATGGCTAAAATTGATGGGAAGATGGATGGAGCCAAATACAGGACCATTCTGGAAGAAAACCTGTTGGAGTCTGCAAAAGACCTGAGACTGGGACGGAGATTTATCTTCCAACAAGACAATGATCCAAAACATAAAGCCAAATCTACAATGGAATGGTTCACAAACAGACGTATCCAGGTGTTAGAATGGCCAAGTCAAAGTCCAGACCTGAATCCAATCGAGAATCTGTGGAAAGAGCTGAAGACTGCTGTTCACAAACGCTCTCCATCCAACCTCACTGAGCTCGAGCTGTTTTGCAAGGAAGAATGGGCAAGAATTCCAGTCTCTCGATGTGCAAAACTGATAGACATACCCCAAGCGACTTGCAGCTGTAATTGCAGCAAAAAGTGGCGCTACAAAGTATTAGCGCAAGGGGGCCGAATAATATTGCACGCGCCACTTTTCAGTTTTTTATTTGTTAAAAAAGTTTAAATTATCCAATAAATTTTGTTCCACTTCACGATTGTGTCCCACTTGTTGTTGATTCATGACAATTTTTTTTATTTTTACATCTTTATGTTTGAAGCCTGAAATGTGGCGAAAGGTTCAAGGGGGCCGAATACTTTCGCAAGGCACTGTATATGATGCAATATTTCTTTCAATCAATATTTTATTTTGAACGAAGCAGTTGATATCACAGGCCGCAAATCACTACCCTTTCCCCCCACCTCCTCCTCCCCCTCTCGTTCATTTAGATGGGAGGCTCGAGGCGCCTTTATAGACTTAGTATCACAGTCAAATGGCAGCTCTGAATATAAACCACACATGCACAAATTCAGCTAGCTCTTTATAGTGCCATTTTTCAGGGGTTAGGGTTGAATTCCTCTGGTTGATCCTCGCCAACTAAGGAGTCATTTCTCCGTCTCGAATCACTCCCCTGGCTTGTAATAGCCTTCGTAATGTCCCCACAATCTACGCGGTTACTGCAACCCCAAACGATGCAGGCAGTCGGCATGTTTTAGCAAAAAAGTTATTTGGCCCGTTTTGGTTCGCTACTACCTTATAGATCCATGGCTACAAGACTCCCAAAATGGCGAGCTGCGGAATTGTGGGTAGTGCGTGACGTCAGTGGAAAACTATCTAGAATCTATACATTCTATACTTTCTGCATGTGACCTCACTTTCTCTCCTCTGTCTTCCTACCTGCTGTCTGCGTCCTGACAAACGAAGCCAGACCTGAATGACATTAATCACCGGAGCACCCGGAGAAAACCTAAACAGACACAGGACGTGGACGCTTTTATTCCCACAAAGGGATTTCCTCATTATAACAATATTAAAAATATTTGTCTATATAATGATCAATACATCATATAAAAACAAAACAGTAATTGCTTTATTGTTAAGTATGGATGTATCCTGATTGTAATTGGATAGTGACTTATGTATTATGATTCCTGATATACATTTTTTGCCAGATATAAGGCTAAACATATGAATGACGAAGTGAAACGCTTATTTATATTACAAAGCAAATTAATAAAAAAATAAACTAAGTGTTTTATTGGTGATTAATACAAATATATCTGTCACTGAGTCAATGTTATTGTTATTATTCTACAAATATTGAAATGATCTGCTTATCGAATTCTGATCAGTGCACCTCTACTGCAAACCAAATCTTGAAATAATTCTGGCATGCCCAGTATTGTGGTAATTTGATCTTACAATTGAACTTGCAATATTTAGTCCCATCTCTATTGATAATAATGGTGAGGTTTTTGATGGTTCATTCAATTTGTGTGTGGACATTGTTATTAGTACTTCTCAATTTGTCTTTTGTCACGTTCCAAATGTGCGTAGTTTACTCACAAGCTATGGCCTTCCTTTTTTGTTACTGGCGACATGGAGCTTGCTTCAGGAAACCTTAGTCCAATCTGTCTCTGTTAGCAGAGACATCTAGCAGATGTCTCTGCTAACATCTGCTAATGTTAGCAGAGCTAACATTAGCACTGAGCTCCGTCCATGTTTTGAAGAGAAACAAGGGATGCTGGCACAGAGCCAGGGCTTCCGGGGGAATGACTGTAATCACATGTATTTGTTTGGGTGAAATACTGAAATGAAACCCAGCAGCCTTTATTAACAAGACAAAGTTGTTCTCATCAAAGTGTAAGGTTGAGAAAATCTTACTTGCGTAGTAAAGTCATTTTAATCCTCTTATTTCACATTATTGAGCTCTTTGACCAATCAGGTCATATTGAATCATTCCCAAAGACCACCAAACGTCTCGCGTGTCAAGGCACACATGTAAAAATTAAAGGCAGTTTTTTTGTGTTCGCTTAATTTTTATTCCATCCATTTTCTTCCCCTTAATCCATTTCTGGGTTGGGGTGGGTGGCAGTCAGAGCTGCACCCAGTACACACAGCTTTCAGTGGGGGCTTCGGGCAAAGTGGGGTCAAGTGTCTTGCCCAAGGACACGACGACAGCAGTTGTCAGTCGTGAAGTAGGTCTTATGGTGGGCTCGAATCCACAACCTTCAGGCTCAAAGGCCAATGGTCTACCAACTGAGCCACTGTCGCCCCTGTATACGTGATAAAATAATTTTTATTTGATCACATTATTGAAGCTGGGTTACCTTTCACAGTAAAAAATTTTAAACTCTATCTTATCTTATCTTAATCCCTGTACAACTGAGAGCTTACACAAACTCATTTTATCAAGATTTTCTAACTTTCATTTTCTTTTCTGCCTTTTTGTGTTTTAGGAAATGACCAAGAGGCCTTACAGATACACTTGTGCTTTCGTCATTCAGTTTGCATCCGCTGCCTACAGCAGGATCTAGAAGCTCACTTGTTTGCAGTGAGTAATATCTACCTCAGCCACCTGACGGGAGAGACCAAAAGCAACGAAGATCTGCACAGACACGGCCATTGTCGTACGTCCTGCTCTAAAGAGGTTTCAAGACAGACTGGATCTGTCTGCCATTTGCCTCCTCAGCTCCAACCAACATGAGAACAACTGTGGCTCTAATCCCAACATACTCTCAACAAGCTCATGATTTCTTCCAGCTTGTCAAAATCACTACTTATCTTGTGCAAGTCATATATTTGATATATGTACTCTAAGCTGTAAATACTTTATGAAGGAGCCCCCTCATTTCTAAAGAAGTAATGCACTTTAAAAGTTGTGGCTGTGCTACCGCCTTTTTCTTTTCTATAAGGGGTCATTCTACGCTCCATTACTATGATTCTTCTGTTAGACATTGCAAACCGGGACACATAGCTGGTTTGTAAGCTGGGTATGAAGCATCTGCAGCTGTGCTGTATGTCAGACTTTTGACTTGACTCTTTACACACACTTCCCTGAGATGTGCCTCTGGCAGGTGGAGTCCCCTAGATTCCTTTTTGAAAATATTTTGGATAATTGGATTGAATTTTTGTAAAATAATTATTTGCATCCAAGACTAAAACGGGAGCTTCCGGTGCTGGTGCACCACTTATGTATTGTTGTAGTGCGCAGGAAAATAAAATGGACTACAAGCGTCGCTTTTTGCTCGGCGGGTCCAAGCAGAAAGTGCAGCAGCACCAGCAGTACCAGATTCCTGAACTGAGCCAAACCCTGAGCGCCTCTCTCGCCTCCACATGCTCAGCTTCTTCAATGGGAACGGGAGCGGTGAGCGGAAGTGGACACCCGGCTGCTTCTGCTGTTGCTGATATCCAACAGGGCATCTCTAAATACTTGGATGCTCTTAATGTGTTCTGCCGGGCCAGCGCCTTTCTCACAGACTTGTTCAGCAGTGTGTTCAGGAACTCTCATTATTCCAAAGCGGCTATGCAACTGAAGGACGTGCAGGAACACGTCATGGAGGCGGCCAGCAGGCTGACTGCTGCAATAAAACCAGAGATCGCCAAAATGCTTATGGAGTTGAGTGCCGGGGCTGCCAATTTCAAAGACCAGAATGACTTCAGTTTGCAGGATGTTGAGGTGAGTTTGTACTATTCCAACAACACCAGGCCTCTCTGTGCGTGTGTTTGGTCATTCAGAGTCTGCATAGCTCTTTGTTTACCCATCATTTTGCTCTTAGCCGTTCTCTCAAAAGGCTTTTACCGTTTAGAGTTCCCTCATATATATATTTATATACTCCTAAACAACTTCAGCAAAAAAAAAACAAAATATATATATATATAAAAAATGTTTTAAGTTGTTTAGGAGTCAGAAGGTGCTTTTCATTTTTTTATTCATTAATGTTGGGAAAGTTGGATTGCATTAGATTTCTTTTCTCTCAATCAACCGACTACTATCATGTCAAAAACTCTTATAAACTCACCCCTCGTGATCAAACAAATTATTGAGTTTTTTTAGTCAATCATTACAAACACATTTATATTGTTGACATGTTTTTACTCACTGCTAGTCTGAAATGATGAAGCAGAGCTTACATAGTCCCCAATGTGGGACGAATAAAGATTTTATTATCTTATTATGTGTAAATCACTACCTTCACTTTAAATTTTGTTGCCCCCTCTCTCCCAAATAGCAAGGAAAATACTGCCATTACAACATAGCTGGCTCAAGATATTTTCAGCTGGTACCTGAAAAAGAACCAATAGCCTGACACCGTGGTGTCAAGTTTACGTTTAGTTTTTAGTTGCGTCCAACAATTTTCTACCCTCTATCCTAATCTTATTCAAGTCTCTTGGTGCTTATTATATTATATACTATATTATTATTATTAATTATTATATATTTGCCAACATTTTTCTTGTTTTTTTCTTGAAAGACTGACCTCAGAAATGCATGTTTTCACTTTTTGTGTTCTGTAGGTGTTGGGGCGGTGCTTCCTCACGGTGATGCAGGTCCATTTCCAGTTTCTGTCCCAGGCGTTGCAGAAGGTGCAGCCTGTGGCTCAGTCATGTTTGGCAGAAGCTCTGGCTCAGGCTCAAGAGCGTTGTGCCAATATCCGCTCTCAAAGCTCTGACCATGCACCCATTACAGAGCTGGAAGAAGCCTCTCGTTCATGGAGAAGTGCAACTGAGGTATGTAAAATCAGGATCTGGACATTTCAATTGATAAACGTGAAGACTGTATTTGAAATTTCAAACCTTTCTTGCCAACTCTCTTCTGTACAGTAAGGTTTCTATTTTCTTTTAACTTTCGAGATGTTTTACAGCTATCCTTTAATTGGCTTTCTGCACTGATCTGTGTGTAACATGAATGAGAGGACACTGCACTCCTGCCTTTCTCACAAGGGGTTCGCTGGCCTGAATCCAGTGGGTCGCAGTAAAGAGCTTAAAAAAATCCATGAGTCAAACATCTCTATGCTAAGTCTCGCGCACCGCAGCACAATCCTAACCGTTAGTGAGTTTTTGAGTCTCTGCTCTCCACACAGATTGCACGTTATTGCAGGTCAAGTGTATCTGCCTAAAACCCAGCGCTACAGACTTCAGTTATCTGAGCAGTCCGTGCACTGTTCTATGTGCAAGTGTTTAAAGTTTCGCACAACATAGCCGCGCTAGTCATGGAGGAAAGACCATCTGATGACTTCAATGATTAATTGCATATTATATTATACTAAATAGTGCGTGCGGTACATGAAGCCAACGGTAACACGTAATGCACACATGTTTACTTTGAAAACATCAAAACCAGGTCAAAAATATTGATCTCGACTTGCAGTAGTATTGACATCAACATGGCTTTAGAATGTTGTATCATAAAAACTGTGTTTGTATCTTTGTATGAACATGTTGGTTCTGTTTTTAGGCAACGGCTAGACTTCGAGAGAGGGGCAGAGACGGCTGCTTGGCAGGCATCCAAGTTCAGCAACTCTTCTGCTCAAACACCACCACTATTCCTGAGCACCAGTTGAAGGAGCTCAATATGAAGATTGATAATGCTTTGCTGGTATTCAAAAATCCATAATCCCCAACCATTATAATTTCTTTTAGCTGCTAAACTGTGTTTGTCTTTATTTCTAGGCATATAAAGCAGCACTAGAAAGTTTGGGACACAGCGAGTATGCTCTGAAGGCAGGCTTTCACCGCAGCCCCAAATGTATAGAGACTGCTTTGCAGGTACGTTTATTTTGTATGCCCAGAATGAGGTTCTGACCAGATGATAGACAAACTCTAAATATTTTGAAATTAATACCTATTATTTGTTGCCAAAAAGTGCTCATCATTTGGATGGATCACATTTAAACTTTTTGATGTTAAAGGAGCTATACCCGTTCTGCAAGGTTTTTTCAGTATGAATGTTTAGCACCGCCCCCCAACTCGCTCAGTCTTCTCATTTTGAGAAACCCTCCTTCTCTCCCCTACGCTCTCCTCCCACGGAGCCATCTAGTTTAATTTGCAATCTGATACGTATGCAAACGTTAGCAATAGCACAACTTCTTGTAAGCTGTACAACAATCACTGATGAAATGGTACAAAAGCAACGTGCTGCTAACAAAATATATAACTGAAAGATTACCGCTGGTTTCGCGTCCAAATGTAGTCCGAGGCTGTCCCTCTCCCTCAACGATGAGGATAAAATGTAAGCTATTTATGTTCCCCCGGGCTTGATTCCTTCTTTGATCATTTTTACGCTTTAGTTCCCTCTTCTCTTCCTCACTGTTGCGTTGTTTGGGCTGTTTTGCTGTGTCTGCAGTTACAGCAAGAGGCGTTATGGCCAATTCTGCTAATATGCTACTGTGTTTACCTGCGCTGTAGACGCTAGAGGACGCAGCCTGTTTGCAACAGCACCCCCCCTCGTTCTGTGATTGGAGGAGAGCTAGCGTCACGCAAAACTCCTATCAGCAGACAAGACAAGCTGAATCAATGAGCTTAAGTTTTAAATTAAATAACGGATTTTAATACAACTTGTTTTTAGTAATACGCATTTTTTTTAACTCATTTGAAAATACATCAAGTATAGTTCCATAAACTGTCAAGGCCCCTGATCCGTGGGCCTTATTAAGCAAATGTGACTTTTCACCTGTCCCTCGCACGTTTCCATGTTCTTTTATCCGTGTGTATAAACCGGTAGCTCGCACCCTCAAGGGTGTGTGTCTCTGAATACCTCCATCAGGTCCGTGATGAAGCTATGAGCACGTTTGGGTTCATTTGGTAAAAGGTGACCTCATGATTTGTTTTGGGAGCAATGTACGTCGTCAGCGCTATTGTGCTGTAAAGGTGTGCCTCAATTCACTCATCCCCTCTTGGGATTATGTGAGCATGGCTGCTGTTAACCGCACTTTGACAAGACACTATGTACAGCCAGTGTCTTAAAGCAGAGGCTACGAGAGGCCAGCACCCAATGGAAAAACTCTGAATCTGAAAAGTTGACTGGTCACAAGTGTGCAATTAGTTAAGGTCCAGCAGTGGGGGGCATAAATTACTCTGAGAACTACATTGAACAATTATTTATTAACTCATTATTATTTAGTGTGTGCGTGCAATGCTGTGCAATGGGTCTCGTTGCAGGACAGATCATACCCAGTCCTGATGTCTGCAGCACTTTCAAATAAAACCAGAGCAGTAAAAGTACTTTTTGTGACATTTGTGAACAGGGCTGTTGTAGTGATGCAGAGGCCCAGCAAGCCGGCAGGATGCAAACCGCCTCTCAGCCAATCCAGTGTGAGCTCCCAACCATCCCGGTGCAGATCGGCTCACATTTTCTCAAAGGCATTTCTTTTAATGAGTCAGCAGCTGACAACCTTAAACTTAAAATGGTGAGTATGTCTGAGGCTCAAGCATTAGACCCTAACCCAAGCATTAGAATCAGAAATTAATATTAAAAAACACATTCTGGCTCACTCAGAGTGCACATTCTAGTTAAGCTGGGCAGGACCTGGTGAGTACTGTGATGGAAGACCTCTGGGAATACCAGGTGCTACAGATGGGGGGCTGAGGCTGTCATTGCGTGTTAGGCAAGAAACTTCAGTGTGAATCTTAATGATTGGTGATGGTCAGAGGGGCCAATGACTCAGATTAGTTGCCTTACTTCAAACCAGTCTACTCCAGGGCAGCTGTGACTTGTAGTAGTTTAGCATCATTTACGGAGTGAATGAATCGTGTGATGTGTCTGAGTGGCTCAATAACATGTCCAAAGATTACTTACAATTTAGTAGTAGTTTTATTCAATTTTATCATTGTAAAGATTGTTATTTAAATGCCAACAAGGTAACATTTATGAAGAATATTTTGTTCTTTAGTTTAAAGTATAAGCCTGCACTAACCTGTTTTGATAGTGGAACACTGTTGCCTGCAAATGTAAATTTGTTTTTCTTTTTCTACAGCACACAATGTTGCAGCTCATAAAGGATGTCTTGGGCCAAAATGGACTAACTCCCAATGATTCTCCAGTAACCGAAGTTCTTAACCAGGTCTGCCCATCCAGCTGGAGAGGAGCATGTAAGACAGCCGTCCAGCTTCTCTTTGCCCAAGCTGGTTTGGTGAGTTTTTCATTTTTAGGCATGCATATTGTTGTGCCCTCTCTTTTGTTCGGATTGAAATATAAATCTGAAATTATCTGCTCCATCCAGATGTAAGGTTGGAAGTGCCTGTTCTGGAAGTTAATTGCCAATATCGGCTAAATGTCACCTAACTAGCTGCTCTTTCATTGGATAATCTGCTTGAAAATGGTTTATTTATTGTTATGGAAATCATGTCCATCGTATAATTATATGAATAGCTCTAATTCAAACTGTTGTTCAGGAAAGGTCAAATAGGATTTCTACATGTTGACCCTTTTTTAAATAGGATTTCAGGAAAGAACCGTCCTCTACATGTGCAACGCTCTACCTTCTCCGAGAAGGCAGACTAAAACGTGTGAGACGTGCACGAGCCCAGTTCTCCTTGTTTACAAGTCACTGTTGGCATCGCTCATACAAGCTCACTTTCCAAGAATATTTGCACTTTTTCCACTATGTCAGACAATATAGACATGGATAACTTTTACTGGAAGTGATTTAAAATGGATTTCTCCAAATAGAATGCCAAATTTTACTTGTGGAGTAGGGCTTTCAGCGCACGCCATTGTGTGAAAGAATCTCAAAAAGATTATATTGACGAGCACGTACGGTGGCCATATGTGACATATCACCAGAATGATTTACCATTATGAGGACCAATAGTCTTGATGATCCACCCGGAAAAAGAAAATCCTCCTATTTACCTTTAATTTTCTACTTGAGTCAATGATGTTGATTATTTGTCTAATATGTGCATTTTCAGGTGGTTGTTGACACAGCTCAAATAGAGAATAAAGAGGCCTACGCCCCCCAAATTACACTGGAGGGATCTAAGGTGTTTGTGCATGTCCCTTCTACATGGTAAGGGCAGTGTTAGGATACTTATGAGCTTAACTTTGAGCATTTTAATGTATTTACTATGATTCACATGTGTGGCAAGGTTGGATCAAAAATTTACACAATTTTCTTTTAAATATATTTAGGTGCCTAAAGGAAGACCCGTCTACCTTGTCCTTGCTTCAGAGGAGTCTGGATCCGGAGAAGACCCTTGGGCTTGTAGATGTTCTTTATACTGCAGTGTTTGATATCAACAAGTGGAAGGAGAGAAAGTAGGTCTTTGGGGTTGTTAAAGGTTTTAAAGCATAATGATATGAGGGCTTGTAAATGACATGTTATTCCTTTTTTTAAGGGAGCAAGCCCTGCCTACTATTCAGATTCAATTACAGCGGGAGAGTCCAGATTACAGCAGCCAAACAGAAATGCCCCCAGGTACCAGCTCAAAAAGCTCCAGTGGACTGCCAAAAACTATATCCAAACTGACATCTAAATTCACAAAAAAGGTCTCTTCTAGCTCTAATAGTGGAGGGAGTTATTCTATTCCTACCACCCCATCTCGCAGCATGATAACAAACAATAGTTCTGAAGAAAAGAAGAGTCCAGGCACCAGTGATGGCAGGCCACAATGTATCTTACCAATGGGCAGCTTGCCCTGTGGCCCAGCCTCCACACAAAACCAGCCAGCTAATGGAACAACGGCTGATGACCAAGGAATGAATCTGCCCACAGACCAAGAGATGCAGGATGTCATTGACTTTCTCTCAGGATTTAATATGGGTAAATCCCAGCAGGCCTCACCCTTAGTAAAAAGGAGAAACTCTGTGGCCTCCGCCAATCCCGCTGAGCTCAAGCCCCCCAGTGGAGCCCCAACATGTCACTCCATGTCCCACATGACTCTCCAATCTGCCCAGAGTTTGTCTCAGTCTCAACCTCAGGCACCAATCCAGAAACCGCAACCACAGCCCCAAGCACAGCCTGCCCCTTGTCAAACACCACAGCAGCAGTCGCCTCAGCAGCAAGGCCCTGTGGCTCAGCCGACCTCTCCCCAGGCGCTGCCATTCTACCAGCACCTCCTGCAGCCCATCAGCCAACAGCAGCAGCAGCCTGCGTCTCCACATCCTCCACCACCGGCTCCACCTCAGGTCCTGCCACAACAGAGAGTGGCAAGCAAGTGGCTTGGCACGTCTGGGCAGCAGCCAACAACACAGCCTCCCCCATCTCTCTCTCCTCTGGGACCCATTGGGCAGTGGGGCTCCCACGGACTGCCAGACCTCAGCTCAGACCTGTATAGTCTGGGCCTGGTCAGCACATATATGGACAGTGTGATGAATGAGATGTTGGGTCAAAAGCTTCAAGGGCCCCGCAACAATACTTGGCCTAACAGAGACCAGGGAGATGGCTCTTTTGGTGTCTTGGGTGACAATCTGCCCTTTGATCCTGCAGGTAAGTTGCATTTAACTTATACAGACTAATTAAACATCTAAACTATGCCATTGGTATGATTTCAGTGTCAAAAACAGGGCTTGATTAGAGGTTACAAATACAAGTGGAGAGATTGTTTTAAAAGTAATTCAATCTAACCCATTGATTAGTCCTTTCACATTAAAATCCACATGCAAAAACTTGGCGATGGAGAAAACAATTATTTTCTATTCTCAAAACACAATAAACTGTACCAATAGTTTTGTCAAATCCTTTCCATTATGTTCACTTTACTAGTCACTCTATAGCTTTGTAGATCAGCAGTAAATCGGAACAGCTGATTTTGCCAAAAAGTTATAGTTGCCTTTATCCTCTCATTGTTTCCACAGTTGGGTCTGACCCTGAGTTTGCACGGTATGTGGCTGGTGTCAGTCAGGCCATGCAGCAGAAAAGGCAAGTGCAGCACATTCGTCGCCCGAGCAACAATCGCAGTAATTGGCCTATGCCAGACGAGCAACAGCACAGGACCTGGTCTCACCCTGAGTACTACAATGAGGGGTATGTGTGCACTGTGTGCTGCATTCAGTTCTAGAAAATAAAATCATGTAAACATGGGCTTAGCCAGTCTGAGCCAGGAATAAGAAGGAAAGTAAAGACTTAAGTTATTCAGGATTGATTTAATTTACCTTTCAGAGATACGGTAAATAGTAGTTGGTCAACCAACCAAGGAGATTCCGCAAGCTCTAGTGATGAGACCTCCTCAGCCAATGGGGACAGTCTGTTCTCAATGTTTTCTGGCCCTGACCTTGTGGCTGCTGTTAAGCAGAGAAGGTATGTTCCAATCTGGTAACAAAATATTGAAAAAATATCTCGCCATGAACTTTATCTTGCATTTTTCCCCCAGAAAACACAGCTGTGGAGAACCTGAGGCATGCACACTGCCCTCAACACCACTTCACCACCTTGGGGAAGATAACCAGGTCATTTGCCCTTATTTTTGCGTTGACCAAACACATAGAAATAACATGGTTTATTTTTATTACAGGACAGCAAAACTAAAACCTGGCCTCCCAAAGCTCCCTGGCAACACTCCAACACTCATACAAACACAATGCCCAATCCCAGCTCTTCCTTGTACCAGATGAACATCCCGCCTTCATCACAGTGGAGTGATTCAATGCAGATGCTTCAGTCACCCGTGTGGTCCAATGCCAGTGATTGTTCTACTGCCACGGGAATCTCCTCTGGTTTTTCTTTCACCCAGCAGCAGCAGCAGCAACAACATCAACAGCAGCAACAACAACAACACAAACACATGACCAAGGGCTTCAAGACCTTTCCCCTCAAACCAGAGCACAGGCCTTCTTACCTTCACCAGTACTAATTATAAAGGGTTGTATTGAGGGTAGTACTAGAGGGCCTGAAGTCTTCATTTTCTGTGAGACACGTTTGAGAATCCACTTACATTGAACCAGATTGCCCATACCATACATGGACATTTCTTGAACTGCCATTATAATTATAGTAGATAGGCTAATGGTAATTTCTGTCTGAGCTAACTAGTCCATCACCTCAGACCAGATCTGGAGACTACATTTACTGCAAGAGGATGGACAAGGAATACTTTCCCATATTATACTGTGTCAACATAGCTGTAACTGCCAAATCTCACAAAGATGAGCCAGACTACAGCTAGAACCTACTGTTTCGTAGTTTGTAAAATACTGAAAATGAAATATATTTAGTTTTTTTTTAAAGGCTTTGAGCAGGCTCAGCATAAATATAGTCACTGCAGCGGTGTAATTTAGAGAGACATACACTACTTTTTCAACAATTGACCAGAAATATAGCAGCAACTGTGTGCCATGTTTGTATTGAAAGCATTTGCAGAATATCTTTTCAACCAAAGTGTGCAAAGATGAGGTGCTGAAGAGCGATGGTCTGAAATATAGTGTAGTTGCACCCTCGTGAATGAAAGCATTGGGAGACTTCACATAACTCACTTAACATTATTTGTTTCTACAGTTGATAGTTTGTTTGAAATGAACACTAACTCCCTTAAGGGTTTGAATATTACAATATTTTTGTGCATAATTGACAGTATTAATCTTATTTTTATATTTTCTTACATGTTATAACATTGTATGTTAGTATTCTTGTAGGCATTTTTCATAAACATGTTTTCCACCACCCTTCTTGTGAAAAGCACATTTTCATAGTTAATCTTTCATCTTATAAGAGTTACCAAATATGCCATTCAAAACACATGTGAGAGTGTTATGAATCCTTTGTTTCTCTGGTTTCCATATGGCAATGGGTTGAATTTAAGTACCCAGAATGTTATCTATTGTGATGTTTGCGGATGCCAATGTTGCCTGTATTTATGAGAAGACACCATGTTTACAGAGAATTGTTTGCTGTATATACATATAAATATATCTTTTTATAGTTAATGTGCTTTGCACAATCAAGATATAGGGTTTGTTGCTTTTGTCTATGTTAATCTCCAATGTTGCAGCCTTTTCACATAACGCTACATCTTGACAGACCCTGGACTGTAACCGTTGGCTTCTCAGCTGTGTCAAATGGTTTACTAGCAACTTCTACAGAGTAAATATAAAACACGTTGCCCTGATGGAAGATATGAAGGGGAACTGCTTGGCTTATGTTGCTTGTTGTACTTGAGCTGGCAACTGGATCTTTACAAGTGTACCAGCAATGCAAAAAAATAAATAAAATTTATTAGCAGTACTAAGTTACTTTGTTTCCATGATTTGTAAAATGTCCAATATCACAATTCACACATTCAACATGGCAGTAGTTCTTTCACGTTCCAGCCACGTGATGATTAGATGTGGAAGAGCCTTCACCAGATGTGACCTGAAACATAGAAACTGAGTCAAAATATGACGCACTTGATTTTGATACAGAACACGTGACAACGTTGTACCTTAGATGAATCCGCTGGTTCAGCCTCAGGACTTGCATCCGCTATTGTTGCCAAATACACTAGGTTTCTGTGCAATATCTGTTGGTATCTGATATTCAAACATAATCAATATGACGATATCTAAAGAAGACAGATGGACACGATGGGACTTACTGCACACATTCCACTGCTCTTCCCTTCTGCATGTATTCAGTGATGCATCTCACCAACTGGTCGTTCTCATCCAGCAGCTGACAAAATGTACTTGATTAATGATCAAACTCAAGGCATAAAAACCCTCATCATTCTTAATATTTGTTTATGATTATTAGACAACGTGTCAAGTTAGCTAGAAGACAAGCGAGGTACCGTCCAATC
Source organism: Knipowitschia caucasica (assembly GCA_964034765.1). NCBI lineage: Eukaryota > Metazoa > Chordata > Actinopteri > Gobiiformes > Gobiidae > Knipowitschia > Knipowitschia caucasica. The sequence goes on from OZ035826.1 coordinate 33,019,391, forward strand.
GCTCCAACAAGGAAAACTGGGCTAAGTTAAACCGTGCTGGTTTAACTTACGTTATTTGTGGGAATATGACTTACTTGTTGGATCGTTTCTTGGCTAACTTTCGCCTTCCCGCGAAGCCGTTTAGGCACAAAAACTAGAGACATGTTGATACTTTTACGCTAAGCTAATGCTACGTCATCATCCACGTCAGGAACACAGAGTCAGGCATGTAGCGCCCTCTCCTGGACTAGAGGCTTACAGACTGCGGAGTTCTATCACCATCATGTGGACGATTAATGCAACAATACATATACAATTAACTTTTTAAGAAGTATCATTCATTTTGCTCAATCACAGTTCTAGCCCGTGGCCGTGAAGCATTTTGCCACAGTGCAGTGGAACGTGTGGCCACTAGAGGCACAAGACCCAGAATTTCAATGCCCCTGAATGATTATAAACCATATGGTAACCGGGTAGCGGATTGCCACTCTTACTACTTGATTTCCCCAAATTTTAGGATAAAACCGCCCGCTCCACTTTTTGAACAAAACTTTTTTTTGACAAGCGCATACCATGATTGATAATTGGGAGGGCCAATAGTCTTGATGATCCACCGGTAGTCACTTCAACCAGAGTTCAGGTCCAAATGGTATAAGTCTAATAGATCCATGGTTTAAGTAAATTTGAGCACAGTTGTGTTGGCAAATAAAGTAGTTTATGAAAGTTAAGTCAGTCAGTGTCTCAGTTTGGACCCAAGGGTCGTAGGTGCAATCCCACCATGACCCATATCAACAGCTCCGACTGATGTGTGCCGTCGTTGAGTCTCTGTTCAAGACTCTTAACTCCACTTTAGTGTTTCAGCGGGGGCTTCAGGTAAACACCCAAGACTACTTTTGCTGCCCGTATATTCAAACATGTAATACAAGTAGTGTTTTACAACGCATGCAAAAAAAAAGAAAAATCCCAACATTAGATTCCAGTCTTGTCTAGGCCAGACAAATAAATAGACAATTTGGAAAAAGATGTCAAATTTTATTTTTACTGAAAGATTATTTTGAATGCTTGGTACAAGAAAATAGCTTTACACCAAGTATTGACCAAGTTATTTTACAGTATCTATATGGCTTGGCAAATTAAACAAGATTGTTAAAAATGCAATGGACAAAATAATGCATGAAAAAAACCCATGCTTTTAGGCATCACTTCCACAGGTGCGCAGACTAAAACGTTGACAAATAAGTTCAAAAGGGGTGAAAAACATTATGCTCCTTTTAAAAACTACAATGACAGAAAAAAATTGAGCAGCAGATACATTCATAAATCACCATTTTAGTTTGAAGGCGTTTTCTTATTTTGGCTTTGATACATCAACTTGCTGGACAAGAAAACCAATCTAGTCTATGCGCAGTAACAAAAAAAAAAAAACGTCGCTTGCATTATTATTAACCTCTGTAGAAAATACTAACTGATGGAAAAATAATTATTTTCAGTCTTCAAACTTGCTTCTTTTCAGAGTATTAAAAAAGGACAGGGGTACAGTTGCTGTTGAAGTGACAAAGTTCATCATGAATGGCTTCACTTCTTTATGGTCCATTTGCCGAATTATCCTGCGACTTTGTTATCCTTCTGAAAGTTAAGTTAAAGTTAAACACTCAAAAGACTTTTCACCCCCATTTAAAACAAAATGAAAAAGATGTACCCTGTATTCAAAGTCAGAGAAGTCTCGTCCTCTTCCTCCTCTGTATCCTCCTCTGAACCCGGGTGGGGCACCGCGAGGCGGTCCAAAAGAGCCCCGACTAGAGGGTCTGGGTCCACGACTTCCTCGAGGCCCAAATCCTCCCCTGCCATGAAAGCCCCCACGGCCTCTATGCCGCAGAGGGATACCAAAAGTCTCTGCATTCATGCGCCTCTCCTCAGCCCAGGTGGGCCGCCTGTCTCTGCCACTACCAAACAACATTAAAAACACTTATTTGTGCAACAAAACAAAATGGACTGAATAATGTGAAAGGAAGCAACATGGTAAAATGTAGTGCTGTATGGTTGTGGGTTACCAACTCTTGTTCTATACAGTGGGAACATTAAGACAGTTTCAACTTTAAATATCTCATTGTTAGGGTGGGACTTTTAGTTACATCTGTCTCACTGCCCTTTGCCAGTAAGGTTTCAGTAGTTAACTGCTGGGAGTGTGCATGTCAGACAACTTAGGCTTTAAAGAAAAAACGAAAAAAAAACAAAACATTTGGACATTTCTTAAAGACTGTCCTGTCAGTAGTACCTTTAATGAGCCTACATTCCTTTTCAAAATGAAGTGACTCGGTAATGCATTATGTTAATGTGTCTTGTCGACCACAGCAGCCTCCTTCAACATTGGTCAAAATATTTATACTTACTTAAAAAATCCCCTTTCACCCGTTTTCCTTAAGAGGGAAATAGATAAATTAGATTGATAAGTAATAAAGGCAGTGACCAAAGTACCAAAAGAAAGTGAAAATACATTTACAAGAGAGTGGGCATTCACATTTGAAGGAGAAATTCCAAACCACTCAAATTGGAGCAAGGATTAGGCTTAAAAAAAAAAAAAAAGAAGTGCTTTTTCCCACCAGACCTATAGTCCTTTGGGTATGATCATTTCCTTTTCCAAGTACATTAGATTTGTCAAGTTTAACAAAAACGCAACAGCACGGGTTTTAAGGTATTAAACACCAACCACCCTGTAAACTCTCAAAACATCCCTGAAGACAAATTACCTTGAGCCATCACAAGATAGGTTATCAAAGAATGACTTTGACTTGTCGTAGTAGGTGCTGGCAGCTTCTTCCACAGCAGCCCCCTCATTCACTACTGGCTCAGTTTCAGCACTTTCCTCTCCATTTAGGGGTTTATCGGCTTTGTCATCTACAAATTGTGTCAAAAGTAAATTGTCAGTATTCTGTACAGACTAAAGCTGTGAGGATGGTCAGGTGCTTACCTTTGAGTTTTAGCTTGTTTTGAAATTCCTTTTCAATATCCTCTTTATGAAACTGAGCATTGGACGTTTCAAAATCAAAATCTTCCTCAAACTTTATAGTACCGTCCCTGCGCAGGTTCACTCTGCCTCTGCTGCGGTTTCCTCTTCCACGACCCCGTCGTACAGCCTGAGTAGCAGCTATAAAGAACAAGGTAGTGTGTATCATAATCAGTGCTTATCACATATGGTGGGTCTCTCCAAAGTATAAACCCATGTCGAAACATGTAGGCTCTAAAAAGGAACGCTTCAACTGCTGTTCTCTGAATTGCCATCACTTGCTAAACAAGTTTAAACTACGGTAAACATGGGCAAATGCTAGGTATCTGAATACATTTGAATCCACAAATTATCTGCGTTTCCATGCCTAGATTTCTTAAAATGACAACTATCTAAGTCCAATGGTAACTGCAGAAACATACATTGCCTTATTTTTGTCATCAAGGGAAAACACATTTAATTCACTTGAAAAGTGATTAAAAGTAAGAAGCAGATTTCCTACATCGACATGCACAGGGCACATGTCTATTCACGGTTCATGGTGGCTCAATGAAACATGCACATAAAGGAGAAAAACTAACCCTTACACACGTAGGCAAAACCCTGTAAGTTGACTGAGATACAAATATTTCATAGCCTATGCTTTCGTGTGCACTAAAAATATCCAGGCTTTAATCCTCATTGCCACTGGTGATATGAATAACCAAAAAAAAAAAACTGGCGAAAAGGATCGGCTTCTGCGATGTATTTGATAAGAGGTAGCCTTCCTGCTAAGCAATGAGAGCACAAAGGAAAACATGCATTATGTTTTGGCTGTATTGTATTTACGTGGAAGCAGTAAAACTGAATACAAACTTCTTACCAGCATGACGCTTTGCTTCTTGGCTTTCAGCAGCGACAGTGTAATTTTCTGCCTCAGGCAATTTCTGAACATCTAATGCTGGAAACACATGAGGTTGGAATTAAACTAAAATGTTTTTACATCTACGTAGAAGTAATAATAAAGCACATGTTTCCCATGAGTTCAGTCACTTGTGAGAATTGATTTTGCTCACGTTTTCTCTGTTCCAATAGATCTGGAGGCTTTTGGTTGATGATAGTAGAGGTGGGTGTCTTGGAGACCGATGTTACCATTTGAGTCCTTTGCCCGACTGGTGCTGGTGGAGCTGCAGATTGAGGTGGTTTCCCCAGCTCTAGAGTTGGTTTTTGTGTCAAGACATTAGGCGGGGGACTCACACGTTCTGTAAACATTTTAACATCCATTACATTTATTGTACATAATATATCCTGCACAGACTATATTTTCAACCTTTAAAATGTTAGCACACTGTCTTTTGCACAACCAGAGTGATTCTATCTACGCCAAATGTGACCAAATTTCTCCAGTGTGAGAGCAATAAAGTCTACCTTATCTTATCTTATGACATAAGTAAACATGTTTTAAATGGATGTTACCTGCAAGAGGTGCTCCAAATTGATGGGCAACTCCAAATTGGGCGTAAGGTGCCACAGGCACATTGCTGAAGGAAGCAGAAGACTGAAATGCAGGTGATGATGCACCTCCACTTGCAGAAGATCCAAGTGAAGACTGAAAACACCACATTTAGTATAAATCATTTTTGGGCTCAACGAACAATAATGCAAATCCTTTGAACACACTTGAACAATGGCAGGATCATGTGGAGGTGAGGTAGTAGTTTTGGGTGCCTCACAGACGGTCAGATCTTTGATGTCACTGCCCCTAAAGATGATGTACTCAAATATCTCATCTCGAGGAGGAATAGGTCTGTCAGTTGGCCTGTCTTCAGTCCCAAAAGAACGAACTGTGAAGAGGATGAAAACATGGATGAACATGAACTCATACATTTAATCTTTAGACTTTACAGAGTGGACGACATCTGACAGCTACATTTCACTCAGTGTTTATTTTATTGGTCACGATTCTAAAATTCCATTACTCTTCTGTACCAAGTTGGAAAACGTGGAAACTATCCGGATTTTGTTCCCATTTCGTCCAAAGAAACCTAAACAAAGAACTGAAGGGGACACCCAACACTAGCTGTGTCTAGGCTAACCAGCTAGCCAACGCGACATGTCATTTTTACATTAAACACATCTCGACGCTGTTTTTTTTTTTATTTACTCAAGCCGTGTAATTGATCTTACCTTTCGCTAGAGCCACAGTCGAGTTTACTGTATCAATAGTGTACAAAACGCCTTCATAGCGGATTCCGGCCTTTGAGATGAGGCTAATCTTGCTGCCGATGTAAGGCGTCCCTCCTCCACTCATGATGGTGCGCGGAAATGCAAACGCTGAATAAAAGCGAGTTTGCGAACAGAGGCTAAGACTAGAGTCAGTAATGAAAACGGCAACACTCAACCAAGCTAACTACATCACACGGGAGAAATGAGTTAGCCACAGGGTTTTAGAAAGATTTATCTCAACGCGACATGGCCGATTTTGTCTCTTCACCTGTCGCAAAGCATCATGGGAGAAAACGGTGGGTGGTGGGAATGGGGGGCAAAAAACAGGACAAAGCTTTTTTTCATGTGTCCGTTTGTGGGACGCCGTTTGACAGAGTCAGTTGTGAAATAATGAGAAAATATGTTTGTATTAAATAGAATGTATTATTTCATTTTAGTTGAATAAAAAAACGAAATAGTATAACTTTAAATATTGGTGCCACAGACTGATGGAATTTCAGGGCTAAAATAAGAGTAACCCCATCCTGAAAAAAAAGCTATGGATACATAAATAAAATATATGAATAACAATGATAATAATTATAATCCTACAATAAATACCATATCATTAATAATTAAAGTATGGTTTAGGGATAGGATGCCTCACCTCCTCAGTCTTTTAATGTTTTTTTTTTTGTTTTTTTTTATTCAATAACAATAGAAATAAATAAAAATATTTTGCCCCCAAAAATATGCTTGCTTCTGAATGGCCTCTTAACATTTCATGTTTTTAATTAAGATAAGATAAGATAAGCTTTATTTATCTCACAGAGGAGAAATTTACATGTCACATTTGGCATGGATAGAGACACTCAGATTGTGCATATTATATTATGAATATCTGGCCACTCCAGAGTTTGAAATAAATGTATGTGAACAACAAGCTGTTGCAGGTTGAAATTAATTAGCAGATGTGTAATTGTTATTGAGGTAAGAATGCAATAGTCTCTTAAATATCTCAAATATAATACAGAATCCCAAGAAAATATACATCTAAAACAATATTTAGGGATTTTTCTAAAGATTTTACAAATGTCATAACAGTTTGTCCATATTGTTATTAACTAATCCTTCCTGTGTAAATGGTGACATCATGGGGCATGCAATTAACTTTTGTATACAGCTAAAAGAACTATCTGAATCTGAGCATTTCCAGAGCCAAAGCTTTTTCAGGAAGACCATTCTAGATTTGAGGAAAATAGTTATTGCAAACTGATAGTTCTGTATTAGTTATTGATTGAATTATGTGTTCAATGTTTATAATTGAATATGAACTTTTAATAATATTTCAAGTAATCCCTGTAATTACCTCGACTACCCCTAGGGATCCATATACCCCTGGTTGCAAAACACTAGTCAAAGTGAGAGCATGAATACGAATATAGTGTCTGCTTTAAACACTATACTTTTGATTCTGGTAGTAACCTAGTAATAGTTAGGTTATAATCATAAACTGTATTGTTATAATGCTGGAATTCGTGTAGAAAGATACATAGCGTTTTGATCAGAAATGTAAATGTATGGATATGGCTTTAAAAGTATTCGACGATAGATGATATAATATTCAACTTCCATGGACTGAAGTGTCTGCTCTCTTTATGTAATGACGTAAAACTCATTCCCACAATGCCTAGTAACACGCATGCGCCATGAAAAATACGACAGTTTTCTGTGAGCAGAGATGGCGGGCGCCTCCGACCCCCTGGAAGATATGCTGTTTTCAGAGGTGGATGAAAAGGCTGTGAGTGACCTGGTGGGATCCCTGGAGTCTCAGCTCTCAGGCCAGAACAGCACAGCGCGTAAAGCAGAGGAGAACGGAGGGGCTGGCTCAGTGGCACACGCTAACCACAACCATCAGCTCCCTACTCCAGGACACACCACAACACAGGAACATCAACAACAACAAGGACGCTGTAATAAACCCGGGATGCGCCAGAGTCATCTTTCCAAAAGCATTCATTCAGATAAAAGCAGCACCCCTCGTTCTTCGGACTGTCCGCGGTCTTTGGGTGAGCCATCTCCGGCTGTGATCACCACCTCCACCAGCATCCCGTCACATGGAACATCCACCACAACACAACCTGTGACAACTCTCACATCTACAGTCAGCATCAGCACCGCGGCAAACCGAAGTCACAAGTCCTGCTCCAGTCCTAGCGAGCCCTCGGTTATATCCCCGAGAAAGCGCATAAGCACCCCACGAAGGACCGCTGCTGCCCGGGTTAAGAGTTTGAACGGAGCCGCCGTGTCAACGAGGAGGAGCAGCGCATCTCCTAACTCCCCCAGGCCTGCTCCTCCCTCTGTGAACAATTCAACATTTACCCTTTCCTCAGGACAGGCTGCTATTGCTCTGGACAGAGGTATTCCTACTATTGCTCTCCACAGATTGCCTAACCATATTGTGGCCAGCATAGCCCAAAACGGCACTAGTGCATCAGCTTTGGATGGTCGGGTTGCAAACATAAAACCTGTCATCACAACAGCAGCTCAACACAGCACTAAAGAGGCCAGAGATGCAGTGGCTTCCTGTAATGAAGAATCTCCTTCAAAATCTGAACTGTCAAGTCAGGCACCCAATATGAAATCAGATAAGAACTCTTTGACATCTGTAGCTGCCTCACCCCCCACCACAACTACACAAGCTGCAACAACAGCAGTAACCAGTACAAGCACCAGTCAACCTTTGAACTCTGCCACAGTGGCTCCCAGTAATGTCTCAGTAGTGACAACTTCATCTAGAACATGTGATACTGTGCAAACTACACCAGTAACGACAGCTTCTTCCTTGATGAGACCGGCAGCTCCATCTCCATCTCCTGCTGTGGTCACCTGTGCGCAGCTCTGTCCAGGAGCCCCAAGCCCACAAAGGATTGCAACCCCTCAGCTGATTGTCAGACCACCTCAACAGCAAACAACCATTCAGCTTCCCCCTGGGTTCACCATTCCTCCTGGTAAGGTTTATACTCCCAGCCCTGAATATGCAGACTTACAAATAAAGACATACTTTAAACATATAATTATTCATGCAGTTCACCTTAGGCCGCGGTCACAAGCACAACCTACACCTCAGTTAAAGTGGTCCTAGGCCCCAGAACGCACGGTCACAAGAGTGAGTGCTGAGGTGGTTGTTACTGTATATAAGCACTTATATCTGGGTACCATTTTACAGGTACTTTCCCAAAACGGGAAAAAAGTGTTGGAACAAAAATACGTCATGACTGGTGTATAATGGGAGACCATTGCACTGGGAAGTTTTTGTTCTTGATTGATCTATTGAAATAGTTATTGTTCAATGACAAAAAGCTTTAATTACAAGTTGATTGCCTTGATGGTTTATATTTATATAATCCAGTATGAAATTGTAGCACAATGTTCATGTAACTCAGCACTTGTTCCGCATGGAGCCAAAATGCAACACAGTGATTAAAAGATTACAAATGTTTTTCATACAGAAACCTCTTCTCTATTTTAACTTTTAATCATAGTAAAAAAAAAATACAAAAATTAAAGAAAACTTTTTGTGGGAAGTCAAAATATATATAAGCAAAGGTAATAATGGACTCACAATGATGGATTACTTGATTACTAAAATTATTGATAATTACAGTCCTGAAAGTGTGACTCTAAAACTTGCATTAAAGGCAATGTAACATGCACTCTTGTTGGTTTAATAAAGTAATTACAATAATAATCTGACTTTAGTTGGCATAATCTTGCCAGTGACACATGTAGCTTCTAGGCACTGATGGAAACCACCTACAAGGGTTTTGTTAGAAACACTACGAACTCTGTGTATTACTTACAGCCACTTATTTTTGTATCTAAATTTTGAATGAAAGATAAAATAAACCAAAACCAGCTAATTGGCAACTGGCAACCCAACCTATAGTCTCATTTTGCTAACTTTTTGGATAATCTGGTTGAAAACATTAATATTATGGATGCCATCTCCATTGTATTATTAGTTACGAATAACTTCACGTTTTTATCCAGAATAGGTCAAATGTGCTTTGTACAGGTTGACCATTTCTACCCCCCCCCCCACACACACACACACACACACACACACACACACAGGTTTCTGTGGCAGAACAATAAAGAGTCGAACCCCCCCGAAAATCATTTAGAACAGTAATTAAGTTTTGCTGCAAGATCAAAGAGATGCTATGATGGGTCCTTGTAGCCACCAACACATCCAGGACGAATTTTATAGATTGCAAGTGCATATTTGTAGTGAAATAAAACTAATATTTGTTTTTAAACGTTCAGTGTACCAATAAGAGATTTGTTTCCAGCTGTAGCCTTAGGTTTAGATTTGTATTAATCCAATTCCACATGACAAAATAGGTAAACATTGTATCATAATATAAAACAAGAAAAAACAAAGGAAGGGTCTAAAGTGGGAATCATTAGTGAACCCTAACAGCGTGTGTACTCTGTCTGCAGGAATGGTGTTGGTGCGCACAGAACTCGGACAGCTCGTGATGGTCCCTCAGCAGGCCCTGGCCCAGGTACAGGCTCAGGCTCAGGCCCAGGCCCAGGCCCAGAACAACAGCCCACGACCCACTACACCCAACACAGGGACATCCTTCAGAGGCACAACTCCACAGGTCAGACTCAACTCGACTTCTGACTAGGGGTGGGAACCTAAGGGTACCTCACGATACGATACAATACACGATACAAAGCTCACGATAACGATAATATCACGATAACGATATCACGATAACAATTTTATCACGATATGACGATTATTGATATATTGGTCAGAAATATACAATATGCCAATTTATGGCAAAAATACAAGAAAAAATACTCTTTATTTCATGATAAATAGAATGGAGATGCGTAATGTATCCATATATTAAGTATTGATACCAATTAAAATTGATATCGATTCTTGGCAAATGCATATCGATAATCAAATCGCGGGAGAAAGTATCGCGATATATCGAAAAATCGATATATCGTCACACCCCTACTTCTGACTCATCAGGGTCTCCTTATATGTATAGCATTCATTTATGTTTGAAAAAGTTACTTTCTATTTATGTTACAAACTATGTTAACCTTATTATGTTTTTATTTTATTTTCTGAAACTTCGTTTTTTAATGTTTTACTAATTATAAAAACAGTTTGGCACTTTACAGTCAGTATTACGTGGCGAAAGGAGGAAGGAGGACCCAAAATTCAATACTTCAAAAATAATATAATTTAATAAACAAGAATCCAAAAAATAAAACCTTACTGAATATAAACACTAGTGATGTGCTGAGCGTGCCGGGTCTTCGAAGCGTGTACCGAGTAAAAAAGGGGCGTGTTTTTCGAAGCGTGGTTTGAGGCGTCTGTTGGTGACGTATGTGGTGACGTTCGAAGCCTCGCGTAGCGGCCGCACCACGTGACGGTTCATATAGTGCTTCATATAGTTCGGAGAGTGCATTGCTTTGACAGGTGCTTTGTGATCCACGGCTGTACCATAGACTGTATTGGCTGTCCCCGTCTGCCTCTGTGTGCGTACGTGTGTGTGCGTGATGTGGAGCAGTCCTGTACTAAGTATAGAGAAACTACTTCATATGAAATACAATTAAAAACGTTTCACTTAAGTAAATCCTCATATATCAAGGCTTCAAGTTATTAGTAATAATACGCTGGATAATACATTTCACAACAGCTGTGTGGCGCAGTCGGTCTATGACGGACTCCGAAGTAGAAGATATAGCTTTGGAATCCTGGTCTACCCATAATAAATTTTGTGTTGCAAAGTAAATGTATTTATTTATTGGGAATAAATGGTTTGTTGTGTTTAATTAATCCACCTCTTGGTAGTTTTCCCCCCATTAATCAGTTTCTGTAGAACTGTATTACTTTGGATGTGTTTGTTGTATCAACACAATTGACTGAAAGACTCAAATAGTTCATAGTTCATGAAGCATTATTTCAAACACAACACGTTAGACCATAGATTGTAAATATACATTTTAACATTAGATCTCACCATTCATTGTAAGCACTTAAGAGTGTTATGTATTTCTTTTTCCACATGATGGCGTAGTGGAGCATGATTCACCTCGAGCCTTCGACTTATGGGCCGAGTAATAGGCTGCGATCCCTCAAGGCTTCATGGGGCTTCATATTGCCATCACTAATAAACACATACGAAAGGAAGACAAAGACAAGATCCACAGAACAAACATTCAGTGGACTGACAACAAGAGGGAAAGAGCACAGGGAATTTAACTGGGAGACACAGGTGAAACACATCAGGGCAATCAACAGAACAGGAAGTAAAACTCAAAAAGACACAGGAGAACAGACAAATAACAAATTAAAACAGGAACTAAAAATGACATCCATGACAAGAGGTCTCCCATCCCTGGACTAACCAGACCCTTCCCTGCTTAGCTTCATAGATTTAATGAGACCAGGCTTTCAGTTATATTGTATAATATTACCACTGCTAATATTAAATTTCTTTGACATTTGATCCTGCTTTCTACCCGTCTCTTGCAACTATTGAATAACATATTCATTATATTGCTACTATGTATCTATTTGTTTTATACTTTTCAAATCAATGTCATGATTCCTAAACACCACAAACAATGGTTAAGGTTTAGCAAATCATAAGATACGTATTAATAATAGGCAAATTAACGTGTCATTGTTTATAATTTATTCATCATTTTGGGAATTCTCTCATCAAACTTTAAAAGGGCCCACAATTATTCATAGGATGTTGCCCATTTTCACTTGTAGATAAATCATTGATGTAAAAATTATGACTGAAAAAGCTTTTGTAAGGTGTGTATTTGCAATATTGTCAAACAGAATATACAGTATATATGTATATAAAAAAAAACTAGAAATTCAACTGAGACCTTATTATAATTTACAGAAAGTACTGAAAATATGCACAAGGGGGCAGTAGTTTATTGCATTTCTGAGAAGTAGTAGCACTAATTAAGCTTGGCGATATTATCACTATTGCTTTAACTGAGTAGTTTATGAGAGCTGATAATCATATTGTGAAATACAGAACAATACATAATGCCCTTGTATATAAAACAAGGGTTGATTTGGCTATATGACTCAATTGCATGTTTTTGCATATTGAAACGACGCAACCATGCTTGAAAAAAAAGATAAATACATGTTACAAAAATCAAGGTTAGCTTGCATTCCGAATGAGTCCTTAAGCAAAGTCCCTTGTAAAGAGAGTCACAGACTGTCATAGGCTTTCAGTCACATTGATGACAAATTAGCAGGCCGGGGCATTTCCATCTCAACAGGAAAAGCAGAAGCAGAGAAATGAAAGGGAATGGTGTTTATTCCCAAGGCTCAGTGCCTCTGTCGGCCTGTCACTCTTCCCATGACCCTGAGGGGAGAAACGGAAGGCATCCTGAGCTTCCTTCCTTCCATACCTGTTAAATCATTCATCATCCAACTGCCTGATTATTTTAAAAACCTAACAAGGCTTTGGAACTCTAGTTTGTGTATGTGAGACACAGAGCAGGAGCTGGATGCTGATGGTGAGACCCCGGTGGCTCTAAATATCTCTCAGCCTTGCCTGCTCCTCCACCACCCTTTATTCACTCACTTCCTTTGTAAACATATTTTAAATGATACAAAACTTTTATTACACTGTTCCTCCTCCCGCTTGTTATCCTACTTTTCTATTTCACTTTTTTTCTTGTCAGAGTTTTGGCACTTGTGAAGTTGGTCTTGTGTCAAGTCCACATTTTTTTCAACCCTCAATTTTGTCTCTTTTCTTCCTGCATACTTATACTGTGTTAGACTTTGGATTGTTATGTATTGTAAATTGTGCTGTCATTCTTAGCTTTCAGCGCATTCTTTTGTGCCTTTTCATACCTTCCTTCACACTGGTGCGAAGCAATCCAAATTCCAAACTGAAATAGTTGGAATTTGGTTAGTTCCATTCATTTACACCTTCCTGAATTCAGACGGTGATCTGGATTACCTCTTTCTGAACTTTACCAATAATATTGTAAAAGCCCTCCCATAACATTTTTAGTTTTCTAACAGAAAGACAGATATAGTTTTGTACATTAATGATACAAGTAGGGAATCAAGCTCAATTGTATTTTTAACGTCATCCTTTTTCTGCTCCTGAACCATCCTCCATCCTCTCCTATATATTTATCTTAAAAGCAACATCCAAAGAGCTTTGTACGAATAAAATTGAGTTATAACTGTTCATGGTTAATATCATCCATCCATCCATTTTCCTCCGCTTCATCCGTTTGCCGGGTCGTGTGCGCAGCAGTCTAACCAGAAACGCCTATCAACACACACTTCCTCCAGCTCATCCGGGGGGAGCCCAAGTCGTTCCCAGACCAGCTGGGAGACATAGTCCCGCCAGCGTGTCCTTGGTCTTACCAGGGGTCTCCTACCGGTGGGACATGCACAGAACACCTCCTTAGGGAGGCTTCCAGGAGGCATCCAGAACAGATGCCCGAGCCACCTCAGCTGGTTCCTCTTGACGATCATGACCATAGGTGAGGGAGGAATCAAAGATTGAGGAGCTTTGCCTTTCGGCTCAGCTACCTCTTTACCTCAGCGTCTGATACAGCGACCGCATCAATGCGCACGCTGCACCAATCTGCCTGTGATACTCACGCTCCATCCTTCCCTTACTTGTGAACAAGACCCTGAGATTCAATTCAATTCAATAACATTTATTCTTGTGTAGCCCAAAATCACAACATTAGTTATCTCAGAGGACTTGACAAAACCGTTGAAATTGCTAAGACATATCAGAGAATCAAACAGTTCAAACACAAAAAATATAGAACACATAGGTATTGGTCCTTAGGGGGAGTTGACAAATGTCCATAAATGTTGTAGAATGTTGTGTCCTGGATCATCACCACAGTCCTTTTTGTTAGACCCACTAACAGTCTAACAGACCCTCCTGCACTTGGAGAGGTCCTCCACCCACTTGGAGAGGTCAAAGCACCTTTTCCGATAAAGCACCATGGCCTCAGATTTAGAGGTGCTGATTCTCATCCTAGCACCTACACACTCTGCTGCAAACCGTCACAGTGCATGTTGCAGGTCTTGGTTTCGTTAGAGCTAACAGGACAACATCGTCTCCAAACCAGACCCCCTCTGGCCCTCGGCAGTGCCTAGAAATTATGTCCATAAAGACAGTGAACAGAACCGGTGACAAAGGGCAGCCTTAGTGGTGGCCAACATGCACCGGGAACTGGTCAGACTTACTGCCGGCAATGCGAATGCAGTTCCCACTTCGGTCATACAGGGACCGGACGGCCCTCAGCAGAGGACCCTGGACCCCATACTCCCGGAGAACCCCCCAAAGGACACCCCGGGTAACATGGCCAAACGCCTTCTCCAAATCCACAAAGCTCATGTGGACAGGTTGGGGGAGAACTCCCATGAACCCTCCAGTATCCGCTGGAGAGAATAACTCCATAACTTTCGCGGGACGAAAACCACACTGCTCCTCCTGAATCCGAGATTCGACCATTGGTCGAAGTCTCCTCTCCTGTACCTTGAAGGAGACCTTACTGGGGAGGCTGAGGAGTGTAATCCCCCAATAATTGGAACACACCCTACGGTCCCCCTTGTAGAGAGGGACCACCACCCCGTTCTGCCACTCCATTAGCATCACCGTTTAAGACAAAAACATTCAGAGACTTTAGATATTCAGGACGGATCTCATCCACTCCCGGAGCCTTGCCACCAAGGAGGCTGCCCACCACCTTGGTGACTCTAGGCAGGGAGATGGAAGACCCCCCCCCCCCCCCCCCCCCCCCCCCCCCCTGTGCACGGTGTTTGAAAATAACTGCTTCCCCCTCTTTGAGTCCAACCGATAGTCATGCTCCAAAGAAAGCGCAGATATCTGATACCAATATCCTGTAAATGTTTAGCTAGACACAAAATATGTGTAAGCATTTGCAAAAAACAAACATTGATGAATAAAGATAATAATAAAGACATGTTAATCAGCCCTAGTATTTATCTGTTGTGTTGTGCTAACTTGTCTTTGTCTCATGTCTGTTGCTCTTCTGCAGTCTCCTGTGACCCCCCAGACCAACAGGCAGAGTGCTTTGACCCCAGCTAAGACCTCTCCCTGTCCTCCTGGTTACCAGACCCCTCAGTCTTCCTCCTCTTCCTCCTGTCCTACACTGCGCCCTGTGAGACTCTACTTCTGTTTGTTTCCTTTCACTTCCACCCCTTTTTTTTGTAGTTTAAAAAATTAGCTGGAATATTTTTTTTACCATTTTTAAAAATTGCATCCTTGCAAGAATATTTTGAACGCTTTTTAAGTTCACAAAATGTAAAGGTACACCCTCAAAAGATAAATATATTATCTGCATTGACTCATCCTTCAATATAACAAAGACACCATTCGCATTATTATTGTTATTATTGTTATTATTATATGCCTCACAAATGTGCTATGCAAAATCTCTGCATTACGGTCACTGCATTAACATGTTAGCCGTAATGTACTCCCACTCAGCTCACTTTTACTCCTGCTGTCTCTGCTTGGTTTGTCTGAATGAGCAAAGTTTCAATAGGTTTTGCAATTTTGAAGATGATTGATACATTGTAGACTGCTGACTGGTTGTGTTATGGTAGTTAACCAGGGTATATTCACGTATAAAAACATGATTTCGTACTTAAGCTTGAGATAAGAGTGATCCTGAAGATGTTTCTGAAGGCCTTTGGTTTCTCTCAGCCTCCAGCCTGTTCCTCTTCCTTGTTTGTTGAGTGACGCTGAAGTCAGGACACCAGATGTGACAGGAACGCTGTGGCGCTTGCCTCCTGTTCTCTGTGGCCTTGCTCCGAGCAGCGTCACGTTTTGTTTATCTCTCTGTCTCTCTGCACTCTTTCAGAAAGGCCCCGTGGCAATTGCTGTGACGTCTACGCAGCAGACCCCTGTGGTGATGGCCCCCCAAGCTTCGTCCCAGGCTGCTTCTCAGCCAGTGCAATCGCCGGCCATTGCAGCCACACCCGGAGCACCTGTCGTGTCCCAGGTTTGTTCACTACCCGTCTTCCTCTCCACACTTCATCCTCTAAGGGCAGGTGCTGTCACAGCTGCCAGCATGCTGGCTGTGTCACAGGCATAGCTTTGGTCTCACAGCCTCTCACAGCTGGCAGTGGACACTCTCACACTTGCATTCACACATGCAACATCCCAAGGACAAACGGTGAGCCTACATTCAGTAAAACCTACATTTACTGTTCTGCAAAGTGCAGGGCAATAAAATGAATATGTTGAAAATGAATGACGGAAGTCTGGCTGCTAATCTTTGCAGATTTGATCTGTCTGTTTATTGTTTTATTTCTCAGGAGATGCAAGAGAATGTAAAGAAATGTAAGAATTTTTTGGCTACACTGATCAAACTCGCATCTCACAACTCTCCATCCCCTGAGACATCGAAGAATGTCAAAGCTCTGGTTCAGGATTTGCTGGTAAGTCAAAGATAATATTTCATCACTTGCATTGCCTTTTTCCGTCCTGAAGATGGCAGCATAAAGTATTTCCTAGCATAATTCCTGTCTAGAAATCTGTCTGCCTCTTACTTCAATCATTAACACAATGTTTTTATTTCATTAACAGGATGCCAAGATTGAGCCAGAGGAGTTTACCAGCCGCCTCCAGGCTGAGCTGAAATCATCTCCACAACCTTACCTGGTGCCATTTCTGAAGGTTAAAATATATTTGAATCTCTCCCATAATCAGAGTTTAATTACTTTATCTTGGCAAGGTTTATCATTACAATAGCTTTAAATGCAGTATTACGTCTTGCCTCAAGTTAAGATCTTAAAGTCTGATTTCTCAAAACACATGTGAAATAAAATCTGATCCAACACTTGTTCTGGGCAATACATATAATGTATTCAATTAATCGACTTTACCTTTTGTCAATGTCAATGTCAATGTCCAAATTATGAAACCGGGGATTGGACTAATTTTCTTCTGGCCTCTATGGTTTAGCTGAATTGTGCTAAACTGTATTACAACTGAGGAATCCACAAACTGTTTTCAGAAAAAGCCCGACATTGATTATATTTGAGATGTCAGCTATGATTGTTTGGGGTGGAATTTAGAAATGTATTTCTATTGTGACATAGTATTATTATATTAAATGTGAATACAGAACTAGAAAATAAACCTAAATATATCACTCTGACCAACAGAAAAGCCTTCCGGCCCTAAGGCTGTCCTTGCTGAACAGTCAGCAGTCACTGACCCAGCCCCCTCAACTGGGAGTCAAACCGGTGGCCGGCAGTGTGGCCCCGGCCGTCATGACTGGGCCAAGTGTGCGCACACGACACCCCAACAGTGTCACCACCAGCATCAGCACCAGCTCTCTTCCGGCATCTGCCATGGTAAGTGTAGCATACTGGTAACTTATAAACAACAGTTACATTTTAGACAAGCCATAAATGGATAAATAAACAAACATACATGTGATTACAAGATATCATTGCTTTGATAGATTTCCGACCACATGTGAGATGTGGTCCACTGGTCCTATCCGGGCTTTTCTTTTGTTTGGGGTTGTCGTAAAGTAAACCAGAATCAGTAATCACAAAGCATGACATTATACAGACTGTTGATCAGACGGCACATCAAATATATTGTCAAATATATAATCTTTGTGTCACATTATAATGATATCAAGAAGCTTCAAATGTCTGTACCACAATGTCAGTACCACTATACCATAATCAGTGGCGGCTGGTGGAATTTTCTACTGGGGGGGCTATGAATATGATGACTAGATATATACCAGCAGTAAGTAAGTTTACACTGACTGTTGTGACTGAAGCCTCACACGAGAATGAAATATTTATCTTCCCAAACATAGCTAATTTGAGGGCATTTTGCATGTGGATACCAGTCTGCTCATGCTTCTTTGCCTTTTCTAAAAAGTGCTTCAGATCAGTCATACCTGTCTTGATCCATGCTGGGTCAGATCCTGATGTTTGAAACAAGAGGCATGGAAAGCAAAATAAAGCATTAGCCTCGCTACATGCTGCTAGCCAAGATTTGGCGCTGAACCAGGTCCTGGAAAAAGTACGAGTGTACCGTCTCCCTCTGTCGCTGGACTGCTGACTAATGGTAATATTTGGCTGATCAGGTCCAAGCTCTTTAACCTCAACCTTCTCCTGGTATGATCTTCTCTCAAACGGTATTGTTTTGAGTGATCTAACTGAATTTTTTCTCGTTCTCCATTTTGCGTCTCTTTACGTTCGTCTCAAACTCCCACAGCTTGACCTGTCAATCACTGTAAACGGACGTCACAGACAGTGACAGTACAGGTCGCGGGCGATCCCGCCCCCTCAGGGCGCACTTCTCCTGCGCCCCCAAATCGTCTTATCTCTTGCATTGAAGAGGAGCTACTGCGCATGTACAACTTTTAACGAGAGTCCATAGACGGCTCAGGGCGCAATCTTTTGCGCCCTGAGGCGGAAATACGTCCTCAGTCCGACACAGACAACGCTGATGAGCTTAATCAATCCAACTCAGCATAAACTATAAAGTATTTCTTCCACATCTGAAATAAAACACACATAAATTTCGAAATATTTTAATGTTATTATTTTTTTTAACGTTTTATTCAAGGTAACATGGCAAGTTGTGAGTGGTGGGGCGGCGCCCTAGCGCCCTCTATTGGCCGGCCGCCACTGACCATAATACAGAAAAAGTTCTGTAGCAGTTCTAAGTTACATTCTGAATTTAGGACCAGGATTGTCAATATTGTGACATAATCATATAAACAGGAAAGATGCCCTCACACATCCTACAAACAGTATACACATGCACAGTGGGCTATACCTGACAACTCACTACTTTTAAAATGTAAAATTAACTACATTATCCAGTCTCTATGAGTATGGATATGAGGATAGCTCTGTACACTATGTAAAAACACATGTATTGTTTTTTATTCTTATTTTAGAAACTTTTTACTTTGTAGAAAGTAATATAAATAATACAGACTACAATGCATAATGTGCACAAGTCCAGGTGGGTTACCATATCATCCCTTATCATACCAGCAAGGAGTGTCCATAATAAACAGAGTGACTGATAAAATGATTTTTTGTTTACCATCACCGCATTCTAATAACAAACATATACCCTCACGTAAGGAAATGTATTTTGTTTCTTATTCTTACCTAGCCCATATGCTAATTCAAAGAGGACTGTTTTGGGTTCTCTGGACTGACCCTATAATAGCCAATAGCGGGGCGGCACGGTGGCTCAGTGGATACCATTCTTGCGTCTCAGCAAGAAGTGGAGTTTGCTTGTTCTCCCCATGCCTGCGTATGTCTCCTCTTGGTGCTCCGGTTTCCCCTACTACTAAAAAAATTTAAAAAGGTTAAAATCCTATCCTAGTCAACATGGTTTCCAGGGCACCGTACTACGGCAACCACTGCTTCTGATTGATGCCCTCGTAGTATCAGGATGGGTCCTGCAGAAAAGGGCGTCTGTGTTATGAGTCCAGTCCAGATCGTGGTTCAAATGAACACCCAGGTACTGGTAAAAGTCCATTCTCTGAATATCCCTTTCCTGGATGTTCACTGGGGCTGAAGCGGCAGAGTGAGTGTCTTAGTCTTCCCCGCGTTGATAAGAAAGTGGTTCCGCTGAAACCAGTCCACAAAGTCATGTGTTAGTCCTCTGTACTCTCCTCTGAGATGAGTCCGATGATGGCAGTCGTCAGAGAACTTCTGTTGGAAACAACCGTCCATGTTGTGTCTGAAGTCCGCAATGTAGAGGGTGAAGAAGAACGGCGCGAGAAAGGTGCCCTGGGGAGCCCCCACACTGCAGGTTAGGATCTCAGAAACAAAGTCCCTGGTTCTCACAAACTGTCTGTGAGGTAGTCCAGGATCCACTGGGACAGGTCGTAGTCCACTCCAGCTGTCTCCAGCTTGTCCCTGAGAAGCCATGACAGGATGGTGTTGAAGGCATTGGAGAAATTGAAGAATATAATTCTCACAGCGGTGGAGGAGGGAGATGATGGCGTCCTCCACTCCTGTGCCTGGCTGGTACCAAAACTGCAGCGAGTCCATTGCTGGGCTCAGAGTGGAGCGAATGAGGTGGAAAGTCAAAGACACTGGCCTGAAGTCAACTGAAAGCTGTTGTACCGACCTCAGACTGAGACTCAGGTTAAAGACGTGCTCCGTCACTCCACAGAGTTGATCTGCACAGGAGCGGAGGAGTTGGGAGCTGATGTTGTCTTAACCATGATTTTATCATTAAAATCATGGTCAGTGTCTATTTCTTGATGGCAATAAATGTAAGACCCTGATTGAATTTTATGTTAGCTCACACAAAGAGCCTGTTACAAACATTTACTTCAAGTTTACGCCATCAATACGTCCTCGAGTGTTGCCACTTTAGCTTTTTGTGATGAAAAAATATTTTTTTTCTACACAATTCACAGCCAAGCAATTACTCGATTAATCGTAAAAATAATTGATAGATTAATCGATTACAAAATAATCGTTAGTTGCAGCTCTACTTTGTTATAATACGTCAAGGGCGACAGTGGCTCAGTTGGTAGAGCATTGGCCTTTGAGCCTGAAGGTCGTGGGTTTGAGCCCACCATAAGACCTACTTCACGACTCCCACTGATGACTGCTGTCATTGTGTCCTTGGGCAAGACACTTAACCTCACTTTGCCCGAAGCCCCCGCTGAAAGATCTCAGCTCCTGTGGACTCACAACCTGCAGGAGGATCAGTGAGGGGCTGGTGCTAAGTGTGCTGGGTGCAGCTCTGACTGCCACCCCCCTACCCAGAAATGGATTAAGGGAAAGAAAATGGATGGATGGATACCTCAAACATGAAAACGTTCATTTTAATTCATTTCAGGCCTAGATTTATGTTTAATCATATTGAATAAAAAAATATGCATTTGGAAAAAATAATTTTAGGAGAAAATATCACTATCTAAAACATCATATAAACACTATTTTGGGCCATCATGTTCAATGCAAATTCTTACTTGTGGAGTGGGCGATATGGGCAAAAATAAATATCTTAATATTTTTGCCCCAACTCCTGATAATGATATTGTCACGATATCTTTAAAATCAATAATTTTTACACTAAATTATCTGCAATGTTTTGCTTGCCAGGGCAACAGAGACAATATAGATCAAAATAGCAACTTTTTATTTGTGAATTGCTTCACACATCTTTGTGAAACATGCACAAACATATATATTAACATTAAAAATCAAATTCAAGTAACACGGCAAGTAAAGAGGCAAAATTTATTGAAATGTACAACTAAAGCAGTGATTGGCTTCTTAGGCACACATTTGATAAATGGACATCTTGCCTGCGCTAATTGTAATATGTATTGGAGATATGTAAAAAAAAAAAAAAAGCATATCTGCAAATTCACTTTTGCGATATTATCATCTACGATCTATATCGCCCACCCCTACTTGTTGTTCATTTAACATTTCCACTCACTAGCGACACACTGAACAGTAGCCTCTCACAAGAGCGGATTTGTGATTAGTTTTAATTACAAAATCTCCCAATAAAATATCGTTTAGTATCTGGAAATATTGCATCGTATAGTGACCAATGCATTTTGATGTGTATTGTATTTCCAGATACATGGCAATGCACTAATCCTAATAAACACTGTTATTTCAAGTGTTTTGGTCTACTGCTCCACAGTGATTAAAAGTAGACACAGGTTCTGAAAGGGAAGTTTGCAAAAAATCATCTAAATTCTAATTTGATTATTTAGGGTATTTCTTAATCACTGTGGACGATTAATTTGACCCGGGGACAGCACAAGGGTTAAAACCCCTGCACCTTCTGGATTTCATATTTTTGTTACAAATACATTGTAATTGCTTTACGAGGGTTAGGTTAATGTGCTCCTCTCATCACCAGCGTTCCAGGTAATTCTGTAGCATAGAACATGTCTTGGATTATCTTTGTTGACATTTGTCTGCCCTCCTGCATCTCTTTGCAATTCTTTATGTTTTATCTCCACCGACATGACTTTCTCCTCAGCCCCTCTCCACCCTTTAACAGTAAAAAGGGTGAAGCGAGGTAACTAGGTCAGCCCCGGGTCAATTTTTAAAGTGTCCATAGTCTATGTCCAACATGCTCTTGGCCTCTTACCATTGCTCTTGCTCACACACCAAATCAAATACCAGCTCCTGCACAACATATTATATTAAATGATTGCTTTGGGCATAACTGCAGCATAATGCCACACAGATGTGGGATTCGGCAGAATATGAAGTCATTTGTTCTGCTTGATCCTATTAAGAAGTGTGATTGATATGAGAACATGTATATTTTCTCACACGCATTTATTTTTTTATTTCCGTTATATTTGTTATTGAACATTTAATTTGACCATGTATATTTTCTAACCTTAATGTGGTAGTTGAACTGTATCTTTGATTACTCAAAAACTATATGTGAGCTCTTCTAGCCGGAGGTGCTGGATATCTGTGTGCTGAATGTGTTACCTTTTTTCTGCTCCCATAATCCCCTCCAGTGCATCTCTTGGAAAAATGTAGCTTGAACAGTAATATAGCATGTGTCAAAGAATGAAAAACAAGGTTAAAAAATATGCAGCAAGAAGCAAACTAGTATCAATGGATGACTCAGCCGGAGGTTGAGCCAGTGGCTGCTTCCCTGGAAAGAAGGGACACTATTAGCTCACTATTCTTCTACTGCTTTTTCTTCTATTTAATTCATCTTTGATTCGTGAGTGTTATTGTATAAAGAAAATTCATATTAATTTACTGGAACGGCAAATGATCAAATAAGACCCATTACTTATGGCCAGCACAAGACAGCATGTGTGTGTCTTTTTTTTAATTAGTTCATAAGTGGTTCTAATTGACTCTTCTGTCGTTCAGGGTTTCAAGGCAACTGGTTCTGTGGGCGGTCAGGTGCGCATGCCAGTGGTGATCACGCAGTCCATCAGAGCACAAGGTAGGCTTTAGTGCAAGCCAAATTATTCATTTGTTTGGAAAAGCAAAAGTCCAAAAAGAAGTGCTTACATATGGCAATATTTTTTCACATAGCCTTGCCAAATTCAGAATAAGCTTCCAGTGAAATACGCTGTACTGAACAGGCAGTAGGCAATAAGATCTGTTAACAGATTTGAGTCACGGAGAGACTAGAACAGGTGTTTTTTTGCAAGCTTATAAAGGCTTCTCAAACATTTTTGCTGCTGCTTACTCATACTGATTCACAAACGCTCATCCATAGAAGCCTGCAAATATTGCCCCCATACAACACAAACGATGCACTCCCCAAAGAGAGTAATGTGCTCTCAGCTGTTGAGCGTGTGTGCACCTGTTTTTGCGTATATGTTTATACGTGCGCACAATGAGAGGTGCATACAAATTTGATCTGCCCCCATCTCCGAGACTGCCTGTAGTGAAAGATCTGTAGGTTGTTTTATGCCCATGAATTGGAATGCAGGGATGGTTCTAAAAATACGTTTTATGCCTCTTGGCTAGGAACATGCCTGTTAAAATCAAGTTTAAATTCACTCTGGCAGTCCTTGTGCCTCTCTGGAAATCATGTCTGGGAGCTGGATGCAGTTTAGAAGTGTAAGGAGTGCTGCTGAAGTGCAGTGATATTGACAGGATGATGCTCTCCACACCAACCTGGGGAGTGCGACAACCCCTTCCCCCCAGCCCCTCTGTCCTCCCCCGCGAGGATGACAAACTCAGTCCAAAGTAGTTGTCCGATAGAGGGATATTTGATGGAGATAAGACTGGACATATTCAAGACGATGTGACTCTGTTTCACCTTTTATATTTTTATTCTCTACTCTGTTCAACAGGCACAATGGGGAAAGGAGCTGCCATCCAGGTTGGAAAAAGTCCCATGGGCCTGGCTGTCCAGATTTCTGGGAAAAACAAGCTTAATGACCCCGGAGGAGGCTCTTTCAGGTAGACAACCCCTCACTGTAGGCTCACAATACAGAGGACTGTTCCTAGCAGCCATCACTTGGGGGCAGCATTTCACTTGACTTCACCTCATTTCTACAATCTGAGCTGTCAGCTATAGCTTTTTCAGGGGCCTTTGAGGTTTATCCTGTTGCGTCCCTGACCACCTGGCTGAGTGATGGAGAGTCTGAAAGTCTTCCGTTAAGCCCAAGATATTATTGCTCATCTCCTCGACTGTTCTTCTTGAATCAGTGTCACAGTGTCATTAAAAAACAAATGAACAGAATCTTGATTTAGAAACATGTTAATTGAAACCAGATGGCTAGAATATCTGGATGCAGCTCTGAAAATACCTTTGGTGAAGTCAAACATATGGTATTTAGCCTGAGGCAGTGCTCTCTCCCTCTATTCCAATTGCTCTGGTCTTGTACTTCTGCTGGGCTTTTGTCTGAAAACATAAAAGGTTCATCGCCCACATACTGTCCTTTGTGGTCCATGTTTGTGTAAATGTAGTATCTGTGTCAATGTATGGGAGTAATGTTTGAAGCATCAGAATTAAATGATTAGGTTATTGCAAATATTTTGATTTAAATTGTTTTGAGTCGGGTTGTTCATGACTGTATTATAAGTATAGTGATTTCCTTTTGCGCAGACATTACTGGATGCATTTATTTTGGCCTGACCTGATGTGACCGGATAGAATAAGAGTTTGGGTCACATGGACCAGTAGGTTCATGATAATGGTTCCCATCTCCTGGGGGCAACGGCAGTGCCCGGAGCTCTCATTGATAAACCAATAAATCTTTAGCTTCATTGGTAATTAAGCTGTCAAGCTTGCTTGTTACTGACCTTTTTGTCCCTGCGGTTGTCACAATGGGCCATCACAAACAAACATAGTGCACAGCATCATTGTCAAAGTTGAAATATAGATGTGAGGGACTGCAGATGGAAATTAGCTGTGTAGCTATAATCTGGTGCAGAACATATCTGGCTTTGAGCTTAATGTTTGCTGTGCACTGTACCTTTAAAAAATAAAGCCTTAACTAAACTGAATATTACGCTACTCAGTATATACTATCAATATATTTATATCCTATACTATTTATATTATTATATACAGTGCCTCTTGTATGTATGAATTTTTCTTAAATCTTTGCATATTTTGTCATGTTTACAATAATCATTGAAATTATATTATGATTTTTTCTACTAGACAGTTGTACCAGAACCAGAGGTGAGCAGGGAATTTTGACAAGATAAAAGACGGGGCAAACTCCTCATCCGTCAACGGTGTCAAACACCAGGGTATTCTCAAACCAAATAAAAAAGTCCACAGCTAAAAGCTCAATGTGCTCCACCACATACATTTATTTCACCTTTCACAGTTGCAAAGATGTGGATTGAATAAACTTTCTGCAAAACAATGGAAACCTCAGTATAAAAGTATTTGAATTGAGCTGAAGAGCTACATCTTGATAATTATTTCCACTTTTAACCTATTCCCAAATACAGTAAGTGTACAGTAGCAGAATGTCTTGCAGTCTTAGTAAGCGGTAAAAAAGAATCCCAATTGATGCCGAAGATGTCGCTAAAGTTATTAAATATTGAACGCAATTTTGGAATGGAATGAATTAATTTAATCGCACACACACGTGCACAGACACACCTCTAAGAACCCAAGCTACCTTAATTGTTCTTGTAAGGAATGTGGTTGCATTGATGTGAAGGTTTTCTAGAATATAGAGCATTCTTTTTTCTTTTTTTAGTCTAGCGGGGTTTGAGAAAAAAGCTCGGTTTTTAAGCAGTTAGTGCTAAATACTGTATGATCTTGCTGACACACAACTTTCCTACCATTAAATTACTCTGTGTTTTCTGAACTCTGTGTTGAAGGAAAACAAATCAGTGGAGAGACCTTATCTATAGAACCGCGGCACGGTGGCTGAGTGGTTAGCACTCTCGCCTCTCATCAAGAAGGTTCTCGGTTCAAATCCCGGTCGGAACAGTGTGGAGTTTGCATGTTCTCCCCGTGTCTGCGTAGGTTACCTCTGGGTACTCCGGTTTCCCCCACCACTAAAAACATTTGCAATAGTTCACAGTGAACGAGTGTGTGTGTGTGAGTGCGAATGTGGGACAACGGATGGAAATTAGCCCATGGCTACAATCCGGAGTGATGTGTTCATTAAAATGTACTGTCCCAACCAAATAGATAATAATAAATAAATAAAAAAGGCATCTTATCAAAGCAGTGAAGACAATGGGAACATGAACTGTACCTGCTACATTAGGATACGGTGGGGAGTTATCCGACTGTTTTGATTTAGGATTATCCTCCGTCTTTGTTTCCTAGCTGCTTCATCACCTTGTTTTCCGATTGGCTACACGTGACATGATTGTTTGTCTTCCACATATTGTGCCAAAACATTCCAACATGTCCCTGATTTGAGATTGGAGTGGTCCTGACGTCCGACCGAGCAGAAGAGAGCAGTCTGAACAATCGCCAGAGATACCTGAGCCTCCGATTGACTGAAGGAGAGAATTATCTTGCTGTGTGAACCAATCTTCAGCATATATCTGCTAATCCCACTGTTAATCACATTCTTCAAAAATCTACATAGAACATGGTCCCAAAAAGTGGTAGTTTAGTTTTCAGTATAGGAAAGGAAATGAACTTATATAGCACATTTCATACATCTTAGTGTTTAACAAAAACAGTGCAATAAAAGTAATAATGATGAAACATAGCACAAAAAGAGACACAACATTTGAAAAAATTAACGTCCAAAACAATAAGTGAGTCTAGAGTTGAGTTCTAGGGATATGAGACAGCACGGCTCATAAAGCATAAGTGAATCAGAATTTACTGTGGACTGTGGAAGGATTTAGTTTTTAGTAAGACAATCCGGGTCTGAATGGGGTATAATGATAGATCGAATTAGACATTTTAATTGTCCAAGTTGGAATGCAAGCCGCATTATTTTGCAAAAGCTGCAGTTGTTGGACTTATTTAAGGAGAAGACCTGAGAAAAGGGCTTTACAAAAACCAATGTACTGGAGACAAAGACATGTACGCATATATGAAAACCATGTAATTTTGGCTGGCTTGACTTCCCACTTTCTGTTTAGATGGAGTGGCGTGTGTTCAGGCTGACACTAGTCTGAGTGGGCCAACTGTAACACACACACACACACACACACACACATACAGTATACTGCATGGCCTGTGGGGTTTTCAATACGACTGCAGCCCACTGTAAGCACTTGTGTTTTGTGAGTTGTGTAGTTTACAGTAGAGAGTGAAAGCAGCTGCCTCAGTGCTTCCCCACCTCCTTCATTTGCCAGCCCTTTGTAAACATTCAACATCCGCTGTAATCACAGGCGAGCCAGCCCAGGTCCTCAGCCTTCTGCAAACCTCTATGCTTCGGCTCCCCCTCCACGCTGGACGCAAACTTATTCCCACAATCGCAATTCCATAGCTGCATCAAAAAGTATTAAAGGGAATGAAGCGTGTGTAATCTAAAATTACTGTTAACACTGGATTGAAATTGGCCGTTTCCACTCTCAACCTACAAAGCAACCATAAGATGTTTGTCCTGAAGTTCTGAAGCAACAAATAACACTGACTCAATGAACTGAACTTTAAAAGTGACCTCCCAAAACTGTGTTGACTCAGAGATTTGTAAACACAGTTGCCACAAGATTTGATTATGTTCAGAGTAGTGTAGAACTCAAACGATGTACTCCAAAGAATTGGCTTTATTTGACAAATCAATGGCAACTTTAATCCTGCACTACCAACCTTTCCCATGCTTAAAAAAATATATTAAGTAATACATTTGCATGGTGTTCTTTTTGTTGAGCACAGTACAGTTTGGTTTCCTCAAATAAACCCCCTGAAATCAAATTTAAAAAGTGGAATAGGATCAATGAGAGCCCCCTGCTTGGGCACTGAGGTTGAAGTTCTGGACATACTTCTGCAGACACCAACACACACATACATAAGCTCTAAATGGGATGCGGCCCTCCCACCACCCATGGCGTGCCCCTCTGAAGCACAAGTTTGATATGGAAACGACATGCATATGTATTCATGTGACCGCGGGCTCCATGTCCCCCAGCAAACCTGAACCAATAACTGAGAGGGTCTCTTTAGCTTCTGTGGTGGCTAATTACAGCTGCTTGGTGAATGCAGTATAGACTGGAATATTCAACATTTCATATCTCATTCCGTCGTTTTAATGTCAGACATGTCCATGCCATTCACAATTCTTGAGTTTTTTTGGAGGTCATATTGTAAATTTTGGGCATATTATACATTTGTTATTATACTTATCATGCAACATCATAATTTTTAAACCATGTCACAATATCAATATTCCTTATCAAAAAAGAAAACAAGATATTCTTACGTTGAGCTTGTTAAAACCTGAGCTGTGCAGTCTTCCCAATAATGCATTGGTTTGGGTTGATGGCTAAAGTTGTGCCCAGCACAAAATTCACATACTAGAAATCAAGGCCCAATCCACATAGCAAGCCGGTGCTGTTGAAAGTTCAAGAACAAACAAAAATACTTGAGAATGTAGATTATTACAAGTCATCATTGGTGTCACTTGTACAATGTTAATACGTTTTTTTGTTTGGTGGTAATCATATACAGTTTGAATATGGGAAAGTTGTCGAGTTCCTTTTTACCTGAGCGTTGGCCTCAGGCACTTTTCTTTTTAGGACAGGTCATGTTTTTCATGTGGATGTGATATCCATGGGGAAGAAAGCTGTATGGCCCGGGGCACAGCAGAGGACATAAAGCAAAGCTGCTAGTTGTCTCTGCTTGTGTTCTGTTTTTCCTACAGCAGACGTATGAAAATAAATAAAATGAAACATATAAAAGGTAGGTGTATGAAGTTTGAGAGGGTGCCTCTAATTGTCTTTGTCAACCTCCCACCGTGGTGTCAAGTTTCATATGAGCTTCATGCTGTAAAGAAGCAAGGAGAGCCTCAGCGGGATGAAACTGGCTGACGGTGTGTTGCGCTGAGAGCCCAGGGCCAACACAAAAGCACTACAGCGATTGTACAACAATGTCATATTTGTATGACTGTGGAGGTGAGCCAGGGAACATCGAGGGGTCACCCTGACCGAAGGTTGTGACTGAATGTGATTCACACAAATACATTATTGATTATTACAAATAAACAAAATATCTGCAAAATTCAAAATTACATTACATCTCATTCACTATTCGTTGACTTATTTTATTGCTGCATTGCAATACTTAAATTCTTTGTTGTACTTTTAAATTGACTTAGTTAGGTTCTAGTATTTATTGTTATTGCTTTCAAAGGTTTGTTTGTGGGTGTTCATACAGTGCCTTGTAAAAGTGACACTAGAGCTCGTACTTTTGCACATTTTGTCATGTTACAAGCACAAACAAAGATTGTATTTGATTGTTAACGGCTTATAAAAAAAAAAAACCTTTTGCTGCAAGACTAATGTAAATTGTTTGTGTTCAGAGATGATGATGACATCAATGATGTGGCTTCCATGGCTGGGGTGAACCTTAACGAAGAGAGTGCACGGATTTTGGCGACTAACTCAGAGCTGGTGGGGACACATATTCGCTCGTGCAAAGATGAAGCTTTCCTACATCCGATCCTGCTCCACAGACGCATTCTGGAAACAGGTGAATATGCGGAATTTCCCTTCTGTCCTGGCAATGCATCTGTGCATTGATTATGCTCCCTTTTTGTTTGGCCTTGGTTTAGATTTGATACACTTAACAATTCTTTCACCTCTAATGAATTCTTAAGTGAGCTTACTGGACCTCAGGCACATACATAATACTTTATGAGTTCATCTTTTGAAGGCTGGCTGTCAGATTGTCCTTTGCCACAAAGGAATAGTATTTGTGGTATAGTATTAAAAAGTGCCATTTAGAGGAATGGCACTTTGCAGTTCTGATCATACACACTATTGCAGAAGTTAATCAATAGAGGCAGATAGTTCTCGTTTGCTTGCAGTATCAGATAGAAATGATAGCGTCTTCATTAGTGCCTTTGCCACAGGCAGTACATTTTATTGCTTGAGTTACACTTTTGACTTGCACTGCTTGGTTTAACTTGTGAAAAGGTGTAATGAATGTTATTACTCAAACAAAAACTGCCTAATATCTTTCTCTTGTGCATTAGATCAACACACATTGTAATTCCACATGATGGGAGTCTAGCGCCCTCAACGCGCTTCATCATAATTATAGAATTTTTACTGCTGCAGTACAGAGGCCCGGAGGTCATGTTTTGTTTCATGGACTCCTGGCCTGGTTGTTACCATGTAACCTTGAGGCAGATCCTTATTTAAAAATATAAATCTGACCTTGGGCAGGAACTCAGCATGATACAGGGCAGGAGGCAAGTGCACCCCCTGCTGGGCAAGTGGCACTTATGCAGCTTTGTTGTGTCAGTGATTGGCCAGGCCACACTCCCATCTGACAGCAGTCCAAGGGAGGCTCCCAAGGCCTGCCAGTTCAATTCAAGCTCTATTTTTCGTTTTTCTTTATATGCATTTTATCAACACCTATCATAAACTTGTTCTCTCTGTCTCTGTATTCATTGTTAGATTTGTAGTAAACGTAGTACTCGTCAGTTCAGCATGATTTTAATATACATGCTTATTTGTATTCTTTTATCTGGGGTAGTTGTTTTTTATTCTTTTATTTTCTTTTGTACATGTATTACTCTTTCATTATCTTGTATCCTTGGGACAGTGACTGGTGCCCTCATCCTCTTGTTCCGCTTATGACCTCAGGCATGTCCTTAAACTAGAGCAGGAGTTCTTATGTGAAACTGCACACACTTTAAGCTCCCACAGGAGCCACAACACAGATACAAGATAAGATCACTGCAAAACTCTATGGTGGAAATCAGAGGAATTCAAAAAGGTATTAGCTCAATAACCTCACTCTAGTTAGTATGTCTACTACTACTAGAACAATTCAAATACACAAAGGATACACAATATGTGGAAATAAAACAATATATTTAAGACATGTTTGTGTAATAATCAAAATCCAGCACTTTCCATTTTGTTACAGCTGGCCTAAATTCTCCAAAGGCAGAAAAGAAAATCATTGAACAAAAGAAAATAAAAACATTGGGCCTTTAGATGAGAACTCTTATTGTGTGGTTAATATTATGTTCAAGTCAAATCTGAATGCAAATTTTTTATATATTTTTAATAAACATGATTGTATTCACAGCCAAGAAATATGGAGTTTCTGAGGTACCGATGGAGGCTGTGACTTTCATTTCACATGCCACGCAGTCACGACTACGGACGCTGGTGGAAAAGGTTTCTACTATTGCACAGCATCGACTTGACTCCTGTAAAGTAAGATAATGCTTTGAAAAGTATACATAAATATTTCATACTTCTACATTGAAATGAACTGAACATTGTCATCTGTCGACCTGCTTATACGCATTGTGAAAAAATATTGTAAAAAAAGTTTGTGAGAAGGTGCTATATGCCCTTAAGTTTACAAACGGTATAAGTTTTGTCACTTGAGACTTGTGCAAGATTAATATAAGTGTCTTTATCTCACATAATAGTAAAACCATATACCCATATAATTGGTAAACAAGCTTACTTCCACCTCCACTTCAGCCCACAAATGCGGGCATGGAGAAAAGAACTGAGGGAAACTTTGAAAGTGTGTTTTTCCACGCTACGATAGGCGGCAGCGCTGAAGCGATCCCCTTCTTGTTTTGCGATTTTACTTTTCATACGTTTGCTGCCTTTTTGTGGTTCTGTAATTGAGGTTTGAGACACGGAGCCACTCTGTTGACATCAGCGTAAAAAAAATAGAGAAGAGAGGGAGAGAAAAAAGATTAAGACCAAAAGACAAAGCGGCCTTAAAGAGCAACCGGGCCTCGGCAGCAGCAGCGGCGGCGGCAGGAGTGCAGTCTCAGCGCAGCAACAAAGACAAGTGGCTGGATGAGAGGCAGCGAGAAGAGGGGGCAAGAGGGGGATGTGGCTCTTGTGATGTCGCTTTGTGATCCGTGCCACCGAGCTTCTCTCACTCATGGAAATAGAGACATCTATCAGTGATATACAAATGTGAAGTCAAAACTATGGAAACAAGCAATTATCCTATTAACTTTTGATGACCTAAATATTATTCTTTGCTTGTTAAGCTAGCTATCTTTACAACTCCCCTGTGTGAGATATATAGATAAATACACTTCTTGTGAACCGAAAACCTTTAACCTGTTATAGGTACTCTTACAGTTGCTCCAAATGAAAAAAACATGTTAACTAATAACAAATGTGATCCTTTTAAGAATATATTTACCTTTTCATAGGCCAAGAGTTTGACCTATAAATGTACATGAGAGCTGGACTGCTCTCCAGGTCAATGTGCCATCTTTAGATACATTGGTTGATAAGGGACAAAAAGGATGCTACTAATATCTCTTTTAGAAGAAGAATAAGGCAAAAATCTAGAAACCAGCATCATAACAGCTAACCTGTGTCAAGATTGAAAACCAAAGACAGAATGACAGGAGGCACATTGTGTAGTACAGAATAATAAGTAACTTTTTTCACACCGACAGTAACTGCCCCATACCGACAGTAAGTTTCTTCACACCGACAGTAATGAGAATGAGGCAGAATCTGCTACAAAGGTCTCCAGATGTTCTGACCCGCTCCCGTGCGCAGTCCAACTGCTATGTCTAGTTTCAACTAAACTTATTCAGGGGGTAAATATGCACACAGAATCCCCACAAAACAATTGTCCAACTGCTATGTCTAGTTTCAACTAAACATATTCAGGGGGTAAATATGCACACAGAATCCCCACAAAACAATTGTCCAACTGCTATGTCTAGTTTCAACTAAACTTATTCAGGGGGTAAATATGCACACAGAATCCCCACAAAACAATTGTCCAACTGCTATGTCTAGTTTCAACTAAACTTATTCAGGGGGTAAATATGCACACAGAATCCCCACAAAACAATTGCCACAATACTTTTATCACCAGCATGCGTTTGAATGTTCTGTTTTCTTACTGTGCCCGTGGTGAAAGCTAATAATTCGAGCTTTTTGCCAAAGTTCTGCCGCGGCTTTGTATATGTCCTGCTTCTGGGATCATCATGGTTTTAAGCTCCCACAGATGTAATTCCTCCATGCGTCTCTTCTCTTCACACCACGTTTTTAAAACTATATATTATAGATCCTTGGTAAAACTCAGTAGAGCCTCTGTGCAGCGGGTGCCGCTTTAGAACGCAGTCTTGTTTACATGTTATTAAACTAAAGGATTCTTTCCTTGGCAGTCCGGTGAATGACTGAGAGTTCGGAAGCACTGTCAAAGACGACATATTGTCCATCGAAGGCTTCCGTAGTACCCTGGACTGTAATATATGATTTCAATTCTGAATTAGGAGTAAAAACTGCAGTGTTTTGGATCAATGTTGATGGATTCTGTTATGCTGATTACAGATTTTCTGACAATGTGTTTTTTTTTTCCATCAATGATTATGTAGATATTAAATTAATTTTACAGTTCTACATTTTGTAAGGTTAGATTCCAAAAACGATGCAATTCTCAATTTTTCCTTATTAAAATCTATGTCTTTTCCATTTGATGAAAAATAAAAAATAAAAATATCACATGCATGTACATCCACATTTATCTCTGTATCTTGACTCGTCTGCTGCTGAAAATATCCCCACAGCATGATGCTGCCCCCACCATCCGTCTCTGTAGGGACAGTATTCGCTAGGAAATGCTTGGTGAAGTGCTGCGCTGATGGTTGTCCTTCAGCAACGTTAAATTTCAAGGGAAATTTAAGTTAATAGACACTACAAGCCATACATATAAAAATGGAAAATGGAAGATAATACACTAAAGACACACGCATAAGGTGTTCTTTGGATGGATGTATTCATTCCTTGACTCCTGCTTATTTCTCTTACAAAGGCATTCCTCACACTTGGAGAACTTTTACTAAACCTCTTTCAGGATTTATGTTTACTTTCTATAATATATATATAGTTTTGTGTAATGCCAGTTGTAAATTTGTTGCAAACATTGTTTCTTCATTAAATCATTTCATTCC
Organism: Knipowitschia caucasica; assembly: GCA_964034765.1. Taxonomy (NCBI): domain Eukaryota; kingdom Metazoa; phylum Chordata; class Actinopteri; order Gobiiformes; family Gobiidae; genus Knipowitschia; species Knipowitschia caucasica. The sequence goes on from OZ035826.1 coordinate 33,053,682, forward strand.
CAATGATCTCCACTGAATTACCCTTCTGTTACCAGGATGACGAGAGCCACTTGCAGACTGCGGATGTGCGTTCCCAACTCCGGTTCTTTGAGCAACTAGAGAGAATCGAGAAGCAGAAGAAGGATGAACAAGAGCGAGAGATCTTATTGAAAGCTGCAAAAGTAGGATTTTGTCATCAAATTCAATCTCTGTACAGCAGTGTGTGTTTGTGACCATGAGGACTCTTGTGTGTGTGTGCATGTGTGAGAGGTTGCATCGCATGCTCGGGCCCTCGCAGATGAATTAGAGTGTGACACCAGTGGATGAAGTGACCTCCATTTGTCCTCTCAGGCTTCTGTCCCTAGGGCTTCTCTGTCCTGGCTTTCTCCCCGGACACAAAGAGGAAATGGCGACTGTCCTGTAAAACTCATCAACCCATCATGCCCTTGTGATGAATGTATTGACAGTGCAGATAAACTCTCAAAGTACTCAAGTACTTTGAAGATAGTCTTTAAGATTCTGACAGCAACAGTTCTGACTCTTTAACTCTACATTAAAACTATGGTGGCCCTGAGGAGCACAACAACCCAATCACAGGTGTAAATCCTCTGGCACAATATTAGCCCACACTTTCTGAAACCATGAACAAGAGCATTTTCATAAACAGACAGGTCGATCTGTCAAAAGACAGTGAAGCACTAAGGACCTACCCTTTCCCCAATGAGTAAGTTTGTGTGCATGTTTTCAGTTTTTGTGCATTTCCCTTCAGAGTCACCAGAAAAAACGCAGATCCAATCATTCACTGTTGATTTGAGTTTTATCCATTATCAAACTGGAATGGAACTGGAATAACTATATCATACTACACTATACTATATTTGACTGTAAATTTATTTCAAGTATAGTGTAATTTTATTGGTTGGCAATTAATTAATATTTTCGGAACTTGGAAGGTATTGTTACACCTGGGATGCTTCACAGCCGACTAGCCAGCCACAGAATTATATATTCTCAGAGCTGCCTTTTCCTACAAACACTCTTTGCCCTATATGTGGGTATGTATGTGCATTGTGGGTGTATGTGTGTGTGTGTGCAAGCACGCTGGCTTGTGTAGGATTTTTAATAACCTCTTTTGATTAAAATCCCCCCCCCTAGCAGCTTTTTAGGCCCAGATTTGGAGTGGGTGTAAAGGCCACAGACCCCCAGGGGTGCTTCATCGCACCTCTCTGAATTCAAATACAGTGTCCTTGACACCTTAGTATCCTGCTCCCATTTTGCACTATTTTTGCAGCAGCAGCAGCAACAGATGAATGGTGAGGGAAGGGGTCTCCTTAAACCAGCTGTTAACCTGTGTCTCCCACTTTCCTTTGCTCCACAGAGTCGCTCCAGGCAGGAAGACCCAGAGCAAGCTCGACTGAAACAGAAAGCTAAGGAGGTAAGCTGTGCCGAGATCATTACCCCTGACATTTCTCTGGCTCCTGTGTATACATTTTTCATGCCTCTACATATATAATGGTATTTAAAATCTATTACATATCAGTGGTAGCGCTAGCCTCAAAACCAAGTTATTAATTATGAACTGGTTCTACCTCAAGTCTTGAGTGTTTGGTCTCATTTTGCTGGGTTCTTTTGTTTTGTTTGATTGAGCAATATATTGATGTATTTTGATTGTTAATTTCAGTCATTTGCAAATCTACTTTTGGCTCAGGATAATTTATTTACAAAAAAAAAGCACACATATGTAAGATTTTTTTTTCTTTGGGAAAAAAAACGTATTTGTTAAAACACCAGCTCAGCAGCAATAACAATCTATTTATTTACCACATTCACCTTTTTCACTGTGAAGACTGTTTCTGTAGTTTAATTGAACCTTGCTGTTATGAAAACACATTATACTTTTCCCGACCTCTGTTGACAGTACAATGCTATGTGCTGTCATAATAAGTTGATGACTTCAAATATGAAATCCCTGTGGAACTCAAAAGTAGACCATCTTCCTTTTGTGGTTAGTTTAAGTTGTTTACGCAAACAACCTAGTGATGTCACAATAGAACTTTGCATTTCATTTTTCTTTGTTTACTCCAGCAGAACTTCTGTGGTGGATGTTAGTGCTTGGCTTGCTAACAGAGATCAAGAGGTATGGGTGTAGCTTTCATAGTCGGTGCAAACAGGAAGAAGACACAGGCGGCACCATTCACCTGTTGTTCTTGATGTGCAGCTTGCTGAGCTTAAATGGTGCATTGGCTTTTAAATAAGTTTTGTCCATTTATGTAAAGTTTGTGTTGAGAATGCAGTCCCCATTCCACATTCCATAATTTATACTGAAACTTTTACCACAGTATTTTTATCTGACATTAATACAAATTTACATTGAGGCATGTTGATGCAGAAGTTTAGGGCTACTCTTATGAATTACGATTTGACCACTATTTAAATCTTTAAAAAAGTGTGATGTTTTTCTATTTTGCTGAACTTATGACTGACCTTCAAGAGACAAGTGGACTTTCCTGTCCCCAGGTATTGGCAGCAGTGTGTCTTTGCTCTGACTCCTCTGTGGACATCTTTTGAGCAACATTGAGCTCTGCAGCAGTTAAGAACATTCACTGTAGATCTCAGCCTACCCATAAGCCCCACATATGCAAATGAAGGCGCGTAATAGGCAGTGCGATAGGTTTGCCCCAGGGGCCATGTGATCAAAGTGGATCTCCTCCCTGTTAAGTGGCAGTCCGCTCATCATCTGGATACGGACAGATTAGCTCCTCGTGTAGAGAAGCATCATACACGTTTGCACATTTTCATCAGGAATTTTAAGAAGGCGGTTTAGAAATTGTTACTTTATGTAATGCTTTCCCCACAAGAAAGTGAAACTCTATGTAGCCCCCCAGCACACAAGCACACATACACAATCATGTTCATCCACACTCCCACACCTATTTCTTTTTTTGCTTAATGGTCGTCGTTTCTCAGCCCCCGTGCCTCTCTGGTTTTCATCACCTGACTGGCTCAAGGGGACAGAGCTGGCTGTTTGTGTCACTGCGGAGTCTGTCGGCAGCTCACACATCTGTGCAAATTTCATCAGGATAATGAGCCCAAGCTACTGTTCCAGGCGACGGGCAGAGGAGCGAGCCTCTTTTAAAGCCCCTCTCCACAGTTCACGCACATAAAATGCAGCACCCAAACAACCGTCATTTGGGAAAGATGGAATTACAGTGTTATCTTCTTGAACTCAAGTGTTGGTACATAAGTGATTTGGTTTGTTTGTGGAACCACAGGTGTAGTGCATTGAAGGAAGTCATTGTGCGCAGCTGCATATCAAGTCTGTACAAAAAAAAAAAAAAATTGCATTTGAAAAAGTTATTTATGTGATACACAAAACGCTGAAAACTGGACATTTACTGTACAGACACTATGTAAATATACATTATTTAAGGTTTAGAGGGTAGATTAATTTTTTTACCTTTATTCATGTCTCATTGTCAATAATTTTGGTAAAAACATATGTCAGAAGACATGAATAGTTTATACTGTTGATCTGGAATCACAGGGGGTGGATGTTGTGACTCTCGCAGAAAGCTGAAATTTGGTATAGAGATTCATATTGACAATGCGATCAAAACAGTAAATTATAACATACAATCTATTATTGTTTTACAGAAATGACCTTAAGTTGAAAAACATGCTAAACTTCAAGCCGGTGAGATGGGACATATTTGCGAGTACCCACGGTCGTGAGGGACAATAATACCATGTGCAGATTTAATAATGATAATAATAATAATATACTTTTATTAGAAACTTCTGGTTTACACAGTAAATTATTTTAAGAGTTTTTTATTTTCATTATTATAAAAATTGTAGATTCACACTGAAGGCATCAAAACTCATGTGGAATTATATACGTACAAAAAAATAAATAAGTATGTAACAACTGAAAATATGTCCTATATTCTAGGTTCCTCAAAGTAGCACCTTTTGCTCTGATTACTGCTTCGCAGACTCTTGGCATTCTCTTGATGAGCTTCAAGATGCAGTGACCTAAAATGGTCTTCCAACAGTCTTCCCAGAGTTACCAGAGATGCTTAGCACTTTTGGCCCTTTCGCCTTCACTCTGTGGTCCAGTCCCAAAACCATCTGGCTTGGGTTCAGGTCCGGTGACTGTGGAGGCCAGGTCATCTGGCCCAGCACCCATCACTCTCCTTATTTGTCAAACAGCCCTTACACAGCCTAGGTGTGAATCTACAGGCAATAGTCATGAAGAGAAATGAAACTCATTGATTGAGAAAGTGTGTCCAAACTTTTGGTCTGTACTGTATACAAATCATAAAGTGCAGTAATGGTCTTATAATTATTTATTATTATTATATTGTAGAAACATTACCACAGGTTTAAGTTGTTGTTTTTAGTACACTAGTATGATATTTGCATTTTCTCCTGTGTGTGTATAATGCCTTTTAAACTGGGAACTTCTTCGGCCCCGTATACACGGGGCAATTCTCAAAGAACAAACTCATTCCGGATTCGGTGAGTGAAAAGGATGTAGTTCTAGTGCCCGGCCAGTAGTGGGCAGTGGGACTTTACAACGCGACATGCACGACCCCCACCAGTATAACCACTTCCTCAACAACATCCTCCTCAGGTCACGGCAAAGAAGGAAAATTATGCACAAACATAATTCTGCATCTAACAGTAGCAGCAGAAATGGAATCTACAGCTGCACCTGGGGTAGAATTGCTTCTCCGTGTAATGCTAGACGTACACATAGCATAAGTTGATCTGGCACCATTGTTGTTTACGTTTATACTCGGCAACTGCGTATGTCCACATGTTTGGAAGGCAAGGTGGTGAGCTCATCAGAATCAGAATCATCTCAGCCGTGTGAAGAAAAAAGTGTGACTCTCTGGCGGCTGGGCCCCACGGCGCAGAGTATCTGTTTTGTTCCATTCTGGAGGCTGGTTTTCAAAGCTTGCGTTTTCACCCCCGTTAAACACTGTCACCTAGTGAACAAAAGACCAATCCATAGTCAACTCTATAGTTTTACTGTTGCGGCGTCTCCGTGTAAATAAAGATTACATACTTGTGGGGCTTCTATCCTGTGTCCTAATCACACAGCTTTGAGGTGTTATTTGGGCCATCGTCCTGCCTTTATTTGTCATTCCTTCAAAACTTTACATGTGTTCTTTCAACTGTAACACTGTGGCATTCCTGGCTGTGCAGAGGTTTTGCGTTATGGCAAAACACAACAGTCTAACACCTCCCTTTTCTTCTATTCACCACCATTTGGCCGAAAGGTCAGATGGGCTATTTCGCCCCCAGTGAAAATCAAATCGTGAAGCTCAGTTCCTGTTTGTTGTTGGTGGTAGTGGTTGTGGGTCTGTGTGTTTTGTCCGCTCCATCACAGAGGCAGGAGGCCAGGCAATGCCTAATCATTGAGAGGCAGAGAATGGGCAAGAGAGAGGGACGTAGACAGAGACGAGGACTGCAGGGCGAAGAGAAGAAGGAAGGTAGAGATCGAGAGGGAGTTATGGCCGGTGGAGATACATCACTATGTCAGACACACAGAAACACTGCAGCCACAGATTCATCATCACAACAGCGTCTGCGGGCACAACTGGACACAGGAAACAAGTGAACTGAGGAAGAGGAGGAGAGTGCGGACAGGAGAGGACCGATGAGGGGAGAGGGAAAAAGACAAATTGGCCACAACAGCTGGACAAATTTGGCCAACAGCTTTTTGCTTGGGCCGGGTCAACTGCACAAGCAAACCAGGTCATCGTAAGAATACCAATATTTTTACACAAATATGAACTAGATATAGACACTAGACCATTGTCCATAATTAGCTACCTCTCCCAATTATTGTTCGATTAAGCACATACAGCCTTCGTCTACATTTTACATATACAGTACCTGCATGTCTTCAGTCAAGTTTGACACAGTTTCTTTGCCAGAAGTATAATTAACAACTGACCCAACTGTCCCAACTAAACTTTGAACCCGTACAGCCTTTCATTAACGATCTCAAATTCCACCTCCATGTCATATACAATACCCACACATAATAAGTGTGTTTTGTTTGTTATACATTTGACCTATGCATAGCTGTGGTCAATGGTCTTGTTTAGCCTTTGCTCATCGTATACCAGTAGATTGTTTTTATGAATATAGCAAGTTTCATTTAAATGTGATCCTCTACCCATGTACTGTGCTCTGATATGATTGCGCACATCCTTGTATTGTGATTGGCCTGACATCCTCCACAAGTGACCAGGTCGTGGAGAGACTGAAATCCACCCACACTGAGCGCCCCGCAAGCTAGAGCCTCACACTTCTCCACAGAGGGCATAGTTTGGTGTCAAAGTACAATGGGGCAACCACTTAGTTTTTATTAGGCTAGTTACTGTATATCTCCAAGTTCACAAGCGTTCATCCCCTGGTCCACCACAAACTGTTCAACTCAAAGACACGCTCTGTTCCTGTCAGGCAAGACCCAGAGCAAAAGCTTTTTCTGCATGGGCTTTCTGAAAAATACATACAAACAATAGTCCCTCTTTGTGCCTTCACCTCATTACTAGCACCTTACAGATCATTGCAGATTGCGTTATTACGGTATGAATATTACTTTCATATATATATATATATATATTTTACTTAAAAGTAAAAAAGGTGAGTGCTGCAGAGGGTACGTGTGATAGAAGGCAATAAAAACAGGTGCTCTTCGAAGACGGGGCAATCTAAGCATGTAGAAAGTCAGAAGAGAACAAAGGTAGTCTGAGGCACTCTGTTTTAGTGAAAAAATTAAAAGTCCTTTAATGAAGTGGACTGCCTACGCGTTTCGACCAACAGCGGTCTTCGTCAGGGCATTTTACTATTGATATTTTACTATAGATATTTTACTTATTTATATTTTTGATGGTTAAAATATCAATGTACGTGTCTTTTGAAGATGTACAGACAGTCTATGGAAAGCCTATTTTTATTTGCTGCTTTGTTGCCAGAGCGCTGAACTTCCGTTTTTTTGCCACCTCCAGGCATATTACAAGAAAAAAGAAGTGGGCTTTAAAAGTACCTTTGGAGTTCCTGTGTGTTTTCAAGTATAACAAAGTGCCGTAATGAGAGGAAAACAACAAGAAGGAGATTTTGCCTCAGAGGAAGATAGAAGCTCGTCTTCTCGCTCATAAGCCCGTAGGTTCACTTTTTTCTTTGTGTAGCACTCCTTGGGACCAGAGCGACGGGGGAATTGGACGTGCTGAGCTATGCTGGTGGCGAGGTGCCAGCCTCCTTTGCTTGGGATATCAGTGCACAGAAGGCAGGACACATTTCAATTAGGGAAAAGGCACTGTACTCACTGGCATTGAGGAGAAAAACACCTCCACCTCCACAGCTACTGTGTCATCTTTCTCTGACCTCGGCCACATCACTCCTCCTACATAAGGCTCTTCCCCACCTTCTCACTTAAACGTGTCATTTTAGTGGAATTCAAAAAGGAAGGACAGTAGAGAGGTTCTGTGTGAGGTGACGCTAAGTGTGCCAGCGTGGCCTGCATGTTCCATTAGATTGTCATGTTGGCTAATTAGAGAGCGGCAGTATGATTCACCTTGTTAATTAGGAGGACTTGCACACCATGTGCCTTAGGGCGGTGAAGGCAAGAAGAGCCCAGCCTCAGAGCCCGCCAGTCGCCTGCTGCCTATGAAGATTCTTCTTCTCATCTACCTTCTTTCCACTTGCTTTTTTGATTTGCAAATGAATAAATCATTGAGACCGTTCTCTCTCCAAGTGTGAATATCTGAGTTCTCATCTTTTCCTGGATGCAAATTAGACGTGATCAATAGAAGGTGACGAGAAGCGAATCTAAATCTAAAAAAGAAAAGAGACTGGGAGAGAGAAGAGTGCAAGACGAAGCACGACAGCAGAGAATGAGACAAAGTGGGAGAACATTTATAGTAGGAAATTCTCCTTAGTTAAGCAGTATTTTTAATGATCACCTCTCCCGCTTGACACTGGAACACTGACAGTATGCGCTTTTTGCAGATTTCCATCTAAATGTCTGAGTGAGCAAATATTGTATAGGTGTAAAAATATATAATATTATCTATCATTCATTACATTTTCACAGTATAGTGTGCGGTTCGCCGATATATCTTTCAGATGTAGAGAAACCATACGGTCATGGTAGGGACTCTCATAAATGACCTTTTGTTGTAATTAATTGGTCCTTGTCCCTGCAAAGTCTTCTGACACATTCAGCTTCAAAGGAAAGGAAACACATGAAGCAAAAACAGACCCATCAAAATGTCTGCCTGGAAGATTCAGAATTATCTCATGTACAGTTCAATCTCAGTCAGGTCACGGTTACAACTGTTTGTCATTGTGTGTATTGTCACAATACTAACATTAAAACTCTATTTTGATACTAATGGATATTTGTGATGATCAATCAGTGCAATTTATTTTTTATAATCCCCTTATGTCATAGCTTTCAGTTTATTAGATTAATGATTTGATACCTCTGTGGCAGACGGGTGATGAAAATGGGTGTTTATTATTGGGATAACTTTTTACTTTTTTATAGTCTCCAAGATAAACTGCAGTCATGCATGAATGGTTTAAAAATGTCTCATGCTACATTTTGTGCAGTTTATGTCGATGTCTGTATAGTCTATTTTATATTATTGCAATTCCTAAAAATGTTCAAGACTTTCTCTAGAAACATTGAACTTATTTAAAATCTCTCTCAGCAGTTCCCCACTATCTATATATAAACACAATGTGAGTGCAATCAAATGCTGTCTAAGTTACTGCATAGTGTATACTAGAGGTATTTTGTTTTGATGGTCGGGGCCCTATTGAGGCTCTGTCATCCATTAGTACGAAGAGGCTGAGTTGGTCTCCTTGTAAGTGCAGATGGAGAATGGAAAGCTGATTGGTTGCTGCAAATGGACTTTCTCCCTGCAGCAAACTGCCTGGCAATTCACATGAAGAAACCCCCCAAGATGTAGCTAGCAGATGTTCATATAAAGTTGGCCATGTGGGTGTCAGGTGAATGAGATCCATGCAATAATAAAATGCAAATAATACTAACAGAGTAAGACATTTTTTCAAGAAGAGCAAGCAGAAAACAATTAATATTTTTTTTTAAATAAGGTGAATTATAGCAGTGTACTCAAGGGTGTTTTTACAGTTGTGCTTGTGATGCATTTAGTTTTACTGCCTTGTTGTTTGAGGTTGTAGAATTTCAAAAGCGGCTGTCTAGCTCCATACAATGCCAGAATGTTTTCTTACATGACTGTTTGTACCGCTGGTGCAAAAGAATAGAAGCCAATCGAGGTCCGACTTTTTCCGTATCCCAGGTGGGAGAGTAGAAAAGCCTAATCATTCTGAGGGCACAAAGGCAATTAGGACTAAATCTCCATTAAATCTATACATGCATTGTTAGAAGTTATGTTTTGATCCACCATGAATGCTGCGCCTAAAAATATTGGAGTCTGGCTACTGCAGATGTATGTATAAGCGTGATGCTCCCTGCTGTGACTTGTTGGACCAGAGCTGGGTGGTTGAGGGGTGTAAGACCCGTTCCTAACCCACAGTCTGGCTTTTGTACTTGGGTCTTTGCAGGGACCAAAGCCTTTAGCTTCCTTCCCTGAGCAGCTCTGACGTCAAGCAGCGCGTGTTCTGCTCTACCAAGGACATCTGTCTGTAAGCGTCTGGGGGGCCGCGAGCAACCCCTGCAGCCAGCAGAAGGGGGAGAGGGAGAAGCACATGCAGCCTTTGTTAAAATGGCAAAGCTGGAGAATGGCAGGTTGGTCATTGCTGTGAGACTACTGTGAAAACGTTTAAGATCAAAGCAGAACATATATATATATATATATATATATATATATATATATATATATATATATATATATATATACATGTATGTATATGTTGTTCATACTATTTATTCAGCACTTGTCAAACAATGATGCAATTACAAGGTTAACATGACTAATGTGGGTTGTACATGTTTGGAATTTTCATGTTGATTCTGTTCAAATATAATTTTTTATGAATTTATGTCAGTATGTGAAATAATGGCATATACAGTATATATTGAGCAGTTTAACAACCCAATACATGTAAGACCTACAGGTTTTTTTGTTTGTTTTATCCATCCATCCCAAACTTGGAATTACTAGATGGCTTTCTAGTAATGGCCAATACTGCCCGTAGAGTTATGTTATTATGGGGGTAAACTTCTGGACATTTAGAAATGGACATATCCATCTCTACATTTGGTGGCCATTAAGAACACAACAACATTGTACATTATGACCTTATGTACAATGCTAGGTGTTGTGGTGTTGTGGTTTTGCGCTGATGACAGTTAGTGTTTTTGTTTGTTTGAGAGTACTGGATTTTTTATAGTATGAAGAAAATACTTTATAAACACTTTTATATTTGGATTTTTTTATTTCACAAATCTGTACTCCTTTTAACTGCACTTACCTTTGCCAATCATTGAAGTTACTGTGTAATTTTCTAAAAGGGCATTCAAGCTTTAGGCAATGATATTGAAGTGACTTGATACAAAAGCTTTTTTGATTGATCCAAATATACATCTATGCACTATACATAAAACTATTTCTGGCTCATAATTACTGACCTTTACATGAATTTATTACAATCATTTTTGATCAGTGGAACACAATTGTGAATGAATGTTAATGACAGAAATGCAAAAGAGCTGAGTTCTTTACTTGATACCTTTGGTCTCACTCAGCATGTGAGTGGCCCCACCCACAGCAGAGGGCACACTCTAGACCTGTTAGTTACTAAGGGGGTGAATATTTCAAATGTAAACATGGTCAATGTTGCTCTTTCGGATCATTTCTGTGTATTTTTTGACATGTGTTTCACTAACAAACCACCAGAGAACTTTGCAGTTGCTCGAAGAAGACACATAAATGAAAATACGAGTGAACTATTTATGGGAATGATAAACTTTGATAATGCATCATATTCTACTGTAGATGAACTGTTTAACTCTGTCACCTCTAGTGTTTTGAATGTTCTGGATACCGTTGCCCCTGTGAAGGGTAAAATTGTGAAAAACAAGCAGAAGGCGCCGTGGGCTAAAGCAGACTCGGTCAGAGCACTGAAGAGAAAGTGCTGGAGGGCCGAGCGGAAGTGGCGCAAGTCCAATCTCCAGATTAATTACGAGATCTTCAAAGATAAGTTGTGCGAGTTTAACCGGATGCTACGTAGTACGAGAGTAAGGTATTTTTCTGAAATGATTGAAGGCTGCAGTAACAATCTGCGTGTTCTGTTTTCAACAGTTAATAGATTAACAAACCCCCCTGTTCAGCTTCCATTAGAGCTTACTTCCAATCATAAATGCAATGAGTTTGCACACTTTTTCAATGACAAGGTTCAAGACATCAAACACGCCATTGTCTCCAATCCACAGATAACAATCCAACAGCCAGAAAGGCTCTTTGAGCTAACTCACTTTGCACCTGTAGATGATAAAAATGTCCAAGAGATAATCTCCAGTCTGAGCTCCTCCACATGCAGCCTGAATGTACTACCCACTAGATTTCTGAAGTCTGTTCTGAGCAGTCTGTTACCTTCACTCACACAGATAGTAAACATGTCCCTTCATTCTGGAATATTCCCAAAGGCCCTGAAAACTGCAGTCATCAGGCCCCTTCTAAAAAAGAGCAGACTGGATGCCACTGTACTTAACAACTATCGTCCCATCTCAAATCTGCCATTTATGAGGAAAGTCCTTGAAAAAGTTGTCTACCTACAGCTTACTAGATTTCTTATAATCAACAACTCATTTGATATGTTTCAGTCCGGCTTTAGACCCCACCACAGCACTGAGACTGCCCTCGTCAAGGTTACAAACAATATCCGGCTGAACACTGACGCAGGCCAAGTCCCAATCTTAATCTTGTTAGATCTAAGTGCTGCCTTTGACACCGTCGACCATGAGATCCTCTTACAGAGACTAGAGGACTGGGTTCGCGTTGCTGGCACCGCCCTAAGTTGGTTTAGGTCTTACCTTGAAGACAGGAAGTACTTTGTGGAGATTGGAAACTGTGTCTCAGATCATATGGCCCTGACCTGTGGAGTACCACAGGGGTCGATCCTGGGACCTCTTCTGTTCAATCTCTACATGCTGCCGTTAGGTCAGTTAATACGCAGAAACGAAGTGTCCTATCACAACTATGCAGACGACACTCAGATCTATGTCTCACTGACTGCAGGAGAACATGGACCAGTGGACTCACTCCTTCACTGTATCCAACAGATCAGTGAGTGGATGCAAAACAACTTCCTTCAGCTAAACGCAGACAAAACTGAAATGATTGTCTTTGGTCCCCAGAAACAAAGAGAGAGCGTCATCTGTCAACTACAGTCTCTCTCCCTAAAACCTTCAAACAAGGTCAGAAATCTAGGGGTAATACTGGACTCAGACATACATTTTAATAGCCACATTAAATCAGTAACATCAGCAGCTTTCTACCACCTAAAAAACATTGCCAGGATCAAAAACATAGTGTCTAAAGCAGACTTGGAGATTCTTATCCATGCATTTGTCTCCAGTAGGTTAGACTACTGCAATGGCCTGCTCACAGGTCTGTCCAAACAGGCTGTAAAACAGCTGCAGTACATTCAAAATGCAGCAGCTCAAGTCCTGACTAGAACCAGTCCGGTCCTCAGGTCTCTACACTGGCTTCCTGTGGCTCAGAGAATAGACTTTAAAACAGCTCTGCTAGTCTAAAAATCTCTCCATGGCCTCGCACCAAAAGATTTTAGTGACATGTTAGTACCATAAGAACCAGCCCGGACTCTAAGGAGCACAGGGACTGGACTCCTGTTAGTGCCCAGAGTCAGAACTAAACATGGGGAGGCTGCTTTTCAGATTCATGCTGCTAAAATATGGAACAATCTTCCTGAAGATGTGAGAAAGGCCTCCTCTCTGACAATGTTTAAAACCAGGTTAAAAACAGTTCTGTTTAGTTGTGCATACAACTGAGGGATTTTATATTTTTATCTTTCTTTTTAATGTACTTTGATTATTTATGATTTTAATGCTTGCTTGTTTTGTTCAGCACTTTGAGTTGCCTTGTGTATGAATTGTGCTATACAAATTAACTTGCCTTGCCTTGCCTTGTATTCCTGTCTGTGCGACTACAGTCATGGTATGCGCATTTTATTAGCAATAATGCTATTTTGAAATATGATGGCCATAACTCTCATACAACCCATTACATTTGTATAGATTCTAGAATTCTAGAATTTAATGAGCACACAGTCAATTTAATTTCAGTGGCATTTTAGAGTACAAAAATATAAACACAGCAATTATTGCTCCCAATTTTCTACACACTGTATATATGCTCAATAGACGGATTATCTGCCTGCGTCATATTCTGCGTTCTACTGCTCATGCCTTTTGCAGGAAGTAAACACACCACCTTGTCTCGCTGTGCTCCTGGGTTGTACAAACTGCATTGACGAAAGCAATAAAACGCGTCTGTATTTAGTGGTTGTCTGGCCACTATGGTTTGGCCCGTTGTGTCTCATTTATGGTTTGGCCGGTTCTGTCAAATTTTTTTTTGCACACAAAACACCGGCAACACACATGGGTCATCTAGACCAGTGGTTCTCAAACTTTTCACACCAATTACCCCCTCTGAAAATACTTGCCACTCCAAGTACCACCACAAAGGACCAACACTACACAGTAGCGTAATAAGCCTAAGTATTCATCAAAAACAAGGCAGGGATTTAATTCCTAAAGAAGTATATTTAATGTAACATTTTACACAGTTTCAACAGTAAGATATAAAATATAGGAAAAAACTGTACTTACATAATGATTCAATTAAAATGTTCAATTCATTACGAACTGCAAAGCCTCACTGTGAGTGATATTCTGCAGTGGGATCTTTGTCCACAGAAGGTTTGGACACTGGTGCACTTTAGTTTCTAAGGCTTGGTCTGCTGCCCTCTTACATCTGTCGTTTACTCACACAGAGACATGTTCATGTGGTTTGGATCAAATGATCTTTTGTTGCTCTCTGTTCCTTTTGCACAGAACTGGGAAAAAATCTTTTGTATTTGCTGCTCCTTCTACATCGAACGTGTTGCAAAAAGACTAGAAATTATCTGAACTTATTTCCTTGATGCTTTTAGATCCAGACTGAGAGACTGAGACGTCCTCATTGAAATGTAACTGTTTTTATAATCCGTAGTTTTATGAAATTGTGTGTTACTGTTGTATAATCTGTATGTGACTGTTGTATAATCTGTATGTGACTGTTTTATAATCTGTATGTGACTATTTTATAATCTGTAATTTTATGTAATTTTTGTCCACGACTCCCTTGAAAAACAGGTTCTCATTGACTGCCAGCCATTGTTGATGACTTCACTGATTTTCAAGACTCACAGAATATTGTGTGCTATGACTATGAATAATATGAAAGACAGGACTGTCTACTTTCAGCAGCAAAAATAGGTTTGTTTTTAGCTTGTTTCGTTCCCCTGTGATCTCCAGTCGAAAAGAGAGGGGAGTGTGACAAAAAGCACCAGTCTTAGAGAAAAAGCTGAGAAAATGAAAACAGACGAACCTGTAGAAAAGAGACTAACACTATTTAATTTAACTTTAGCATCTCCTCAAACATGTCCAGGATCTTACATGTTTGAAAACAGCAACAAGTTCTGAGAAAGTGTTTTTGATGCAAAATAATATGTTTTATGGCACACACACCCACATCCACAAAGTGTTGCTCGAATGTTTCAAATTGTACTCATCCAAAAATTGTCAAAATGTACATATTGAAAGTAGAGCCCATCACAAACTATGGCAGAAAGAATGGGCAGTATTCATCCATTAGGTGGTGCTATATTTATGTCGTCAAGAGTAAATCAGAGATGAGCGAAATTACAATGATAAACACTGTAAATGACAATAAATCAAAGTGAACACACAATATACTGTACATAAGTGCAATAGAATACTGTTTCTTTGTGTGTTTGGGCGCGCAAATATTTGCGTTTATGCGCACGTTTGTGTGTGTTTGTGTGGTTACATCTAGAGATGCACCAATCCAGCTTTTTTACTACCGATACCGATACCAGAGCTATGGGTTTCTGCCGATACCGATATTGACCGATACTGGAAATGATCATGCTAAAATGTATTTAATAATTGAACTCTTTGTTCAAGTAACTGCAAAAGCAGTGGATGAACTAAAGCGCTAAACTTTCCAGATAAAAATGGATTCAACATAAATGTGCAATACTGCAACTATAAAGAGCTGCTCAATGTTCACATTAAACATTCCAACACTGTATCATACATTTATTGAATATAAATGTACTTATATTAACTGTGTTTGAATAAATAAACACTTACAACAAACAAAACACGCTGCATGAAAATGTAAATAAATAATAGTACCGTAGCTTTAACTGGATTTCAGATATGTATTTGGCGACGGCATGTACCTGGGTTCCAAATGGTCTATGCGGCTGCGAGCCCAAACTGATGAACTCCAACACTTTCGGGTTGTTGCTGAAAAGCTTTTTGTGACGCTGCGTCAGTGTCATCTGTGTCTCGTTGTTTTCACGTAATCTCCTTTCGATGCAAAAACTCCCCATGCTTTCCCATGTTTCTCGTGGTGCTTAGTCGTGTTGTATTTCGCTAGTTTACCGCCGCGTGAACAACGCTGATTCTACGTCATGGTGCTACGTCCCTTAGGACTTCGCTAGTGGGATATCACGTGACCCCCAGGTCACACGCCAGAGAGATCAAAATAATTTGCTCCAATCACCAGCCACCCTCCTCTATAAATGCCCCTGCACAAGGCCGCACCCCCTCTTTCACTCTGGCGCCGTTTGAGATCTACTACAGTACTTACTTCATTCTGAGATGTCTTCCTTGTTCGTCCGAGTTCCCTTCGCCCTCCGGCGTCGGACGTCGTCACTGGATCCAGACGGTGGAGGACTTCACCTCTGTGGGTGCCACCACTCGAGGAAGGAGGAGGATGCGACCCACGTTGTGCCCGCGGATGGACCCGTTCGTCCATTACGCGACACGTGAGTGGCCTAAGCCCCTAGCAGCCAAGAGGCCTGCTCTGGGGTACGACATGTACTGCAGCGGGCAGGACTGGTCCTGGACCGGTGATCGAGGATTCAGTCCGCATGGCCCTGCAGCCCTCCGTATCCGTGTGGCCCGGCACCAGACCTCTCCTTCCCTCCGAGCGGGACAGGACGTCGAGGATTCAGTCCGCATGGCCCTGCAGCCCTCCGCATTCGTGTGGCCCGGCACCAGACCTCTCCTTCCCTCCGAGCGGGACAGGATGTCTTGGCGATGCTGGATAGATGTTATGCCAATGCAGCATTGACTAACAACATGGCATTCATCACGGGGGCCCTGGATATGTCGCTCTCTTCTGGACAGGCGCTCAGTGGAGACCTCCTGTCACAGGCGAGGACCACCTCGGCTGCGACTCTGCGCATGTGCCAGACGCTAGCTGTGGATGGTGGCCGCTCCATGGCTGCAGCCCAAGTCGGGCCAGGCACCTTTGGCTTGGGCTGGCTAATATCAGGGAGGCGGAGAGGAGGCAGCTGCTGGACCTGCCCACCTCTCAGATGTCCCTCTTCGGCCCGGACATGCAGGCCTTGGTGGCGAGACTGGAGTCTGCAGCTAAAGACTCGGCTAGGCTAGCCCCGCACCTAGCACCGAGGCGCGAGGCCCACCAGCCATTACGGAGCCGGGACAGAGGCAGAGAACGTTGGCCCGGGAGGCATCCTGACCCGTATCCGCGCTCTGTTATCCATCGTCCCCCCTCGACGAGGCCCCCGGGTCCAGACAGACCCATGGGTGGCTCGCGGGAGCAACGCACCCACCGACGACCTCCCTATGGCAGAGGAGGTCGGGGTGGGAAGAGTTCTTTCAATAAAAGCCGTGCGGCATTTCATCAGTACTCGCTGTCTGAGTCTCATTTGGGGGTATGTAACATGTCAAATGATTTTGAATTCTGATTGTGTTACTTCTCGAGCATATAACGTGGCTCCGCTAGGCCTGCAGCCCCCAGAGAAGGGCGTGCAGCGTGCTACGCGGGCCACGGGCTCCGATTCACGGGTTCATGTTTTGCCCTCCCGGAGAGAGGGCAGGCGGAGGGATCTGGTGAGTGATAATGTGTGTGCTCCAGCCGAACGCGTGTTAGCATCTCTGAGCTACAAGGCTAACACGGGGTTTCCCACTCCAGGGGCTCTTCCCCCCCCTCCATGAGGCAAGAGCCAGGGGGGCACAGCAGCCGAGTCACGTGTGGTGAGCAGAGCTACAAGGCTAACACGGGGTTTCCCACTCCAGGGGCTCGCCCCCCCCCTCCATGAGGCAAGAGCCAGGGGGGGGCACAGCAGCCGAGTCACGTGTGATGAGCAGTCCCGTACTTATGACGTCGGGCCTGCAGAACACGTGACCGCCCCCGGCGCTCACGGTGTGACGCAGGGGGCCCCCCGGCCCTTTCGGCCACCCCCCCTCCCTGCTAGGAACACCAGGAGAGGGCGGGGCCGTGACGTCTCGTGTTTCAGCTCCCGTTCCGCCCCTCACAGACTTCTACAGCATCTGGAGGGAGCAGGGTTTGGATGACAGAAAACATTGCGCAGGGGTTACGCACTGCAATTCTTCCATAAGCCACCACCATTCCGAGGTGTACGGGCAGTGCGCCCCAGATACGGGGATCAATAGAGGCACTGCAAGCGGAGGTCTCCTCTCTGCTGAGTCGAGGCGCAGCAGTGGAGGTAGACCCGCAGGACGCCACCAGGGGGCTGTACTCCCCTTACTTCTTAGTGCCAAAGAAGTCAGGCGGGGTGCGTCCCATTCTGGATCTGCGCGTGTTGAACGAGTGCTTTTCCTAACGGAAGTTTTGGATGCTGCCCACAAAGCAGCTCCTCGAGTGTGTCAGGGAGGGAGACTAGATGTCCTCCATAAACCTGACAGATGCGTACTTCCACGTGCCCATAGTGCCAGAACACAGGAGGTTTCTGCGCTTCGCAGTGGGAGAGAGGAATTACGAGTACTTATGCACTCGCGCCTCGGACTTTTCCAATGCGTGGAAAAGTCCTCAGACGCGCTGGGGTAAGAATTTTAACCTACTTAGACGACTGGTTAATTCTGGCATCATCCAGGGAAGTGTCACACGCACTGGGTCCCGTCCCACATACAGCGCCTGGGCTCTGTGGTGAACAGGGAGAAAATTAATAGTTACCTATTGTAACTTAAGTTCTACGATTAGGTGCACGTGTTATCCCACTAGCGAAGTCCGCTAAGGGACGTAGCACCATGACGTAGAAGCAGGCTGCAACCGGCTCAGCGCATGATCTATCTCGGCCTGCAGCTAGACTCTGTGACATTCCGTGCTGCACTGTCCGTGGACAGACGGATGAGCACTACCCGTCTGCCCAGGGAGGTTCTGGCGGGCCCCAGAGTCCCCGCTCGGCGCCTCAGGTCCCTGCTGGGAATGAGGGCGGCGGCTCATGCTGTGGTGCGGCTAGGCCTTCTCCACATGAGGAATTTTCAGAGGTGGTTCTCACGCCTCAGGCTTCACCCCTCCCGGGACGGGGGGAGGCTGGTCTGGGTTCCCCAAGTGGCAGCATCGAACATCAGGTTCTGGCTCACTCCGGGTCTATTGCGGGACGGAGTGACTCTGCCCTGCGCCGTGTCTCACGTGGAGGTGTTCACGGACGCGTCGCTCGAAGGATGGGGCGGGGTCCTCGGCCAGAGTTCTGTAGGAGGCTGCTGGTCGGACTCAGCCCGTCACATCAACCTGCTGGAGATGGAGGCAGTGCACAGAGTACTGCTGCACTTTGCCCCTCAGCTGCAGGGGAGACACGTGTTGGTGCGCTCGGACAACACCGCAGTGGTCTCCTATCTGAACAGGCAGGGGGCACCAGGTCCCCCGCTCTTCATTGCATGGCGACGGTGACGCTGCTGTGGGCGGCGCTTCACCTCCTGTCTCTCAGGGCGCGCCACGTCCCGGGGGTCCGGAACGTGGGGGCTGACAGGATGTCCAGGGGGGGGCCCACTCCAGGACGAGTGGGGCCTGGCCCCACGGGTAGCTGCGGAGATCTGGCGGAGGTTCGGCCGTCCAGTGGTCGACCTTTTCGCCAGTGCAGGAAACGCACAGTGCCCATCCTGGTTCGCCTCAAGGGCCGCGGACGAGCCGCCCTTAGGCGTGGACGCTCTGGCTCATTACCCCTGGCCAGGCGGCCTGTTGTACGCTTTCCCACCAGTGCGCCTCCTGCCGGTCCTGCTGCGGAGGATCGAACAGGAGAGGAGGTCGGTGATCCGGGTGGCGCCGGACAGTCCGCATGCCCGGTGGTTCCCCTTCCTGAGGGGCATGGCGGTGATGGAGCCCTGGGCCCTCCCGGACGAGCCGGGGGCTCTAGTCCGGGGGGGGGGAGGAGCCCTGTTTCACGCCCGAAAATCGGCCGCAGGCTCTGGGTTGGAGGCTGAGAGGCGGAACCTCGTAGGCCTGGGTCTTCCCCCTGCGGTGGTGGAGACCACTCAGGGGGCGAGGGCGCCGTCCACATTGAGGGCCTACGCCACGAGGTGGAGGCTCTTCAGCGACTGGTGCGGTTTTCGTTCCTGGGATCCCAGGCGTTGCCCGCTGGAGGGGGTCCTGGGATTCCTACAGGAGCTCTTTGACAAGGGGAGGGCTGTCGCCACCTTGGCGGTGTTCGCGGCAGCCATTACTTCGGGTCACGACGGATTCGGGGGGTTCACAGCCCGCTCTCATCCGTTGGTTAAACGTTTTCTGCGGGGGGGCACGCAGGAGGAGGCCCCCGCTCCAGAGAACGCCCCCGGTTTGGGACCTCAGGGTGGTCCTTAGGGGGCTGTCGGGTCCGCCTTTTGAACCGGCGGCGGAGGCGAGTCCCGAGTGTGACGCTTTAAGACGGCCCTCTTGTTGGCGTTGGCGTTGGCGTCTGCTAAGAGGGCGGGCGACTTGTGTGCGCTCTCTGTCCATGCGTCTTGCCTGCCCTTTGGTGAGGGCGACGGCATGGTGGTATGGTGGCCCAATCCGGCTTTCTCCCCAAGGTCATCACGTCGGCCTTTAGGTCGAGAGTCATCAGGATTAGGGCTTTCTATCCGCCACCGCATGCCTTCCCCGAGGAGGAGCGGTGGCACCTTCTGTGTCCTGTCAGAATGCTGAGGCATTACCTGGCCATGACGTCGTCATTCAGGTTGGGTGGTCAGCTGTTTGTGTGTCTGGGCCCCAAGAACAGGGGCGCCCCGCTGTCGGCTCAGCGGCTGGCGCACTGGGTCGCCACGGCTGTGCGGCGGGCGTATCAGACGCAGGGTCTGGCCCTCCCGGTGGGCTTCAGGTCGCATTCCACACGTGGGATGGCGGCCTCTGCGGCCCTTCTCAGGGGGGTGTCGGTCAAGGACGACTGCCGTGCGGCTTCTTGGGCGTCGTCCTCCTCTTTCGTCCGGTTTTATCTTTTGGATGTGTCGGACCGGTCGGTGGCCCATTCCGTGCTGAGTGCAGCGGACTGAGTTAGACCGTTAGGTCCCTCCTCTGAGGGGGCCTTCGTTTTACTTTCCGCCCTGGTTCAGGAGCTCTTGGGAGAGGCATCCTACAGGTGCGGTACATATATGTGTGTTTGGTCGGTCAGGTAGTCCACGTCAGGAGCCCTTGGGAGAGGCGTCCTGTGACTACGGATGACTTACATCTGTGTTACATGGGGGTATCCTTGGTAGGAGTGGCCCTGTAACACGCATTGTTTCTTCTGCCCTGAGTCCCCTCACACTGTGAGGACCTTGCTCGGACGGAGCTCCAATCACCCTTCGCTGGCCTGCTGGGAGTACATGTTCCTACGGCCTCCGCGTTGTGTCCCACTAGCGAAGTCCTAAGGGACGTAGCACCATGACGTAGAATTAATAGTTACCTAATGTAACTTAAGTTCTACGAATAGGTGCGTAGTCCCTTAGCTACGAGCCCATCAGGCCAGCCCGGCTTGGCAGAGTTCAAGAGGGGGTGCGGCCTTGTGCAGGGGCATTTATAGGGGAGGGTGGCTGGTGATTGGAGCAAATTATTTTGATCTCTCTGGCGTGTGACCTGGGGGTCATGTGATATCCCACTAGCGAAGTCCTAAGGGACTACGCACCTATTCGTAGAACTTAAGTTACATTAGGTAACTATTAATTCTTTCCTGCGCTCCATGCTGTGTTGTTGTTGTTGTAGAGCGCCACGAGGAAATGACGTGTACGTCAGATCTGATAAATTACTTTTAATTAATTCATTTTATACGTATATGTACATTATGCACAATGTATTTTAAGACATTGTGCGGTACCTGGTATGTATTAAAAAATATTTATAATTTTTTTTTTTTAAAGAAAAGAAAATGGATCGGCAGCACGGCGCCTCTCTCTACGCAGATATCCTTTCCAGTATTTTTTCTGGTATCGGCGCCGATATCGATACCAGTATCGGATCGGTGCATCCCTAGTTACATCTACAGAGTGTCGTTCTGTTTAGTTTAGTCTTTACCGCTGGCTCCTGGTGTGGACTCAGTGATAGTTTTAGCAATAGTCCACTTTTCTGTGGCTTATTTGGGGTTCACCACATGGTCTGCTGCTCTGACCCTCCACATGGTCTGCTGCCCTGACCCTCCACATGGTCTGCTGTCCTGACCCTCCACATGGTCTGCTGTCCTGACCCTCCACATGGTCTCTGTCAGCTTTGGAGACACATTTACTGCTCAAACGGCCTCCAAATGTAGCCTGACCCTGACTATATTACTCCATGTCTGCTTCACGTCTGTCTCTCCTGCTCAGAGTGCTCAGGCAGTGATCTTTGACCAAGACAGACAGGAAAAGATTGAAAAACAATGTTGAAGTCAATTGATGTCAATGACAATGAGTTAATCTCAATAGTACTTTCCTGGTTAAATAAAAAAAAGTGATTCCTTGGCGTACCCCTAGAGGGAGCCACGCGTACCCAGCTTTGAGAACCACTGCCTTAGACTGACCACAATAAAAGGCCACCATAAGATGTTCTTGTTCTGGGGTCAGAAAACCATTAAGTATCAGGTTTCACCACCATTTTCCACACACAATGTAACCGGGAATTTACACAGTAAGCGTTCACAGCGCGTAAGCGTTCACAGCGCGTAAGCGTTCAGACTGCGTAAGTTTTCACAGTGTGTAAGCGTTCACACTGCTTAAGCGTTTACAGCGGGTAAGCATTGGCTGTGTATACACTCGCCGAGCTTGCAGGCATGAGGCTGCTGATGCTGTCTCTGTGTGGTAATGTAGAGGACAGTACGGGCAAGAGAACTAATGTCAAGCAACAAAAATCACATGTATGTGTTTGTCCTCATGGTCTCTGTGAGCTGGTCTGGCCAGTCGCGAGACTTAATGAAAAAAAACAAACATTAAAATTCAATACGTCCTTCATACGCGCATACAACACTAACAGTCCTCTTAAGCTCTCAAGCCCCCGCCGGCGGGGCCAAGAAAAAATACTGTGAAGTCTGTGGAGTAGGCGGTTTTTATTATCTATTTTATTATTAGCCACGTTTTATGTCGACATAACATAATAAAAAATAACATTTCCTATTGACACATTGGCAAGGGAACACTTCCTTTTTCCAGTATTGAAGGATTTTAATACAAGTACTACCCGAAGTGGCACCAAAAATCAGTCCTCTGTGGCATGAAGCCTTCCTTACGGTTGGGAAATGTGGATGGTCTGCAGATGGTACAATGGAGACTTAATTTATCTTATAGTCATAAATCTGAGAATCCAGGCAGTAGCTTTGGGCATTGGGAGCCCATGTCTGGTGCCAACTGCCAGGCAGAGATGCCGGCATCCTGGTGCCATCAGAGACGGTGGTCTTGTATACCCCTACACTTATTCTTTTTATTTATTTTAGGTGGAGTAGTAGAGTGATCTTATTTTTGACTTAGTACCATTGCTATTCAAATGCTAATGGACCATGTTGCTACTATTCACAACATGAATTGTATTCATTGCATTGGCATGTGCGATACAATATTATAATATTCTAATGTTATAATATTTTAATATTCTAATGTCATCATCAATATTTATTAATTTGAATGGGACAGTGCATGTCAATGAACAGCCACATTTGAATCATGAATGTAAACATGCCAGTCTATAGCCAAAGACTCATTTCCACCTGTAGTCCCATAGGGTTAGGGTCAAATACAACAACAACTACAAAAACAAATAATAAAAACAGAGCTTGCTTTCCTGCTCAGGCCACAGTCCACACATTAATAGTCCACCAAGAGTCCACTATGTTCAAGTCCACATAATTGCACACATCCTGTTATTGCAAACATACAATAATTGCACACATCCAGTTATTGCGCATATCCCGTTATTGCACATGTCCAATGTTTGCACACATCCAATTATTGTACACATCCCCGCTTTACAATCAACCAAATATTACACATGACCTATTTACACACACTCCCTATTGTACACATGTACACCTAACATTATAATATGGAGTGAGCCTCGCATTTCCAGCTGTTCATAAAAAAATGGTTTGTTTCCACTCCTCAATGAGAAGTTCTACACAATGAGAAGTTCTCTCCTAGCTGGCCTTATGGTTGCAATAATATGGTTGCTATGAAGTCCCCTCTCTAATGGGTATTTTATTTATTGATATTGTCAACTTGGAACTATCCACCACATGCACGCATACGCAAAATATTTTTTTGTGTGTTGCTCATTGAGAAATATTAATTACAAATTGTGAAAACAACATGGTATGTTTTACAGTTATGCATTACTTCTTGATTATTTCTTCTTTGTGTTGTCAGCGTGTTTGAATCTTTCAACAGTTCCGCCGTACTAAATGTGAAGTGGCAACACCCTAAAGGGCATGCCTTGCCACTGGGCTTTTCAGAAAAAATCAGAGGGAACTGCATGCACATTTTAGATTAGGCTTTGTGCACCAGAGCAACCTTTTACTGATTGCCATCTGAAAATAACATGGAATTTTCGTCTGATCAGACAACATGCATGCCTCACACAAACAGCAGCACCCACAGAGCACATGCTGAGCGGTAACATAAAAGAACATGAAAGACATGAAAGCGCCCATCGATTGTCCCTGTTTGCTTCAATCCGGGCCTCTCTCCCCCAGCAGGCAGTCACGCAGGCTGGCTGGTAGACATTCCCTGTGCTGTGGCCAAGATTGATGGTGTGCACTATGTGTGCATGTTGGAGAGAGTGCTGACACCCTCTGTGCCATGGCCCCAGGCTGTCACACATCCAGCCAATAGAAAGGGCAGCTCTTAGCGTCGCTGGGCTCCCCCTCAGCCCTGCAGCTAGACATGACATTACTTTGGGCAGTGCCTCCCCCAACCTCCCCCTTTTATACAGCAATTGCAAAATGTAATTGGCAATGAGGGTATGTGACCCCTTCTCTCCACAATTACAAGCACCCTTCTTTTAGTCACAGGCTTTCAATTTCCTACAAATTAATTTGAGTGTTGTCAGTTGTCATGATAATGAAAATAACTTTATTCATATACTACAATAGATGGATAGATACTTTATTGATCCCCCTAGGAGAAATTCAGGTGTCCAGTAGCAGCAAAAAAACAAAAACAAAGTAATAGATCTTAATTTCTTAATTTCTTAATATTCATATATTGAATGACTTTATTTGACCAGGAAAATCCCATTGAGATTTCAGAATCTCTTTTTCAGGGGTGCCCTGAAAGTCCCAGACAGGGGGAGTGGAGGCAGGGACTATTGTACAGTCCGAAGCCCCGGAGTAAACTCACTCAGACACGGGGGGAATATTAACAAGGCATTGGTTTTAGGCTGGGGTCACATGCACAGCCTAAAGCCCGGTTTAAGTGGGCCAGGGCAAAAAAAAAAAACATTGTAAACCGCTTTGTGACCCTTGTCTGTGAAAGGCGGTATATAAATAAACATTACTTACTTACTTACAGGGCCCACTTCGCGATTAGATCCGGGCTTTAGGTGCTATGTGACTGCAGCAAGTGAGCTTGGGCAGGCATGTTTGAAGACTTGGGCCAGGGCCCGCTTTGTAAAGGCCAGATGAGGGGGGTCAGTGTGGCGGGTGGTGGGGAGTGGGGGATGAGGTGTGGTGGGGACTTGATATTGTGCGTCACATTACGTCTTCCGTTGTGACGCGCTCTTCACACACGTCTCTGCACTTTTGTATCCTCCGCTTGTGTTAAACCTTTCATATAAGCCCCGGACCGTGGTCAAGGGGCGAAGGAGGGTGTGTCGCTCCAGAGCCAAAGAAAAGCGTTTCCTACGAGAATAACTCTCTGTACTGACCCTCGCTCTCAGTGTGCTGCTATTGCAATAATACTTCAGACATTCAAGAATCAGTCTTTATTTGATTGCCAGAACACACCGACACAAACTTGTATCCTGCTTGTCACTTTTCATTCTTTCATTCTCATTTTTTAATTTCTCAGCACTCTTGCACTCGTTACTAAAGAGTGTGTGTGTGCACTCGTGTCCGCAGCGTGCACACACACACACGTGCACACACACACACACGTGCACACACTTGTTACCACTGAACTGCTGCACTTTGCATCAGAACAATGTGAACAAGTGTGAGATGTGTCTTTCCCTAAACAACGTGATTCGTACTCGCGTTGTTAGCTACAGTAGCAGAGTTTAAAAAGGAAGAGAAACGGAAACTTAACTCGGACAACGAGGTCGTCGCTGAAGTTAGTATTAGCGCCACCAGATGGACTGAGTGTTGTACTACAGCACAGTTGCTCTGGCACGTTTGCAAAAACACGTTCATGTGACCGCGGGCCGTTTTCACACCCCTGGCGACGATCCGGGCCACTTGGCCTAGTTCGTTTGTAAAAATCTACGTGACCTTTCCCTTATATAGCGCTTTTCAGGACACTCAAAAACTCTTCAAATGTAATTATTCTTTCACTCCATACACGGTGGTGTTAACGACTGCTGTAGCCACAGATGCCCTGGGGCACACTGTCAGTAGTGAGGCAACCAGTATGTGCCATCGGCCCCTCCGACCGCCACCAACCATTCACACACACACACACACACACACACACACACTCACTGCACACAATCGCTGCTCCATTGTGACGCCTGTGCCGCATAACAATATCAACAACCCTTTAAAAATCTTAAAGGAGGCATACTGGTTTTAATAAGGAACTATTAGCTTCATTTCCAAAAAAGCATGTGTTCCTGCTGCAGAAAGAACACATGCAGTTTATGTTAAGTCTGAGATCTGACGTCCTGAGGTTTGGACCAATTATATAAACTGAACTGGCTTTGCGATTGGAGCTCACCTGAAAAGACAACATATTTAGATAAGCAGCCATCCTGTACTTGGTTTTTGTATTAAAAATAATAATAAATACATTGTCAACACAAGATACTGACATATTAATCACATGCCAGGCGAAAAAGATAGGCCATGTCCTCTGGGTAGGATAATTGTACAACACACTACATCTAAATAAGGGTTAAAATACTTGGTCAGACCTAAACAAGACAAAATATATTTTTACTATTTGAAACATGGGCTGAGCGCAGGATGTAAGTTGAATGGCCTTGTCTCAAAAGTGACACCTGGCTCCTGTTATCTGTCCATTGTCATCCTTTTTTGAATATTATATATGTTATGACACAAAAGATACTTATAGACATGCAATTTTTGGTGATGCAATGGTAACCATATTACATCTTCATATGAGCATGCCTTGTTAAAATCAAAGTATTGCCATGCTGATGTGTCGGTCGCCATATATTTTCTGTTTAAGATATCATTCCAAGAATAAAGCATAATATTATTATTTACTGTTTATTTTGTTATTTTGTTTCTCAAATTGATCTAGCATAGGATTCATAACCAAGTAGGAATACTCATCTTGGCAGTTATAATAATAACATGTTATCTATATCATATGTTGTCAGTTATTCACTGTGCTGCTATGACTCTTGTTAAACTTGTTTTTGTCTTTCACAGATGCAGCAGCAGGAACTGGCGCAGATGAGACAGCGAGACGCAAACCTCACAGCACTAGCAGCCATTGGGCCACGCAAGAAACGAAAGCTGGACTCACCAGGAAGCACATCATCAGGGACAGTAACAGAGGTATGTTTTTTAATAATATGTAAATTTTTCATGCGATTGAATCAGAATAAAACAGTACAAATACCTACTGTAACTGTAGGTACATACATAAAACAATATTTTTGACACATTCATCTATTTTCTACCATTTTATCTGGTTTGAGCAGAGGAGCCCAATCCATTCACATCTCTTCCGGATCATCCGGTGGAATCTTGAGGCGAGTCCCTGCACAGCTGAGAGAGACCCTCTAGCGTATCCAATGGAGGCGGCGAGCTGGGGTGGCCATACTCATTGCCCCCCATCTCAGCCGCCACGTGTTGGAGTTCTCCCCGGTGAATGAGAGGGTCGTGTCCCTCCGCCTTCGGGTGGGGATAAGTCTCTCACTGTTGTGACGGCCTACGGGCCTAACAGCAGTGCAGAGTACTCGGCCTTCTTGGAGTCCTTGGTAGGGGTACTGGACAGTGCACCGACCGGGGACTCCGTTATTCTCCTGGGGGACGCCCATGTGGGAAATGCCAGTGACACTTGGAGAGGGGTGATCGGGAAGAACGCCCACCCTGATCTGAACCCGAGCGGTGTTCAGTTGTTGGACTTCTGTGCTAGTCACAGTTTGCTCATACACAGTTTGCTCATACATATGAGCTGTCAACCGATCACCACCTGGTCATGAGTTGGATCCGCTGGCAGGACAGGAAGCCGGTCAGACCTGGTAGACCCAAGTGTGTAGTGAGGGTCTGCTGGGAATGTCTCGCTGAGCCCCCTGTCAGACGGACTTTCAACTCACACCTCCGGGAGAGCTTCTCCCAGGTTCCGGCGGAGGAGGGGGATATCGAGTCCGAGTGGACCATGCTCTCTTCCTCTATCGCCAATGCGGCGGCTCGTAGCTGTGGTCGCAGGGGTCAGTAAGGGATGCCGTCAAGCTGAAGAAGGAGTCCTATCGAGCCATGACGGTTCGGGGGACTCCTAAGGCAGCTGTCCAGTACCGGCTGGCCAAGCGTGCCGCAGCCCGGGCTGTTGCAGAGGCAAAAACCCGGGACTGGGAGGAGTTCGGAGAGTCCATGGAGCATGACTATCGGTCGGCCTCAAAGAGATTCTGGCAAACCGTCCGGCGCCTCAGGAGGGGGAAGCAGTTCTTTGCCAACACCGTGTACGGTGGTCAGGTCTCGGATTCAGGAGGAGCATTGTGGTTTTCGTCCCGGCCGCGGAACACTGGACCAGCTCTATACTCTCCATTGGATACTCGAGGGTTCATGGGAGTTCGCCCAACCTGTCCACATGTGCTTTGTGGATTTGGAGAAGGCGTTCGACCGTGTTCCCCGGGGTGTCCTTTGGGGGGTTCTCCGGGAGTACGGGGTCCGGGGTCCTCTGTTGAGGGCCGTCCGGCCAGAGCTGCGTTCGGATTGCTGGCAGTAAGTCAGATCTGTTCCCGGTGCATGTTGGCCTCCGAGAGGGATGACCTTTGTCACCGGTTCTGTTCACTGTGTTTATGGACAAAATTTCTAGGCACAGCCAGGGGTCGGAGGGGGTCCGGTTTGCAGTAAGGGCAGGCTCCTTTTGTGGCACCGGCACCTGCCACAGCTGATTAGTGGCATGTACACAACAAATGGCGTTTAAAACAGCATGTGGACAACAAGTGGCGTTTAAAACGGCATGTGGACAACAAGTGGCGTTTAAAACGGCATGTGGGGAATAAATGGCGTGTAAAGCGGCATGTGGACAACAAGTGGCGTTTAAAACTGCATGTGGGGAATAAATGGTGTGTAAAGCGGCATGTGGGCAATAAATGGCGTTTACAACGGCATGTGGGGAATAAATGGCGTGTAAAGTGGCATGTGGGCAATAAATGGCGTTTACAACGGCATGTGGGGAATAAATGGCGTGTAAAGCGGCATGTGGACAACAAATGCCGTTTAAAACGGCATGTGGACAACAAGTGGCGTTTAAAACGGCATGTGGGGAATAAATGGCGTGTAAAGCGGCATGTGGGCAATAAATGCCGTTTAAAACGGCATGTGGACAACAAGTGGCGTTTAAAACGGCATGTGGACAGCAAGTGGCATTTAAAACGGCATGTGGGGAATAAATGGCGTGTAAAGCTGCGTGTGGGCAATAAATGGCGTTTACAACGGCATGTGGGGAATAAATGCTGTTTAAAATGGCATGTGGGCAACAAATACAGTTGAAAGCAGCCTGTACAAAATACAACAAGCAGCATTAGTGAAGCTAGTGGTCCAGGGGCTCAGATGGAAAAGCACAGGTCTACGGTGTTGATGGTTGCTAGTTCAAATCCCCAGTGACTACCAATGACATTTACTGATGTTGGTTCCTTGGGCCTAACACTTCATGAAGAATGTCAGAAGTGCCATAAATTGTTTGAAAAATGTTGTTTGAGTAATAATAATATATGTTGCATACATTTGTTGAAAGACTTAATTTCATGTATTATACATAGTTTAAATTCCACATGTGCTGCGTCATCCAGTGGCGCACTTGGTTTATAACTACCTCTCATGCGGAAGATACCTGGTTCAAATCCAGGGCAGGTTGTGATTTTTTTTTTGTCAGATTAAATACAAATTTAATATGTATGACATTATATATATATAAAAAATAAAAGAAAAAATCATTTTATTTCTCTCTTCTTTAATAAAACCACATCTGAAACATGGAACAATAAGAAAGAGCATTAATACATATATTTTTTTATAAAAGAATGCAAAGTATAAGACACAGCTTAAACGGTCCAAGAACAGAAATGAAGATTTTAACAATATAGAGATGAAACCTCATGTTCCAATTACACAACTTTCTGCTTGTATTTTTCAATCCATCACTCTTCACCATCTTTGGTTGGCTCCATTCTTGATTAAATATCCTAAAACAACAATAGAATCTTTCGGTTTTTTCTTTGCCAAAACACAAAATAAGTGGCGCAGGCATTAAACATTCGTCTATAGTGCGTAAGATTGGCAGATCGAATCAAAGTATTGTTTTTTTTTTAATGGCAGTTATATAAAAACTGTATATATATATATAAAGATATATATAGATATTTATAGATATATAAATGTATAAAGAAATAACCGTCATAAAAAAGTTTTTGATCTTGGCTGGATTTGAATCTGCGAACTCTTGCATGATTGGCGGACACACACCAGCTATACCACTCACCAGGTGGTTTTAAGTAAAATTGTGTCTTGCGTGTTTTACACATCATTTAGTTTTACCCTAACGATGATGCAATATTAATCCTATTGCAAGATTACTATTGGAACAACACATAGCCATATGTATGAAATATATATTCATACATATTCAACTTCTGACAACAAAAAAATAAAGACCAGACCTGGATTTGAACCAGGAATCTTCCGCATGAGAGACAATTATAAACCAAGTGCGCCACAGGAATATACACTTCTTCAGAAATCTAAACCACATCTAATACATGAAATTTTAAATTTTTAAAATTAAATTAAGAAATTAAAAATTAAATTAAATTAAATTAAATTAATTAGAACTCAAACTACATTTTTCAAACAACTTATGGCACTTCTGAAATTCTCCATGAAGTGTTATGCCCAAGGACCCAACATCAGCAAATGTCATTGGTAGTTACGGGGGATTTGAACTAGCAACCATCAACACCGTAGACCTGTGCTTTTCCATCTGAGCCACTGGACCACTATCTCTAATACTGCTGCTTGTTGTCTTTTGTACAGGCTGCTGTCAACTGTATTTGTTTTACACGCCATTTATTCCCCACATGCCGTTTTAAACGCCATTTATTGTCCACATTCCATTTTAAATGCCATTTATCGTCCACATGCCGTTTTAAACGCCATTTATTCCCCACATGCCGTTTTAAACGCCACTTGTTGTCCACATGCCGTTTTAAATGCCACTTGTTGTCCACATGCCGCTTTACACGCCATTTATTCCCCACATGCCGTTTTAAACGCCATTTATTGTCCACATTCCGTTTTAAACGCCATTTATTGCCCACATGCCGCTTTAAACGCCACTTGTTGTCCACATGCCGTTTTAAACGCCACTTGTTGTCCACATGCCGCTTTACACGCCATTTATTCCCCACCTGCCGTTTTAAACGCCACTTGTTGTCCACATGCCGTTTTAAACGCCACTTGTTGTCCACATGCCGTTTTAAACGCCACTTGTTGTCCACATGCCGTTTTAAATGCCATTTATTGCCCACATGGCGCTTTACACGCCATTTATTGCCCACATGCCGTTTTAAACGCCACTTGTTGTCCACATGCCGTTTTAAACGCCATTTGTTGTGTACATGCCACTGATCAGCTGTGGCAGGTGCCGGTGCCACAAAAGGAGCCTGCCCTTTTGTGGCAGGTGCCGGTGCCACAAAAGGAGCCTGCCCTTTCTCCCGGTTTGGGGACCACAGCAGGATTTCATCTCTGCTGTTTGCGGATGATGTTGTCTTGTTGGCTCCAACGAACCAGGACCTGCAACATGCTCTGGGACGGTTTGCAGCTGAGTTTGAAGCGGCTGGGATGAGAATCAGCACCTCCAAATCCGAGGCCATGGTTCTCGACCGGAAAAAGGTGCCTTGTCCTCTCCGGGTGGGTGGGG
This sequence comes from Knipowitschia caucasica, assembly GCA_964034765.1. Taxonomy (NCBI): domain Eukaryota; kingdom Metazoa; phylum Chordata; class Actinopteri; order Gobiiformes; family Gobiidae; genus Knipowitschia; species Knipowitschia caucasica. The sequence goes on from OZ035826.1 coordinate 33,085,429, forward strand.
AGGTCCTTCCTCAAGTGTAGGAGTTCAAGTATCTCGGGGTCTTGTTCACGAGTGAGGGAAGGATGGAGCGTGAGATTGACAGGCGGATCGGTGCAGCGTGCGCAGCGATGCGGTCGCTGTATCGGACCGTTGTGGTAAAGAGGGAGCTGAGCCGAAAGGCAAAGCTCTCGATTTACTGGTCAATCTTCGTTCCCTCCCTCACCTATGGTCATTAGCTTTGGATAATGACCGAAAGAACGAGATCGCGGATACAAGCGGTCGAAATGAGTTTTCTCCGCAGAGTGCCTGGGCGCTCCCTTAGAGATAGGGTGAGGAACTCGGTCATACGGGAGGAGCTCGGAGTAGAGCCGCTGCTTCTCCACGTCGAGAGGAACCAGTTGAGGTGGCTCGGGCATCTGTTCCGGATGCCTCCTGGACACCTCCCTGGTGTCCCCCGCTGGTGTTCTTCTCCAAGAATGCAGCTCAACAGTGTCTCTGTGTCCCAAGACCTTAGCGACTTCATATAACCACAGTATGTGTTCATGGAGCTGCCCCATAGGTTTATTATTAACCAGTATTTCCACATTGGCAAGCAGCCCTTGTTTACACTCATGGGAGAGTGAGAACTCAGGCAGGAGGCATATGTTCACAAGCACTCCCCATCCTGGTTTAATCCTGGTTTAATCCTGGTTTAATACTGGTTTACTCCTGGTTTAGTCCTGGTTTAGCTCCTGTTTTGGCTGTTTTGGTTTTTGTCTTCTTGCTCAACCGGCTAGTGTCCCCGTGACCACTTTTCAGCTCTCTGATTGGTTGCAGCATGTGTGGCCAGTGGAATGTAGATGTAGAGGTGCTGATTTTCATACTCTGCTGCAGAGTGCAGTCCCAGTGCTTGAAAATTCACCTCTCCCAGCATTTTCACACCCCTTATATTTTCTTCAATTTATTTTCTTTGTACATTAGCCTTCAATAAGCCTGGTACATGTCACCTGTGGAATATTACTGTGAAAATATTATTTATTTCCCTGTGGCTTTAAATGCTTTATATTTAAAGCATCTATAGTGACAATTCACCAACTCAAGAGCTTGTGTAAAAGATGTCCAGAACAACACATCAATTCTGTTGACGATGTTGTGAAATAAATCCATCAGATTGGAACTATAATTATTTTAATCCCAATCATAGCTGATAGTTTGCAATTGTGACATTTTGTCACTAAACTACCACCCTTAAGCTTATAATACGAAGTGGTTCATAACTCTCGCAATGATCAAATTGTTTCCTTTGCGAAGTATCCCTAACCTCTGGAGTTTGGTTGTTGATCTACTAAAATAACAATAATTGAAAAGAGGGAATTTAATCATTAGGGCCAGGACTTTGACGCGTTAATAAAGATTAATTAATGACACAAAAATTAGTGCGTTTAAATTTTTTACGCATTTTGATCGTATCTATTTTTGCACCGCGAAATGTTCCTCACTGAATGAGTTTCAGACGGACCGATTGTACTGGAGCACCAACTGAAGCTCCGTGACTTATTTTGTCCAAAAGTACGTTAATACAAGCATAGACCAACTCTAGCAGTGTCTAAATCCGAGTGAGTTAGAGACGGGAATGAGCGCTTCTGTGTGTGAGAAGGAGGAGCAGCGACGCCTGTGTGTGAGCTGAGGCGGAGGAGGAGGAGCGAGACACAGGTGTGTGAGCTGCTATTGCTGATGTTTAGTTCGAATGCACACATCAAAAACGTATTATAAAAGCTTCAGCAAACAGCGCGTGCCTAGCTTTAGTGCTCACTGCGAGTGCAGTGGATTTTGGGTATAAAAAGCATATGTTGTGGTCAGAGAATGTGGAGGCGATGACAGAAACATTATTTGATGGGAAAGAAGTCCGCCCTGATCCCCTTATCATCCAAAATGAACATGTGTTGCTTGTGTATTCAGTCATTATTCAATGGTAAACTAAAAATCCACTTCTCACTGTTCTCAGGTCAAATATTTATTTGCGATTAAAATGCTATTAATTACTTACAAAGCCTCAAATTAATTAGATAACAAAATTTAATCGAGTCCCAGCCTTAGTAATTATCATTCATACACGCATTACTTGGCCATAGTCATTTTTGCCACAAGGCATCATAGAGAGCATTTAAATATTACATATTCATCTTTGAATTCTTTTGAATTCAATGTGGTCATCTTTATGACCATCTTATTGAGTTTCAACTTCACATCCTTCAGTAAGCAGCAATATGCTCTGTTGGGATGAATAGCAAAGGAGCTGGTAAAAAGCATAAATAACAAAATAAAAGCATTACTTCTGGTCCTTGAGTACATGCCTTCCTCTTTCAGAATGGTTTACCCTGATGGGCGATAGCCAGTGACCTCCCTGTATTCTTCAACAATGCTTTCTTAACTGTAAATCCTTGTGTAAACATTAAGAAAACATTGTTTTTGTAATTTCTTCTACCCTTTTCCTCTATTTTCAATTTTATGTTTATGTTGATTAGCAGTCCATAATGAATTGAAGTCACACTACCCCCCTTCTTGTGTGGAGGGCGGAGGAGGAATCTTAACTTATTTTCACTTGGTTTTCACCTCCTCACATTTCTTCATTTCACATGGGCTGGAAGCGCCGGCGGCGTTCTCTTTCCCTTCTCCAGAGCAAAGTGAATGTGACTTTTCTAAGGGGGTCACAGGATGCCTGCAGGCCTGTGGGTGTTACTGGACTGTTGCCTGCTCTTAGCTTCACTGAGGGGCTTGTCATAGATTTCATCTCCACTGAAATGAGCCGGGGGCCCTGGCCAGGAGCACAAGCAGCCAACGTTATGAGGGCCCACGCTGATTATTTCCCTCTGACATTGCATCCTGAGCTTTACGCATTAATCCCAGACAAAGGCAGCCCTTCAGTGCTTTGCCAAAACTTAAATTAGGATCCAGATAATGGCTTTGCTGGGATCATACAAAGGCAGAGACCCTGTGAAATCACTCTTCTGTCTTCTGCCTGTTTAGACACTAATCAGCCCACCTTTCCTCTGTGAGTTGGAAATCTGACGGAATTCAGGGGACAATTACTCTTCACTTATTGCCCCCGCACATGCCCACTTTTAATCTGATATCATGGCTTGGTTTATATACTGTATGGCCACAGGCTTTGAAACTGATGCCAGTGCAGACCCTGTCTTTCTATGGTCTGTTCAGTGCGAAGGAACAATACACCTTTAGCTGCATTGACGCAGCGTTGTTGTGTTTTGAATGTGTTTATAAAAAAATCAGTTGATGACTTTAGTGAAACCAACACACTTATTTGCCATGCCTTCTGTGTCAAAACACACAGAGTGGGCTTTGATGCAGATGAGTTTGAGTTATCAGCATCAGAAAATAGGATTACCACCATCTTCTGAACTAGTACTTCCTTATCAGCGCAAATCGTGTTTTCACACTTGTATCTCGTCCTGACTCCTGATAGAATGTGAACTGAGGGTGAAGGCAAAGGCTCACAAGCACTGCGGCCCCCATTGACAGTCCTGGCTTAGTCCTGGTTTGGTTGCTGTTTTTGCGTGCCCTATCCTGGACACTAATCAACTGTCCTGCCCTGATCGCCCTTTTCTCACCAAAGCTGCTTCTGAACGCAGGGCACTTTATATACGGTCATCAGGCTTCTTACAGATCTTTCCTGCATTTTTATAAAGCATTTCTTTGTAAAGTTTCAGAGCTCCACCTATTGTAACAGAATTTTAGCCATAAACTGTATATAGGAGGACCTTTGATTACATCCGCATGGGCCACTCGCTGGGTGGCAAGACAGAGACAAGACAGAGCGGCACATACAGAAGCATGGATGTGTAGTTTTAAAAGTCTTACAGTAGGCGTCAACACCGCGTACGTGTTGACTGCGCGTGATGTGCGCGTATCATTATTTGGGTGTATCTACACTGGCCGTGTGCGCAGGTCCACGGCTTCTGATGCTCTCCCTGTGTAGGACAGAGGACAGAGGATGGATGTAGAGCAACACAAATCACATGCATGTGTTTGTCTTCATGGTCTCTGTGCGTGACTTTATGAAAGAAAAAAAAAACCATGTCCAGAATCACTATAAAACCTGCTGCTCCTCCTGCTAATGTTGAGATACAAGTGCTGCGTGTGTGTAGATGCGATCGAAAGCCAAGGGCCGCTAGAAAAATCATGTTCCACATGTGTTTTCAATTGGAGACGCGTTGCTGCGTGCACAAAATGAGAAATCCATCTTAAATTAGGCGCAGCCTCGCGTCATACGTCCGTCATACGCGCGTATAACGCTGGAAGTGTAAATATCATCATAGGTTAACATGGAGAAAAATGATGCGCGTCTGCTGCGCGTATAACGCGCACGTGCTGTAACGCGTCCTGTGTAACTTAGCAGTTAGTGGGCAAAAGGCGCTATATACTGTATAAGCATTTTAAATAGAGCTGTCAAACGATTTACATTTTTTAGATGATTAATCGCGCAGTAATGGTGAGTTAACATTCTATTTCAAATCCACTCCAAATTAAGTTAAATGAGATTATCAAATGTAATGACACATTGTCATTCAAACCAAATGTTCTTAAATCTGTTAGATTTGCTCACAATCTTTTGCTTTTGGGCACAACCAAAATGAGCTGTTAATGAAAGGGGGAAATGTACATACCCCAGCTTCAATTCAGCAAGTTTAGTTTAGTTTAGTTTCAGGAGGAGACAGGGACATTTCCGCTGTGTATTTGAGTGCACAGGTTACGCACATGTTGCAAAGACACGAACACAACATGCAGACAATAGTTCTGTGGCGTGTTTGGTCTTATATGACCATGTTACCACGGTGCCATTCGCGCACAGCCGCTCACAGCCGTGTTGTTGTTTGCGGCTCACAGCCAGAGCGGCCGCGGAGGAGGCGGACTTCAGTTCATAGCAAACAACAGCCCCGCGGCCACACGCGTATTCATTTAAAACTTGCATTCCCAGAAGGCCTACCTGCTCTGATGCATCTCACACGCAACATTCTGAGTGATATTATGGATAAATGGGCGGGTCATTCGGACATGCGTTAATGCGGTAAAAAAAAATTTTACGCGTTAATGAAAAATGTAATTAACGTGAGTTTACGCAATAATTTTGACACCCCTAATTTTAACGCAAAAAAAGATTGGAGAAGATATAAAAATCAGCTAAAAATAAGTATAGGAGACCGAACTGAACCAATACAAAGCCCACATGAGACCAGGGATGACGAAAAACTTTGGTCGACTCGCCTCTATCTTGGCACCGATCAACCGGGAGACATTGGAAGACAAAACTGTAAACAACGACATCACTCAAAGATACTCCTTTAGATGGGCATTGCTAACCCACCAGGTCAATGAAGCTCAATAGGGAAGTGCTCGTGGATGAAGTTTTGCCCCATCTCGCTCTGTCTCTTGTTGACTTTGTTTTACATTATAAGATTAACTCTGGCTCAGTAACCGTTAAAGTCACACACACCATTTTGGGCGTATTCTCTATGATCCTGTTTATATTTTGATGTGGTCTCTGCAAATCCAGATATGAGCCATATATGGTTTTCCTCCATTCACAGGGGAAACTCTTAGCAACCAGAACAAAAAGTTTAGAATAGATTTTAAGGCACTTGTATTTATGAATATATGAATACACACTGAGACATTTAACAATGCAGGTTATCAATAAATGTCCAGACATATGATATTACAGTAGCAAAATTCTAAATTGATGATTTTAAAGAGCGGGGATCATGTGATGAGTTATGTTCTGTACTGTATAGGGGAAAGTCCTGTTCTTATGGCTGGAGGTTCTGGTCCGGACGGACCGTAGCCTCCTACCTGAATGGAGTGACTTGAATAGTCCATGTGCTGGGTGAGAAGGGTGGTTGCAGTGTTTGGTGTACAATGATAAAGAGCACATCCCAGCGGAGCTGTTGTGTTTGTAAACCGAGTATCTGAGACATTTTGATCCACCTACCGATTTTAGATTTGGATGCAGAACTTGTACTTTACAGTAAGAGTACTGTAGTTAGCACATTCTCCCCGTGTCTGCTCCGGTTTCCTACAGGTGCTCCGGTTTCCTCTCGGTGCTCTGGTTTTCCTCTACCACTAATGATGTGTACGGTAGGTCCAATCAAAATAAACAAATAAATAGAGACCTAGATCTCCCTACCACCACCTTTAGTAAATTTTATTCTCTTTCAAAGTGAAAGTAAGTCATTTTAGACTATTATTCTATAAAAAGGGGGCAACAGTGGCTCAGTTGGTAAAGCATTGGCCTTTGGGACTGAAGGTCGTGGGTTCGAGTCCACCACTTCAACTGCTCCCAGTCATGTCTGCTGCCGTTGTGTCCTTGGGCAAGACACTTACTTTCACTCACTTTATGAGTCATTATTACAATCAGCCACTTATATCTCTGGTACATCCAGCCATCATCATGCCTGTACTGTGTTTGAAAACTGAAGCCTACGTGTAATGTAGACTGTCCTGTGGTGTAAAACACAGCTTTGAAACATCCTTGACACAATTCCAGCTCACAGTTGTCACTACAGCACTTAGGCCATATATCACATCAAAGGAAGAGCTTTGTTTGTTGATGTATGGGCGACAATTGAATGAATTGCCTGGTTCGAAGCATCATGCAGTTATTCTCCTATCTTTCTCAACCAGGCACAGTTTGAGGGATAAAGGTAGGCAACGATTTAATAGTGCGCACAGTCTATTTTTCCATTTGAATTCATTTCACCTTCTTTCTTTGAGGCTGTAGATCAGAAAGAAGGAGTGAGGCAATAGAGTGAGAGGGGAGAAAAGCACAAGGAAAACTGATGCCCTTTCCTCCAGCGAAATTAACAGGAATCACGTGGAAAACAATCTGAGTCTCCAATGAAGGAGGAGGAGGGGGGACCATTAAAATTAGCCCCGAGCTATGGACTGCACCCAATATCACTAAAGCTGCACTCACTACAGATGTGGAGGCTGGCTTACAGGCAAACTATGCTCTGTTCTATAGCTACAATTAAAATCAACCTCGCTGCCAAAAAATAGGAGGGGGAACGAGGGGGTAGAAAGGCAGACATAGAACATCAAAGACAGATTGAAATGTGTAGTCAGTAATAAGAGTGGTCTCCAAGCCCTGAGGTTCTCCACGGTCCCCTTGTTAATGAGAAATTTTGACCTCTGGTTTGTAAGTTAAACTTGTAATCTCGGTTAATGAAGTAAATCAATCCCAACTTGGGAGTGTTCAGTGTCTCTCCCATCACGCCTTCTCCCCGCCAACCTCCCCGCTATCCTATGTTCTTTCCTCGCCCCCTCCTCTGTCCCTCCCCTTGTGCAGCCTTGGACTAAAGTGGTCAGTTCTTCAACCAGACAAACAGGAAGCGAGCGATGCGCAACTGTTCCGGAGCTGGAAGGGGTTTGAGGACTCAGAGGAGCAGGACAGACCAGGCTGTTTGGTTAAGGCCAGATGAAGGCTTTGCGAAAGAGCAGTAAAACTTGCTCCTCCTTCTTACCAATATTACATTAGACTTTCGAGAACATGAATATTTTATAATAAAATTGTTTTGCATTGGGTTTTAAGCATGCTGATCACTGAGACAAATGTGATGAACTGATAAACCATTCTTAATTACTAAAGTGTATATATTGGAGAGCAGTGAAAATGTAAAAATTAAATTACAGTGAAATGTAAGAATATTTACATTGTATTATTTGCTTTACACTGTGTGATCCAAGGCCAACAGCCAGTTAGTCATTTTTAAATTGATTATAATGAGCAGTATGTTGATGATTTTATTGTCTTCTTTTGCCCATATTGGAGTTTTAGTTGAAAAAAAACTCCCTTGGGATTTCTTCTTTTTGAAAAAAAATTCAAGTAACATTCCTAGAATATGTTTGCAAAATATTATATTTTATTGGTGTTCGGAGTTCTGGTCCTGCTTCATTTCAGAATGTTTTGACTGACAACATGAACATCCATCCATCTTCTTCCCCTTCATCCATTTCTGTGTTGGGGGGTTGACAGTCAGAGCTGCACCCATTTCACACAGCACTTACCCCTCACTGTAATTGATTATATGTCAGAAAACAGTGACATATAAATGCTCTTTACTAATCATTGTAAACCCTTTAATGGCATTATTTGGATTAGACCCTCCTATACATTTATGGTCAAATTGATGACCCCTCATTGCCTTTAAAAAATTGCCCTGGAATAATGGTTAAATGCAGTTTTGACAACAAAGTTAAGCCTGGGGCACTTAAGAGATATAATCTTAAAGAAATTAATTACCTCCCTTGTTAATCTTGATATAATTAAATTTCAGAAGAATAAAATTGCTGGCTTTTTTCTCCCTCCCCCTCAATGGTGTGGAGGCGGACTGATAATGGCTGGCTCTCTGTAGCCTGTTAACCAGGGATATAGGGACCGCCCATAACGTCCTGGGCCCCTACTGAGAGAACACACTCCTCATCCTACACTTTCCCCACTCTGGGATTGTCACAAGCCTCAATCTCTGTTTCTCTGTTATGCACCTGTGGATTTGGAGATTTCTCAAAAGAGAAAATCAGACTGCTGCTAATCAAACTCTCTGCGTGACACATAGTGATTGTTGTGGGTGGCTTCTCAAGAAAAAGTTTTTTTAAACATAATATTTTAGATTCTTCTAGTGGTCTAACATAGTATTACCTGATAATGGTATGGTTTTTCCTCTTGCTATGCATTTTTTTGTTTTTATCAGAGCCATTCTCAGCTGTCAAGTTTGGAGCCTAGAGAAAGAATCGTGTATAATATCTTTCATTAGTTGCTAGCGGGGGGCAGAAGAATGCCAATGAGGGCAGGGGAGAAGTGCTAATTTGTCTGAAGTAGGCAACACTTTGTAACTAAGAAGCTAAAAAGCCAATGCCATTGCTGAGTAATATGGTTTCCCACAATCTGACTCAGGGTTTCATTGTTCAGGTGACATTATGTGTCTTTTATAACAGCCAGCAATACTTAAAACTGTTCAATCTGTCACTTTTAATGAAAAACAAACATATTTTTCACGTTACACAGAAATGTTACTGTAAATCTTTAGTTTATGAAAAGACATGATGCTGTCAGTGCAAAGGTCGCCAACAAATTAGAGATTTCAAATGTCACTTGACTCATCAGTCTTGTCAAAATATGACCTCGTCGCACTGTTCATGCCCCGTTTAACTCTGAAACAACCAATCTTTTCACTTAATAGTTTATTCCATTATCCTATCATTGAAAACTTATCTTACAGAAATTATATCGTTATATTATTATGTTATAAAAAATATAATTTGTTACTAATATTGTTAAACGGACTTTTCATCTTTGCTCTTATTATTCTACTTTTTAAGCCTTTAAAACAAGCCCCCTAAGTATTTTTTTGCTTTGCGTCCCACTGGGAGAGGCCCAGTTTTTTTGCTTCAAGATCCACTCAAACAGCCCCAATACCAGACCAGTAGCTATTTAATTCACTCGAAGCAATCTCCCGCTTTTGCCGTCCTTCACTTCAAGGGCCTTTTATAACATTGTATTAAACTATTGTTATGCTACAGTGTCCTCAATTTTGGTCTTTTTCGCACAAAACAGATCATCTAAAATTAGCTTCAGAAAACAGTGAAAGAGAACAAACAAGGCGATCCATTAGGGAGGATGGGTTATTGGCTGACTTGCCTCTTCTTATGGCGGCCCATTAAAAGTGATAATGTGTGCCTGCAGCAGGGCCTGGGGTAGAAGAAACAGGCCATGGAAGCCATATTTCACATGCATCACATGCTGGAATTAAATAGACCAATGTTCCCTAAAAAGACTGAAGTACATCTCCTTCTGATGTGCATCCCGGCAAAAATTCATTGATCTTAGAATGTCCCTTGGCAATTATAAAATATTAAATCCCAGTCGCACTTTTCGGCTCAGCTTAATTTTTTTTTTCTTCTCGCTTCTCACTGCATTCTGTTTGACCAATTTAGAAAAAAAAAAAGAATAGAAATGAATGGTCCAAAAGAAAAAACAAGCCATTATACTGTAAGGCAGTGCTGACTTTTAGAAATCTTTTGTTATGATATTTTCACAGATCATTAAAAGGGGAAAGGCACATGGCAAAGCAGCAGTTACTAATATATGGGAAAAATGTTGCACTGGGACCATGAGGGACACCAGGGAGAGACTTTTCTGACATCTTTATTTGTGAGTGCAGGTCTTCTGAGACCTCAGCACATGCCAAATATTTATCAGCATTTTGTTGTCAGGCTCTGTCCCCCTTTGTGTCCCTCAGTGATTAGAAGAGGCGTTCTCACTAATTGCTCCCCATAATAAATGTAACATCTCTCAATAAATGTAATCATCCAGCTGTTTGACAAGGTACACAGTCCATTAGGTCCTGTAGCTTGTTTGTAGTTTCCCTAATTAAGAATTAGAATCGATCATTGGCGGTGTAATGTACAGTGCAGCCTGCCTTGCACTTAGATTCTCATGCTCAGAGAAAGAATGACATTCTCTCACTAAAGCTTTACCATTTAACATACTGACTGCATTGGGAATACACCTCCTGTACTAATTAGGGAGGCCAATTAACTGTGAAATTTTTAATTTTTGACAAACAATCTCTGCAGAAATCTGACATGACTGTGCTCATAAATGGTATTTGAATGTAGATGGATGATGTTGTTGAATGTGTATCATCTGTGTTCCTTCATGTTAGTTGGCAAGCAGTAATGAAATATCTGTCTTAAAATCTCAGGCCTTCATCTACTGGCACAAATCCCAACAAAGTATGTGTTTTGTATTGTAAGCAGTTTAACTATTCATTTTATGTGATCTAGAGCCGTTGATACTTTTTAAACAGCTTTTTTCCACTGTATATATTCTATGCACTTTCTTGAGCTGAGCTGTTTTTGTCTCTTGATTCATGACCACATGTATTTTTTAGATTGTTTAAATTATGTATTTATGGACTAATGAGCGTTCATCAGTGTTAAAGGTTTGCTGGCTTTGAGATTATCTAGATATGACTTCAATTTCCCAGATCATATTTGTAGCTATGTGGCTTTTTGGACCAATTTGACACCTGTGCAAAATCTAACTGCAGTATGTAAAAGTGTTTTTGTGTTGCCGTTTGTCACCACACACCCCAGTCCACCGCTGCTTGTGTGGTCCGACCTGTTGATGACTATGAAACAGGCTTCCGCTGCACTCCCTGCCTTGCTGATATATCCTAACTGGTTTATTTCTACACACGGCATCCCCATCCACTGGCATTTTTCTCCTTAGTGAAACAGGAAGCCACCATTGCACCAGGCGATTTGGGAGGGTGTATTAGAAAGCGGTTTGTAGTTTGAGGCGATGCTGGAGGTGTGTTTGCGGGACGCCAATGGGCACCTCCTGCAGCAGTGCGCCTCAGGTGTAGGAAGAGTCAACTTCCTTTTACAACATGTGTAATTATGATGGCAGACAAAAGTGTGGATTTAAACCAAGTCAATATGTAGATAACGTTATATATACACAGACATGCACACAGCTGCCTAATTGTGAATTTATAAGCAAGATAATGAAGCAGGATGCCAAAATGCAGTGCAGGTAGAGAGAAAGCCTTCTGGGCCTGATGTGAGGCTGTGCGAAACTACAATGGACCAACTCAGGCTCAACTCAAACTGTACCTTTTAATCAACAGCTTACAGTAAATAATGAAACGTAACAGAACATAACATGATAATATTGATTACAAGTTCTTAAGTTCAACCCTTTAGACACCAATGTATCAGAGTTCTTACATGAGCCAGCTGGCCTATATTTTCCTAACCTTTTGTCTGTTTCGCATCAAGTTTCTTGAAATAAACATAAGTGCTAAAACAAACCCTATATAATCCCAGATAACCAATGTAATTTATTTATAAATCTATTATATACTGTATGCGTTTGTAGATTTGATCTATATTTGATTTATCTGTTTCTAGTGTCAAAAACTTGAACTTCCTATCCCTGGCTGTATTAAAAAAAAGAAACATAATTTTGGGTCACACATTTTGTATAAAGTTTTATTCCGTTTCTTCTCATAATTTATGGGCCCTGTGCTTTTCCCCCAAAAGGACCTTGATTTCTTCCTTTCTGCGCCCTGCTCACTTAGCACACATCACTTTGGTTGCACAGGGACCAGTCTGTGCCACAGAAATACAGGCTGTGATGGCTAAATTATGTCAAAAATAGCCCCATTTATGTCAGCTTGAGATCAAGGAGCCAGTCTTATCAAGAACCTCTGCCATAAATGATCTTTTAATCTCCCCATCTACATATCCACTGCGGCCTGTCCCTGCTCTTTTTCTTGTAAGTGAAATATGTCACAGATCATATGAGGATTTATGAAGACGCTGACGTGCTGCTGCCGCTTGCTCCCGTAACTCATTCCCCAGTCAGTTTGGGTTCCAATCTGGGTTTTTTCCTCTGCATAATATTTTGCTTCACTTTTTTATAATTAGGCCTTTTTCAGGATGCCTTTTGCTAACTAACTGTGGTCATTGATGTTCGATATACACTTTGTTAACTGGTTATTCCTATTTTGTGCAACAACATCAAAGGGCAGACTGTGAACCTCATTTGCCAACTTCTTCCAGCTATCCATTGCTTGCAAAACACTCCAGTGTCGTGGTTATTAACTCAGTCACCACCCTCTCATTCAACTTGAATTAAAAATTAAAAAGCGGCAGAAATGACAGCGCCACACCACTGAAAGTAAAGTGTAGAAAACCAACAAGGGCTCATTAGCGAGTAGTTCAGAAGACAAGCATTCTGACTTGAGACTCATTACACTTCTCCTATTTTAAACTCTAATTGGGTTCATTTTATATATGAAACGTCTTCAATATTTAATGTAGGAAAAAAGTTCTACTTTCATACTTAGTCAACCAAAGATACTGTGTAAATTGTCCAGGTTATCAGACAGTGTGCCCTGCAGTTCTCGGGGAAAAATGCATAAATTATATGCCAAAGTCTAAACTCGAGATGGATGCAAGGATGAGGACCTGATTAATTCCCACATGATCTCTCAATAGGTCGTGCTCCTTCTATTCTATTTCATTTGAAGGGTTGGTGCCAATGGGAAACAATAGACATTAAATCCTGGTTTTGATAGTGATCACATTCGCAAACCCGCCATTTAATTCTTATTATTTTTAAGTCTTTCTTATTGGCCAACATCATGTATATGATTTTTTTGAGTCCATGTAATTCTGATTTACAATTGTGTTTAAAGTTTGCAGTAAAATTCCGCTGTACAAAATATATTCATTGTTTTCCAGATGCAAAAATAGTTCAAACTCTTTTTGGACAAAGTAAGTGTAGAGGAGCCTTTGTCGTATTTTACAAGTTGCTCAGCGAGCCATGCTTGAAGCACTTTAATTAAAGTGATTAAAAACATTGTTATGTTTCCTCCACTGTTGCCTTCACACAATCTTTTGTTTCTCCCAGGTTGAAAAGAATGAGAGAAGGGAAAAAAGCCATGATTATGTTTTCAGGCAGAAAAGTTGGAAGTTCTTTGTTTGGAGCGAGGTTCCGGGTGCAGCACACTGTTTAGCTTGGTGACCCTGTGACTGTCTTCTGAGGAATTGTGTGAGCAGCCCTGCAGAATATGCCGCAGGCTAAGCTTTCATCTTAGCAGTAACCTGTGGACTTTAAAACTCAGGGCGATGGAATTGCAGCTTTGTCAGTACACTACTAATTAGAAAATTCCTGACCTCAAGCAAGATGTTTTAATTATGTGTTGTGTCAACGAGTTTGCAGATTTAATCCACAGTTGATACACACAAGTGTGTGCTCTGTGTCGCACATTGTAGTACCTCAAGTGGAATGGCTCCAGCTTTATCCTTTCATATAACCTTGTGTTCTTCCTGCACTACGCTAAAGAGCCATCTCTCGCTTAAGAAGCCAAATTAGACGTGCACTTAATGTGTTAGCTTGAACATTGTACCGGGTGTTAGCTCGCTGTAGCAGTGAGTCAGTGAGAGAGAAGCCAGGAAGGGGTTAAACAGAAATTGAGCGGGGATGCTGGGGGCAGCAGTGCTGCAGAACATAGCAGTGTTCGTGCGAAGGCAAGTCATTTCCCGAAACACTGCAGACACATGGCCTGCGGCGCTCTAAAACCTTTGGAGACCAAAATGGCTTGCAGGAGTTAGAAGTAATAAGGTGTTTTTTGCCTTCTTTCTCCTTGACTGAAATTCTGCACAGTTGCTATGCATTGCCATGGAGCTGTGTAGCTGTTTCTATGTTTTATGTGGGCATTAGGATACCCTGCAACTGCCCATTTTTGAGATTTGCTGTTCTTTCTAGTGAAGCAAATGGAGACCGTTTCCTTTTAAAAATAATTCTCTCATTTTTCCCCATGATCCAAGTGTCTAACTTTATCGTATTTCCTTTTTGTAATACAATAACATAAACATAGGAAGCGCGTAAAAGAGAAGAAACGGGTGCATGCAACTCTCTGCTCCATTCCCTAACTTCCCTACATAGCACTGGATTTTTGTATCAGCCCTGTAGGATCATGGGGCATTGGTGTTGTTTGGGTGTAAATCTGTCCATTCTGACCTCTTTGATTGTCTGTGTGCAGAGCCAAAAGCCCTTTTATCCTTTCGCCTGGTTTTGTTAATCTTGGCTCACTTGTCCTCTTCAAAGGAAACCTCGGCATATAATCTATGTACATCTGTGAATTATTATTCTAATTCTTTATACGTTTATTAGAGCTGAATAAACTCCACATCAAATACATCACTCGGGCAATGTCAGAAAGCCCCGGGCACATCAGCCGACATCTGTTAACTCTTTCAAAATGGCCTCATCCAGCATGTCTGTGGGCGTAGAGGAGCGAGGGAGCATAGAGGCTAGAGAGAAAGGCTCTGGTGCTGATTAATGGCGGCCATAGAAGAGGCATTTGAGGCCGAGTGCGGAGCTGAAGCGGCCAGCACTCCCACGGCTCGGCCCGACACTGCTGTAAACAGTGTGCAGGGACAAAGCTGCGTTCCCCAGATCAAATGCAGCGTGGAGCACAACATGTGGGAGAGTTTTGCTGCCTGGCACACAGTCAGTCAACCAGTTAGTCTTTCTTCCAACAGATTAGGGTCGTAGTCCGCTAGATTTCCTTCCAAGACATAATTTACCAATTTCAAGTTATGTTGCTTTCTGCTAAATGTAAAGATATGATTCTTCAATACTCAATTACTCCTGTTTCTTCTGACCCTAAAACAAAAAATAAATAACTATGTAACAATTTTAAATGTCTAATATAACCACAAAAAAACTGTGCTCTTGCTCTCAACACAGTCAAGTTCTATCACAACTTTTCACATGAACTGTACATGTATTTTGGTCGCATCTTTAGATAAGCTTGTTCAATGAATAGAGGTTGGTCAGCCAATCAGCTCCCAGTATGTAAACTATACATACTCCGTTACTTAAACATCCTTAACAGTACATACATAGGCCTGCTGTGTATGTGCAGTTGTGGGTGTAAGGAGGACAGCGCTGATACAGCAGCTTAAGCCAAGTGGCTCTGTGTGCCGGGCAAAGTGGGCCATTAACCCGCTGCCTTGGGCTGTGACCTGGGCCAAGTCGAATATTTGCCTCAGTGTCAAGACCCAGGTGCCACTCAGAGATCAAAGCCACACATCGGCAAGAAAACCTCAGCCCAGGTCTTCTGACTGTGTCAACTCTCAAAGAAGGACTGTAGGAACCTTCAACCGGTCTGAATGTGTGTGTTCTTGGCTCTCTGCTTTGTGTTCTCTGCTTCAGTCAAATGTCCAAATAGATGTATCGAAATATCCCTGCACACTGTACGATGGATATGTCCTATGACATCATGCCTTGCAGCAGCCATCACCGCTAAAATGACAGATGCTGTTTTTTGCCTCATGGATCTTTCCAAGTCAATCACATTTCTGGGTTTTGCTTTTCCTTCTTTTTTGTTGTTGCTTCATTTCATTCTTTTCCAAGATTCCAAACCTGATCTAGTGTGCAGCATTCATGGGCAAGCATAGACATCTTTATGGAGACTCTATGAAATAGGTTTGTGTGAAGAAAGAAAAAAAACTGTGTGTGGTCTGGAAATGTCTTGACTGTCTTTGATTTACCACAAGCCCTTTCTCACATGAAGCTCTAATCTGAATCAGAACCAAATTTACATGAAGATTCTCTAAACACATATAAACTTTGAGTTGCATTATTCCTATTCAATTATGAATTTATGATAATTATAAAGTTGTATAAAGACACAATTCATAAAGTACATACAATAACCACAAATTCGGTTTTCTAATTCCACACTAAATCTAAATTGTTTGACCTGAATTATGGACATGAATAATTATGATTCATAATACAACTTTATGGTGTATATTTTATATAATAGTATACTTTCCCAAGTGGAAGTCGAATGAGTCCGTTGCTTGATGTTGAGGAAAGTGACTTTTTCCACTGTCGCTGAGAGTTCAAATGCAGTTCTAAAATTCTGTACATTCATCTATTTTCTTCCCCTTAATCCCCTGATTGTCGAGGTGGGAATTGAACCCACGACCTTCAGGCTTAAAGGTCAATGCCCTACCAACTGAGCTACTGTCGCCCTATTCTACATATTGTACAAATTTTGTACACCTTTTTGAAACCCTTAAACCCATCCCTCATCGCATTTGCCCTCAACTGCAATCAAAACACTATTACATGGCTCTCACTTTGAAGTTAAGTATTACCTATGTTTTTGTGACGTGTCGCAATATCTTGTCTCACTATCAACTATCGGTATTATAGTTCCAAGTATCAATATGTTTGATGAGGACCGCCGCGAGACCCATGCAAAGCAGGAGTCAATGCGAGTCAATACTCAATGAAATCTTGCATCTTCGTATGAGCTACTGTAGCATGTTCTACCTCAGGAAAACAACCACATTGTTCATCTCAGATATCCAAACCCATGTTCAATGAATGAATGAAAGTAATTGTTTGTTCGATATACAGTACCTAAACTAGATACACAGAAATGACCACAGATGCAAAATATGAGCATTAGAAAAACATTTCACTGGGTCGTATCATGATATTGTTGTAATCATATGAACAATATATTGACAATTACAGTATTGCCATATCAGGATTTTATTGTGAAGTGAGCCGTGTATCGCATATTGTATGGCAAGCGACCCAGAGATTCCCAGCCCATTTCTTTTAAGTAAATTGGTAAGTGATCTTTATTTATATAGCGCCTTTTACAGACCAGAGTCACAAAGCAGTTTACAATTGAGGGCATTTGTCTCTCACTCCACACAGAGATGGGAGTTGTTTACTCTAGTGATGTATTGTATAGTAAAGTATCTAAGTATAATTTTTGAATCAAACAAATGTGTTTTAGGTGTTACATTGGGGCGATGTCACCTGCTGCTCATGTACAGTAGAGTTTGAGTCAACACGCTGCAGTTTCTCCCAAACCGCTCTCCTCTCCTGGATGTGTGCCGGCAGATTTGTGGTCTGGCTACCTTCACTCATCGGCTGAAGCTTAGCTAGGATACACACACGTAATGCAGACATGGGCCAGCCTCATACTTGGCTTTTGTAAGTTCATGCCCATAATGTGTTTATAATCAAGGCCTGTCTGTACTGTGTGTTTACAAAGCATGGTGTTCCCGGCCCAAACGTAGAGTCGCCTCACTGCTTGGTCCAAGTGGGCACTGGCTGGATCTGTTTTACATCGTTTGAAACGTAAACAGATTTGTATGATCTTCTCAATGTACGTTCCTCTTCACTTGGTGTCACGTTCATAATGTAGAGCATTTATTGTAGCCATTCTCAACCTTAGTCTTCCTTTCTCTTTCCTGCTCATGGGTTTGTCAGCAACCCAAACTACTTTCCTCCCGAGATGTGACAACAAAATGAACTATGGCCTTTTGTGGTTTAAAATATGAAACATATTTGCCTTTTTTTAACTCACCTGTTTTAAGTTGGTTCTCTTTCTATTGGGATCCCTTTACTACGTTTTTGGTAGTCATCAGAGATCAAATTTATCTCAAAACTTTATCCCATATACTGCCTTTACATAAGTAGTAAATGGGGGTCTTACAACACTCTCTTAAGGCATTTTGCTAGTAATCATTTACCACTAATATGTTTTTTTGGATGGGTGGTGGTGGATGCAGTGGACAAGAGTCAGAAAGTTTGTCAGACTGTGGTTGGAAAGTTGAATCCTGTTTTGTTGTGTTCCAGGCGGTTGGGAGTGCGGCAGATTCTCCAGCAGGCTCCTCGTCCTCCTCACGGCACACACGCCAGCGCATCACTCGGGTCAACCTCAGGGATTTAATCTTCTACATGGAGCAGGAGAGAGACATGGCCCACTCTGTGCTGCTGTATCGGGCTTTGCTCAAGTAGCGGACACCTCCTCCCTGCCACGTGCCTTCAGATCAGGTCCAGCATTACAGCTCTGTCTCCCCTCTTCTCCAGTGATGTCGGTTGTCAATTTTTATATTGAAAAAAGTAAAGAAAACACACACTATGTTCTTATCACTGCTGCTTGTATCATGTTTTTGCATGTGGGATATTTACTTTACACATTTCCACATTTAATTGTTGACGGTTTTATTGTAAAACATTGTTAGCTGTATCCATGATGAACATAATTCATTCATAATGTTGTGATGACCTCAGTGTTCAGTTTGAGGGATTAGTTCAAAGAATGTCATAGTTAAGAACTAGAAAATGTTTACATGTTGTTGACTCCACAAGCATCTGCCACAATCCTGTACTGTATGTGTAAATATTGGCTTTTGGATTATTTTACAGCATGTATGTACGTATATTTTATTACGCTTTGTACAAAAAAATCCATATGTTTTTTCTTTTTAAATCTATATATGTATGTTTTAAAACAGTGATTTTGTGTGTGTCTCTCACAGCGTATATGTGCGTCTGCGTCGATTTCATCATTGTGTTGATGTTGTGTCTTTGAATGTTGATTTTTAGCATCAGCCGATTGAGCGACTGATATTTCGACGACAATTCTATTTCACTATGTGAATATCTGATAGTTTCAACAAACTGAACCTCAAGCACGGCCTTCACTATGTCTCAGCTGAAATCATTTCACATTTCTTTGCCTTTTTTATATTCTGGCTTTTAAAGTATTTCATGTGTTTGTTGCCTTGTTAATCAATCATGTATTATGCACCACTGCCATTGATGTGTTATTTTATATTATTTAAATATTGAACTCTATGCAGCTTGTATTCTTGTAATTACAAAAATACTTAAAACAAATGAATTTTAAATTCTTGATCGCACTTTTACTATTGTTTCCCTAAAAGCTAGTTGTCTCTGTAATAAAAAGAATAATAATGGTATTATGCTAAACAGTGTTGCAGTCCACTTTTCAATTGTAATGTTTTTAATTTTCAATCGGCTTTTAAGTGTCACACATTTTGGTGAATATGAGCTCCATGTTTTCTGATAAGCACAACTCGCAGATGGAGAGTCGACCGTTCTGTGGTTTCAGGCTCTTTCACAAGTGAATATTTCTACATTTTTTTAGCCAAAAGACTAAAACAATATCGCAGATTTATTCACAAAAATATTATTTCACTTGAGGATTATTTGTAAATATATTTGTGATTATTAGAACCGCAATATTTTTGGTAAACTGATGTAAATAATCTTCTGGTTGTGTGAAAAACAGTACTTATGTATTTGTACCTATTTTGTAAAGAAATAAATAAGCTGTTTATTAAACGAGGCCGATCATTGTCTGTTTTTATTAAACTTTTGTTTCAAAGTCAGTCTACTAGATTTATCTAAGATACTAGCTCATATCATTACCAGGAAAAATAAGCTGTTCTGCCTTTTCGAGACCATTTTACATAAGTCAACTTCTAATACCGCCGCTTCATTTCCATTTCTAACGCTACGCACACAAAGTGCAAACTCGGTCGAGTGCTACTGCTCAATGATGAAAAGTCCCTCTAGGTTTCTGCTGCTAATTAAGCAGGAACATTTGTGAAAAGACTAAACCGTTTAACTTGGTGCAAAATATTGGGCTTTGGAGCATATTGGTTTTCTCACACCAATGGCCTCTTCCTCAATCCCTGACAGAGACAGCACACGTACAGTACATCTTTTTATTATCTCAAATAAGCATGAAAAGTCCAATGGTGACATTGTAAATGATCACATGCCCTGTAATACCACAGTCTAAATGGAGGACACTTTTTTTTGTTTTTTAAATAATATACATTTTAACCGTATTATACAATTTGAATGTTTCTATGTACAAACAGTCTTTTCCTGTATTTTCATCCTGCATTTCTTGAAAAAACCAGAGGTATGTTTCATCTTATACAATAACTGTACAAACAAAAGCTGCTGACAGGTCTACAATTGTATTTAGTGGAGACTGACCACGGTTTGGTGAAGTTGGATTCTGCTCAGATGTAACTTGTTGTTTGTCTTGCTGCAGAGCTCTGCGATGCTGTGTTTGAAATCCAGAGTATGGCCATGACAGAGCAGCAGGGGGGCGCACAGAGCCGAGTTTTCTAGTGGCACAAGAGGGGGAGCCCTGGGGAAGAGCGCAGGGGGCAGAGCAGCGCTGTGAAGAGGCGCACTTGAAAAGGGCCCTGGTTGACCATTCCGTTTGAGGCGGGTTGATGCAAAAGCCCAGGCCACTGGCAGGTTACAACAAACACTCTTGATTGTGAACCAAAAGTAGGCTGCAGGCAGAAGCTCTGTGCTGGGGGCAACATTAGCCCCACTACACACTCTTTAATCAGCGGGCCATCCCAATTGAACACCACTGAAGTCCGTTTTTAATAAACATATTTGTACTTTGTTGAAAATAACAAGTCAAACAACTTTTGGCAGCCACAAAGATCTGATTTTTTTTTGGAATGGAAGAAATCTTGTTGTTTAATAAATAGCAAGGAAAAAACGAAACTTGGCCTTTCTTGTTGCAGTGTTTGATCCAGTATTGTTGAGAAGAACAGGGTAAGGACAGGACTCGCTGCAATGTGGAGAACAGAATTTGGAGTACCGCTCACTTTGAGAGCTGCCAAATGTACACATGAGATCATAGAGGCTTACACATGACAGACCTTTTATCTGATTTAGTCTGAGAGAGACGGACTGCACCAGGAGCCAAATGGAAGAACCGCTAATGCCTTTCATCCAAACATTTTGTTGTTTATGCTTGTAAAGATATTGAGATAGTAATCCTCTAAGATTACATATTGCCATTGTACAACAGAATAGACCATAGTACTACATGTATTTAGGTATTACTGTTCTGCTTTCCATGTGGAGAAGATAGGGTATAATCTGAAATGGCAAAACATTGGTAAAAACAAATGCATTTGGGCTGAATAACTCCTACGTATGTGCAAATAATAATTTATATAATTTTATAGTACATCTTATAGACAAAGACGTACTTATTTACAGACCTCAACATTCAAACTCAATTGTGCAATTACCCAGCCTGGATAATTAGAGATATGTTTTAGCATTGATTTTAAAACTACAAAGCACTTTTTTTTAAATGAGTGCCATACATTTGACGTTAAACATTATTTGAAATTCCCAGGATCCTTTCCACGCAGCGTTTTGAACAATGAGACTTTTTTTTCAGCCTTGAATGCACTGCCAGCCAGATCGCTTTAGCCACATAGCCTGCGGCCATCTTGAGTTTGTGCAGCTACTGCCAAGAATCGCTCTCAACAAGCTCTCCAAAAGTCTAATGAATACAGCATTCAAACATCCTTCATAGTTGAGACGAACGCAACATTTAAAATAATCCTATTAATAATAATTGTTTACACCATGTCATGATAAGAACAATAGAAACATCAATGAAAAAAAGAGTACTAAACAATCATCTTGGCGAACAGTGCTCTTGTTTGAGGCTCGTGTCGAACAATGGAGCCAAAAGGGACAATTGGGTTAGGGAAGCTTATAGTCGTAGTCCCAGACCAGACTACACATGTCTCCAAAAGTATTACCGCAAATAAAACACAGGGCGCAGAGTTCAAATAGTCCCAGATTCTTTGGGCGTTGTTTAAAATATTCAAAAAGTGTGTTGCTGATGCGTGTGTTTTCCTTTGTTTGGTTCTACATTCCCCTTAAGTGTTCTGCAGAGCTGGCAAAGGTGCGGATGCTTCTGCTATTTGTATTCTGACTTACACCTTTAGCTGTCCAGCGCAGTGTTTTTGAGAGACGGAAGGGGCATATGGTGGTCCCGTTGAGTCGTGGAGGGGACAAGTGGGGGTCCATCTCTCCACGCTGCCCGGAGCTTCAGTCCAGAGGTTCTTGTTTTATCCTGATGGGGGTGTTGATGCACAGACTCCGGCGGTCTTCACGACACAAAACGTACTCGCTGAACTGGGATGAGTCCACTCCACCGCCGCAGGACGCCGCCACGCTGAAGCCCTTCTGGAAGAGGCGCTCCAGGACCTGCGCAAGAGATGGGGGGAAAGGTATTTTTAAAAACAGTCCCAATTATGTCAAGATTACCCCCTTTTTTCAACGATAAATTTAAGAAAAAATACAAAGCAAAGTTGCTATGTGATAAAGAGAAAATATGTGTCCAATACATTTTGTGGTTCAATATTTATTGTTTGAATGATTTATTTGCAATACAGGGGACATTATTGCATTTTTTTCTGTAATCTGATGACATTTTAGCTGAGGAGAGTTCATTAAGTCACTTTTATGAATCATCATAGCTTTATTTGGCTGTTTATCTGTTTCAGCACATCATTGTTTTTGTGTGCGGGAGAGGCTTAAAAAAAGAAACATGTAATTGACTGAGATTCACCTGTTAACATAAATGGTTTCATCAAATATTGAATGATTAAGATTTCTTTATTTGCTAGCATTTGTTTGATTTGAATCTGGGGCATATGCATTTTTTCAAATAAATTGCATATGTCAATTGTTATCCATTTGGTGAATGCAATGGCATAAAGATAATACCAGTAGAAAGGGGAATTAAAAAAGACATGAAGATGGCAGGAACAGCAAAGACAAGATGGAGAACAGGTCTCATCATGAAAGCACAGGTGAATTTATAGAGCATAGGGACAAGGATAGCAGCAGGTAAGATAAAATAATTAACGGGAGAAAGAACAGACCATAGCAAATCTGAGCACTCAAAGGATAAAGAGCGTCAGGCCAATACATTCTTCCATATGTAAAGTTATTATTGGAATAGAAAACTAACATTTCAGAAAGTGTGAAGCTTATAAACACACAATAAGTTAGTGTAACTTTCAATCTCACACCTGCATCTATAATCTCCACAAATTCAGAGTTTCTTTAATACAAACCAGCTGAATTTACAAATAAACAACCTATTTTTCACTTTTGGTCTTACCATATTTAAATATAGCCTACTGTACCCTTTGACAAGCACAGTCTGAATGCTGGGTAAACTTGCTCAAACCCCACATAGGACTTAGGTCTACGCTGCAGTCCGACACCACACCAGCGCTGTAATATTCATTCTGCTTGTGAATCAAACCCGCGGCACAAGCTAAAAGGAAAGAGAAGAGCCGTGCGTGTTGAGGTAAAGGCTCTGCCCTGCGTAGTGATTACTGGAGCTCCTAATTTGCGTAATGAGGACGGCTGAGGTCCACAAGTGAAGCACACGTGAAAGGAATAGCAATAAGAACTAAGGACACAGAAGATGGGAGATATTAGCCTCTGGTCTGATATTTGGCTACACACACTTTTTTTTACAAACTTGAACTCTGTGCGGCTATATCTAATGGTAGAAGTATTGTTTTTGGTGAGATTATATCTAATCAAATCAGCAGTCTGTTTACTCATCCCCATGTCATTTTAATAGACTGAGAGAGCGCATTCATGTGGAAGGTCTAGTTGAGGACACAGCCCTTCTTCTCAATGCGCTGCTTGGAAAGTTCACACAAAAAGGATTGCTTACGACACCGCAGAAAGTGCAGATTTTAAGGCTTTGAATAATATCTCGAACAGCATAAACATAAGTGCACTCCACTCACACTCTCTCTCCATCACCCACTTGTTGAAGCAATCGGAAAGCGAGCGTTTCCTAATTAAAACACAAATGTGGGATGACATGCTGCTAGAACGGACTACTTGCAACAACAACAAAAAAAGCAAAGATAAAGTTAGAAAACGCCCACATTTTCTCGTCCTTGGGGCCATACGGCACTGACAAACTTGGTAATGTGTGAGACAGAAGGGGCGGCCAGACAGCTGATGGTGCGGACGCCTAATTAAGAGACCTGCCCAAGCATCAAACACACTCCCCAAATCCATGACAGATGATAGAAGAGCCTAACGATTATGGAAATGATATTACATATGCTGCTTTGATCATTGCATCACATTGCATATTCTTTAACCCCCCCTCCGATCATCTCAAGTGGGACTTGCTTGCAAAGATATCGGTCACAGAGGAAAATGGCCCGATCAATACCGATACAGAATACTTTTATCACATGCCTCAAAAGACTTGGGGGTGTTATTTTAGATCGTTTTGGGGAGATTTTAATGACTACACCAGGCCAAACTATGAATGAGAGCACCGTAAGGGGATAAACAAAATAATTAAGATGGGGTTTAAAAGACCACAGGACAATGCCCCAAAATGTATCCCAGATGATGACATATGCAGAGCTTGTCCTGGTTGGTTTGGTTCAGCACAGCACACCGCGGGCCTTCAGATCCGAGCTTGTGTTGTATTTCTCTGCTTATTTTCCTAGCCAACTTGAGCGAAACCATAGCAAACTAGAAGCAAGTCGCATGCAAGCAACAAGTTTTTCCATGTTCATTTGTGTGAAATGGAATTACATCTTGTGAGAATTTACCGCTGTTCACTACTTGTTCCCTGTATATATCAAGATGTGGCGTGAGCAATAGGATTTATAGTATGTTAAAAAAATATTACTGTTGAAAACAACTGAACTTATATGTGACTTTAACAGAACATGGTCTTCATTCAAACCTATGATATCGAAATGTTGAATTAAATTGCTCATAAAATTTGCATTTCCGTAAACATCCTCCGATAAATTGACTTTTTAAGTTAACGGATCATAGATGTCCATTTAATAAATCAATCCTACAGTAACAGAATGTAAAATAAGTAATTTTACATGTTTTGAAGCCTTGTTAACATATTCACATAGGTTCAATGTATCACATTAATACATTTTGTAGAACCATGTATTTTTCAGAAAAATTATGACATATACAATAATATCAAAACTATTATATGTCACTTCTGAATTACAAAACAGCACAAAGTTGTCTCGGAGGAGTTTACAAAGCTGTCGATTCATCAACAGATCAGAGAATCAAACGGTTTGAACACAGGAAAGGCAAAAACAACAAACACAAAGAAGCCATGGGTCCATAGGGGGCGGGACGACCAATGTCCATAAAATCTTAATGAACTCAGAATCATTAATGTATCTTCTGAATCTAAAACGTCATTGTTTTACAAAGAAAATAGCAAATAGCATTATATTCCCAATTTTGAGAATATACTGTTTTGAGTAAGAAAAAAAAGCTTTCTGGTCAAACTAAAACCTACTTTTCATAGAGCAGGGGCTAAACATGTTCCCAAAGTGTGGTCCTTTCCCTGGTTCTTACCATGTGTCCTAATTTGCGAATGGAACTTAACAAAGGAGAACGAGCTTAGAAGGACTGAATGTGAACACCCAAAGAGAGCACCAAGTTCATACTCTGAACTTTGCCTGTGACTAAAGCAGAACAAGAGGGTTTTGTCGCTTCCTCTGGAGTGGATGGGGACTGCTCTCATGTACGCTGACTCACCGCACTGGGACCTGCGCTCGCAAGACACCTTTCATTCACCTATCAGGAGAATCAGCACGCCGTGGCACTATCAGCCATAGCCTTTTCAGCAGGGAAGATGGCGGCGCTGCAATCAAAGCGAATGAGTCCTGAGGCAGTGAACGAGAGAACAATGTATTATTAATGGTGCTCGCTTACACAGAGGCGAGACTTTAGCACCACATAGCCTCTGCTGATTGACACCAGTGACCCCAAAAAAAGTTTTTTCTTTCATGTAATCCCGTAATGTTCCATCAAAGTAAGCACGCTCATCAAATTACATCTACTATCTGGCAATTGGCAAAAGATGCTCCCTCTCAAAATGAAAAAAAGCCACAGCCAAATTCTCTAGTATTCTGATGGCAAATGGCAAACAAACTGAATTAGAATCCGATTTCAAATCTTGTAATCTGAAATACCATAATCAGTATAGAAAAGTAGTATATAAAAGTAGCAGCAATAGGCTCCTGAATGCACTTTCTATACAACAACCTGGCTTCCTACACAAATGTTGCTACATTTTCATACATCTTAAAAAAAAAAAAAAAAAATTCTATTATGGATTGTACTAATTCTGTACTAATCTCTTTTAATCAGTTTTGCCACTCCACTTTTTGTCTGTCGTAAAAACTGTCACTAAAGGTAAACGATTAGGTTGAATTCTTAAGCAATTCTCTTGTTATATGATGCATTTGAGGACATGGCTTTTACATTTTTAATGTTTTATTTCTGCATGAACAGATGCGTCATTATACAAATGTTCATTACTATTATTTCACATTTACACTCAGAGAGACATTATGCCCTCCCTCCACATTTACCGCAGGTTCACCAAAAGAACGTGTTTGCAAACTCCCAGTGTATCCCAGTTGATCGAGTGATGGTGTGACCCAGGAGTCTATGGGGAGCGCCTTGTGTGGTGGCGCGGGCACAAAGGGACAGGGGGCTCTTGTCGAACACTGGCTCTGCTGTCACTTTGATGAAGGACAGATCGGCGCAGGGCTGATGCGAGTGCTTTATCACAGTGATGTATGGAGCGGCAGGACGGGCGCGTGCAACACCTCTCTTTGGCTAAATGTTTTCTCTGTGTTTTGTGTTTGTATGTGGAGCTGGAGCGACATCACACAACAGGTGGTTTGTATTATTCTCTGAAATTCCATTGAAGGAGAATCACTGGCCAAGGCAAAGTGGTTTATTCACATTCTTGCAGATTTGAATGTGCAACAAAGATGGTGGATTGAAATTGTTTAATTGAGGAAGACGTATAAAACGTAAGGCTATATATATTTCCAATATGAATACAATTATTTAAGTTATCAGCTTAGTTCTTATTTGGAAATGGTTTAATAATTTGCACTGCTATAGTCACTTTCTAATTGTATAAACTTACCTTTAACTTTATTTACCATGCGCATTTCTTGTTGTTTGCACAACCTGAGTGGTCCTATACTGTATATAATTTGACATGTACATTTCTACATTGCGAGAGTTTTATGTTATCTTATCTTGGTATAGTTTAATAACGATCTGATATCACCCAGTTATAAACAGTCCGGGATCACTATACCAAGTCGATCATAACTCTAAACTCTTCCTTTTTGTTAAGCGTAAACCTAACCCTAGTCCTGACCTTAACCATAGTGAACCCTAGCCCCAGCCCTAGTCCTAACCTGAATGTGTTTCATTGGATTAAGGTTAGTTCTCTAACTCTAATCCAATGAAACATTGATCCTGGACAAACAACACAACAACAACAACAACAACAACAGTGACCCTGACTGTTGAATACTTGATGATATTAGATCGTGCTTTGTACTGTTTAGACCTAGCTATAGGAAAATGAAATATTATTACCCTGAATTAAGAGATTTCTAAGGCACCAAGGCATTAACCGAATGTCTCTGTTTTCACTGGACAGTAAACATAAATTGTTCATTCTGGTTTGTGGCTAGTAGACAATAACAAGCAAGTAACATTATCTTATTGTGACCATATCGCATGGTTTTGCAGTTTTGCAGCCTGAGGCAAGAGAGCAACAGTACCTCAGCTCTGATAACATCACTACAGTCTGCAATAAGTATTTTTTCCCAGTGACACAGAATAAATAAAAACGTCTTCACAAACGGCTGTGTCCTGTCAGAGTTCGGCCCTTGTGTCCCTCTGGGCTGGGTGTGGTGTCTGCTCCCCAGGGTGGGAGTTCAATAAGGTAACAGGATCAGACTCATTGTCTGCTGGCCAACACAAGGATTATTCAAACAACCTTCCCATACCTTCACGCAACAATGAGAGGACAGAGTGAATAAGTTGTTTAGAAAAATCTCCTCTTACAGTGAAAAACATGTCCATCTGCTCTGTGTGTCTTCATCTACATCAAGCCAATGAGGCGGGCCATCTCCTGCTCTAGCATATGTGTCTACAGCAGAGGACGAGTCACAAAATAAAGACAATGCTTTATGCCAGTGCAAAGTAACTGATGGAAGCACGCAGCACTTAAGGAAACAGCCACTGTCTTCCTCTGTGTTTTACCTCTAAATGGATTTTGGCTAATAAAGCAGCACAATAAAAAGTCCTTTCAGACTGTGTTAGTGTGATGCACAATCCAGCAGAGCCTCGCTGGTAAACAGAGGGAGAAAATGTTGTGTTAGTTGATGCGGCCAATTAATTATATTGCAAGTCATTTAAAAATCTATAAAAGAAGTATAAACCAGTTTAGGCTGTTTGAGAAATTGTAAGTATGGTATTAAAAAATGCAATACGTGTATTTCAATTGCCTGAGGCAATGTTATATTGGAGTCTCTTTTTTTGAAAGAAGCTGTGTCTTGAAAAGGAGTAAAGCGTAAATTATGCATATCATTTCCCCCTCTTTTCCATTCCTCTCCTTCATTTTTCTCAGGAAAACATGGCCGCAGTCCATGTGCGCTTTGTCCTGCCTGTAGGGCTCTGCTCTATGGAGCGGTGTCTTGAGAAGGATGGTGAGGAGGGGGTGGAGGTGTCAGAGTCCACATTAGGCCTGAGAGAGAGTGTACTCCGGGGCCAGGCTTGTCTCGGGCCGAGCCGCATGTGGCTGTGGGCACTGTCTTACGCCGCGCCTGTAGTGTGAGCTTGTTATGTTTCCACTTCTCCCTTTCACACATCTCTCTGACTTTACATCTCATTTGACTGTGGTGTTGCTGTATAGTGAATCTATCGCCACAAACTGTAAAAGGGAGGGAAAACACTCCACTCTGATATTCATGGCATGGTTCTATTTTGAATAGGAGTTTGCTGAATTATGATATAAAATGTCAAAACAGTATTCAGTGTTGAGAAATACCAACTCTCAGAAGTTCAAACAGAGAGCTTAAGGGGCTTTGCACTGTAAATGAAAAATACTATAATCTGAAGCACCATCTTCCCTGACACGAGAAACACACTGTCAGATGTAAAATCAGATGGTAAATCACAGTCATGGAGTGATGCCCTGAGACTGTGGAGGAGTGTGGCCGTACCTGCACAGAGTTCAGCCTACAGTAGCCGTTCAGGGGGAAGCGGATGACATGTGTGGGGTCCTGGTTCCAGCCAGCGTTCACAGAGTTACACATGACATCACCGGTCTCAGGGAAGATTTCCTCGATGAGGACCTTCTCTCCACTCAGAGCAATCCTCTCTCCCAGGTCCGGTGTGACCCGCACCACCAGGCAGTCGCAGGGCTGGGCCATGCGCCGCTGCTCGCGATCCTGCTTCCAGCGCTCCAGCTCCTTGATCATAGGGGTGAGCTGGTAGTAACGTGCTTCTTCGTACAGCAGGTTGAAGTCCTGCAGACAGCCACACACAGGGTTACAACAGTGCTTTATCCTCCGTGGCTTTAGATTGACAGCACTATGCACATTTATGATGATACTAATGGATTGCCTGCAGTGACTAATAAAAAACTATCCTTGAGCAAGGATAGCACAGAACCTCTAATTACTGCAAGGCTGCAGTGCCCTTTGCCCTTTTCAGACACCAGCATGGTGGTACATGAACATGCTCTGACGCGCAGAGAGATAGAAGACTTACAAGTCTAATATTTGTCTGTATT
This sequence comes from Knipowitschia caucasica, assembly GCA_964034765.1. Taxonomy (NCBI): domain Eukaryota; kingdom Metazoa; phylum Chordata; class Actinopteri; order Gobiiformes; family Gobiidae; genus Knipowitschia; species Knipowitschia caucasica. The sequence continues at coordinate 33,115,326 of OZ035826.1, forward strand.
TGGTTTTTGACTGAAAAATCATGTTCTTCAATCGTCAGGACCAAACAAAAACAAAGCATCTCTATTCTGCTCTATTGTTATCGGTTCAAAAGCAAATGGCAGCACGGTGTTAGCCTTCAGCAGTCTCAGGCTCCAAACGGCCCTCAGTGTAGCTCTAGTCAAGTGGGCTGGTGCATTCCTGTATGCAGTATGCAGCAGATTTTCAGCCTCTCCCTCCAGGACAAGGGTTGCTCAGGGCAATTTGCCCCTGTGCTCTTGCCTCTAATTTCCCACTAGACCAGATGGCACAATCATTCATAGCTACAATTGTAAAAAAAAAATAGGAAAAAATTATAAATTGTACAAAGAGATGTACAAGTGAACATGAGGACAAGAGTTTAATGTATGCGATGCGTGACATGAATTATATGCTAAAGAGGACTGGCTTCCCATGTTAATCTACTACTAGAACAAGATTTAATTATTTCAGGAGGACTAAACTATGAAAATATTGTTGGGATTAACAATTAGCAATTAATAAACCCATGCTCTGGTAAGTAGCACAAGCTGAGACAGCTCCATCCAGACTAATTAGTAAAAACACAAATATCATTTACATTTTTTGTGACATAGAATTGAGGAACATATTGACGCATTTCGAGCAGAGAAAATGCCCTTGAAAACCTAATTGCTGCTGTAGTGTGTTTGACAACATACATTTGCTTTATACAAATTCTCCAGGGAGCCCTAGGACTTACTGGGCCTCTGTCGAGAATGGACCAGCAAACAGCATCATTAACCCTGCTGCTTCTGTCACACTCTTCAGCCTTGAGACGTCTTCCTCGCCGCCATACCCTTCATCTGAATGACACCGCCTATAACTTTACATACGGTTTGAATGTTGACGCAACACATCATAAGCCGATGGTCTAATATTTAAGCAAAGTGAGCCGTTCTCTTTCTTTCCTGTGGTTTTCTTACACCAGCTGACACTGAGCGAGAGACAAGGCGCTTGGGGCATCTCTCGGTATCAAAGTGCTGCTCCTCATCCTTTGCAGGTCTGGAGCCGTGCTTGTGGATGGATATGTTTTTAATGGGGGCCACTTTAGTAATTCTGGGCACAACACCGGACTACGCTTAACAGCGCTAAGGTGATGATGAGAGAGACAGGGCTTGCTTCTCGGCCCAGTTCTCGGCGCTACTGCTGTTCGCTTTACCCGTCCAATCCTATGTCCAGACAGTTCTGTTTGAGCTTCAGAATAATGATCCGACCTGAGAGCCCATCGGCAAGGCAACGTCTCAGGGAAGGACAGACCGGGGCCCGCACATACGCTGAGCCAGACAGCCGAGATGAAGAGCAAGTAAGTGATGAGATCTGTCACTAACAACTCGGCAAAAGTCCACCCAGTGTTCCAACGAAATCTCTACTCTCCGACAGGTTAAGTGGGATATGCACTGTTTGAGTTTGTCTTTGACCAGAACTAAAGACTAAGCATTAAAATGGGTTCAACACAAATTATTGGTGATACAAAATATATACAAGTACTTTTTGTACATGTATATATTTAGGTCAAATTGATGACTGGAGTGTACTAAACATGGTCTTTAACAAATGCTGGAATACATTAATATTACAATACCCTTAATTATAACAATAGTTTAACTTATAGAATCATACTTTAATCCTGTTTTTTATTTTATGCCATGCCCAGGAAGGAAGTTACTACACAACTTGACATTAACTTGTTGATTAGTAACATTCTGGAAAACTACTAAATGTATTTATCCAGAACAATCTAAATTTAACATGGAATCCTAGCCCCTGAGAGAGGGGAGCTGTTGTACATGTTTTAGAGGTAGGGCAAACTGGAGCACCCAGAGGAAACCTATGCAAACACGGAGAGAACATGCAAACTTCACTCAAGACCTTTTTGCTGAGAAGTGAGCCATCGTAATTTATGATATAGACTACTGTGTAAGGATGATTATGGCTTACAGACAATTTTCAAAATAGTCAAAAATTCAACTGTGAGTGAATTATCAACATGACAACAAATACAAGCTTGTAATAAGTCTGTCTTGTTTTCGTTTCACATAGTAAGTTGAACTACAGAAGTAAATGGATTCTTGAACGATATTCTAATTTTCTGAGTTTGACCTGTTTGTAGCTGATGGCACATAATTGCAGCCTTGCTTCTGTCAGTCTACCCCAGGGCAGCTATGGCTATAGTGTGTTATACCACCATTGTGTATTTTAATGTAGAGATGTTTAAGGGCTGTATGCATCTTACACAATAACATAGAAGTAGAAATGCATGATAAACATAACCTGCGATATCAGAATGACCACAGAATGATATTGGAAAGTTCATTTTTTCATCAATCTGCCTATTACCCACCCAGCACAAGCACTAAATACCTGCAAAAACAAACATTATTGATTCGAGCCTGAATAAACCCACGCTGATGCCGCTAACTCTTTCTACGCTCCGTAACCGTACCCTCAATACGACTGAGCAATGCTTACAGTCGTGTGATTAATTGTACTTTGAATAATGAGACGAGGAAGGTTATTACTGGTGAATATTTTGTTCCACTCATGTAGGCTGAGCACAGTTTTTGCATTTTCTATTCTGCTCAGACGTTCACATTGATTTAGCAAAACACACAGCATCGTGGCAGCCAGCAGCACAACACAGCCAGCCCCGGGGCGACGGCAGCCCTGATTGTGTTCCAGATAAGGACATGCACTGTTCACTATTTGCATTTTCCTTCTTTTTGCCTCTGCACGCATCGTAAGGTACGCATAACAACGCACACGCACGTACAGTACAAGCCACGGTAACCACACTGCTGCCTTTATTCACAAGGGGCCGCGCCTGATTGGAATGTCAGGACGTAGCGTGGATGCAAAAATATGAAAAGTAATGGTTAGTAATTCGCAGTATCATTAGCCAAATGCGCCGCGCTTTCAATTGTCGTAGAAGGTTTGGATTCGGTTCAAAGCGGGGGTAGCCTGGGGAGCTGGCCGCTGGACAACATGTCATGAATAAATGAAAGATGCAAAAATGACATTGCTGTAAAGAAATGAGCACGCTGCTCAGTAGTGCAAAAACGAGGAGAGAGAAAATAAAAGGTTTCTACAATTAGAGTACATTAGTAGCATTGATTTGACATAAAAGTAGCTGAAGAGGTGAAATTCTTGCCAATCAGGTACAAGGGTGGCAAACCCATTTTGGTTGTGGGCAGAATTTAAAAGTATAAACGTGGTTTTGTTGGATAAAAGTTTAATATGTTCTATGTATTTTTTACATTACCATTGTATTTTGACTTTTATTCAAACATGAGGCTGGGTGTCATGAGTTTTATATCAACTCTGAACATTGTAAAGCACTTTGGGTGTCTTTAAAATGCGCTATATAAATAACCATTACTTACTCACAATATTAGTTCAGTTACTGTTGGTTTTGACTGAACCAAAACTGAACCAAAGGTGAAGGAGTTATAATGGTAGACTGTCAGGCCCATCATGTATTTGTTTTATCTAACTTTTTTTTAAGTAAGTATTGTTTTGTTTTTTTAATCTTACTATCAAAGCTGCAAGTTAATCATAATAATTGAAATTTCAGGGGCCACTTGCGTCCCTTGGGTCTGACACATATGAGCTAAAGCATCAGAAAAGTCCAAAGGGTTGCACAGAGATAAAATGCCACCGCAATTTGCACGCTGGACCTAAACTCTTGTGTGGTTTTAATTATTTATTTATGTCTGAACACAAGCTCATTTGTAACAGTTCACCCTCGCACTCATTCATTCATGATGTGAGCCTGCAGCGCTCTATTTCTGATAGAAAAAAAAGTCACTGCTCAATACCTGGCATTAATACTTAACAGCTGCTGGCATAGAAACGGACCATTTTTAATTTGTGAGGCGCAATTGAATGCTGGGCTGAGTTTTAGACATCAAGGTGTGTTTTTGTGTCATTCATCATCACAAATAATAAGTGAAAAAGGGATTGAATTAGGTAACATGTGTCTTGATTTTGATTATACTTTGCCAATGGATCAAGCTGCTGTATTAAATGAGTTTTCTTATTATTTTTCTTCATAAATCCTGTTTTAAGACGGTTAAGTGTACTTCAGGATATCGCTCTTGTTTAGTGGAAGTAAAGGCCTTTGTTTTTCTTAACCTACAAGTAAACTGAATTATATGGACATAGTGGAACAAAGAAGATCACTTCGGTCTAATGCAGGGGAGTCCAAATATTATAGTAAGAGTAACCCTCTTGCTGAAATGTTTAGTTCACCAGACTTGTCCGGGAGTCGACAGTCCGTAATCTAAACTTGTTGGACTGGATTTGGAACGTTCAGAGCTTTAAAATGAGATATGTCATTCATGTCTATACTGATACTGATGGAGCTGAAGTTGGCTGAATTACAAATGTTTACTTTCTTTCCAGTGGCATTACATGTCAACATTAATATTTATCAGCACTCATAGACATTGGTCATCTGACCCTTCTGGACCAATACTAATGTGTTTGAACTGTTTGATTCTCTAATCTGTGTTGGCAAATTCAACGGTTGTGTAAAGTCCAAGAAAACTAATGTTGTGATTTAGGGCTTTACAAGAAGGAATTGAATTGAATGTTGCGCCACGTTCCAAAAAAATGTCACTTTAGTTGAACAAAGTCGTTTTTGAGAGGCTCTGAGCTTTACAGTAAGGTGTAGCATGTGTATATTGTCGGAGCTGAAGTTGGCTGCTTGATACTATTAATTTGCCATTGTAATCTCAATTGCTACTTTGAGAGGGCCACATAATTTGACACAGGGGGCAAGAATATTGCCATAGCTGGTCTTAATGTATCACTAGAATTCCAGTCCTTAAGTATTTTACAGGACTCGTTTAAAAGACTTTTGGTGAAAACATCGGAAACATTGGAAGTTGGAGTGAAAGTTCTGTCTGATAAAAGTGAAATCCTAAATCACACAGAAGCTAAAAGCTATAGTCTGAATGCTAATCAATAGTGCAGGATTCATCACACTCACATTGGCTGGGCTCCATTATAATTACTGTACTTACTGGTCCATAATGTCAGTGTGGGCCCAATTAAAACTTGTATATGCGATTAACCTGTGTGAGCGGAAGAAAGTGAGGCGCCAATCTGGAAAGTATCATTAATATAAATATTTGTAAAGAAAATACTAGTGGCAAATATTCTGGATAAACAATGAGATTAACAATTTCTGTTTTTATAGCGGGATTATGTTTGAAGTTCACACTGAAAGTTCATATTTGTGGGATCATAACATGCACAACTTGAGAATTTACTGCAAATTCATTTTTTAATATCAAACATTTTACTGAAATAATACAGATTTTTTGTTTCACTGACAAACCTTATTTCCAAACAAAAGCGGTGCATCTTTCAGTAATGTACAGTATATTCTAGTAAGATCATACAAAATGTTTATTTTTTCATATTTCCCAACACATTTTTATGGAATGAGACAAGATTGTGCTGAGCTAATAAAAAGTATTCTGCAGTGTTGGGAAGAATACTGGTTTTAACAAATGTACTTTCTCTTGGAATCCTTTACCTGCTACATTATATTATAGTTTAATAATGCCTCGATAATGTTTTCTCATTGTTGATTTGAACAGGATTTTTCACTCAAAATCCCTAAAAGAGACATTGTCATTGTTTTTGTGTGTAATATCAACACATTGCACTATATATCTTCATTTTCTGAAAAGTAACATGTAGTCTGAATGCCACCAGAGGAAAAAGTTCCAAAACAGAAATGTGAACACGTAATACTGCTACATGTCATATTTCTGCTAATGTCATGTTTCCATTTCATATTTGGTTATGAAATATTCTCTTTTAAGTGGTTATGGTGCGAACAGTGCGGGGAGCTGTGGGCGTGGGGCTCGTACCTTGAAGTCTTCTGGAAGGAGCAGTTTGCAAGTCCTGAGGAAACTGAGAATGTAGCGAAATATCTCCCCATCCCGGTCTATGAAGTAATGCTGCTTCAAACTGTCCAACACGATGGGCTCAGTGCCATTGAACAGACGACTGATTCTGCAAATTGAAACACACACACACACACACACACACACACAGACACACACGCACACACACACACACACACAGACACACACGCACAGACAGAAAAGAATGAGCAACTCCCTTCGAATGCATGAAACAATTACCCTCCATTTATTTTTCAATTTTATTAGCAGCGAGCTCAAAACGCATTAGCATCCCAGGTTGAAACAAGGGGCTTAAGGCGCACTCGCTCCATTTCAGACTTGTTTGAAGTGTCCCTTCTGCACAGATTATAACAACACACACGCCCGCTGCCTGTACTTACAAAAAATTAATAGCATCAATGTGGCATTACAGCTCTATTATTCCAGCTGTCAGAGGGAAAGTGGAAGAGGTACGGACCGGTGGAGGACAGCAAAGCACACATGCGCACTAATGTTTACTGTGATCAGAGCAACTGCTTTAAGAACACACAGAGCCATGAACTTTTAGATATCAGGGCCCTTTGTATTCGTAGGTACTGTAGGGCCAATCTTCTTCTTCTGTTTTCCTCCTTTTTGAATGTGTTTTTATGTATGTCTTTCTGGTATGGACCTTTTGCACTTGTGTACGAAATAAAGTATTGAATTGAATTGAATTATAAAATCTAGAATAAGCAGTTTGGACCAAAATACACTATTTTATGGCAAGGATTAAAAGTGTTGGTTAAGTTCAAGACATCATCATTGAAAGCCATATTTTTTTCTGCCTATAAGAAATAAAATAGAATCTAGAATTGTGAGCAACACAATGAGATTATTTATCCATGTGTTATTTTTGGGGACACACCGATTTATAACATTAACAAGTACTAACTTGTCTGGATCAGTAAAATGAAGATGTAAAAAAACACAAAATATATTGATCTCTCTAAAGGAGGTTATGTTACCATTAGGTTTTGTTAGTTAGTTATAACTCAAAAGATAAAGGGTGGATTATAATGGAATCTTCAGCAAATCTCAGCAACAAATGATTAGATTAGAAGTGATCCGGATCACCTTCTGAGTCCAGGTATTTTTGTAACTTAGCCTCTTGGTGGAAGTCTGTGCTCTACGCATGCATTTCTTTTTTTAATACCAGCCATTCATATATTTAAGTATTGCTGAAAGTGAATGTCATCTGCATAAACCCAGATTCGGACCCTTTTTTGACACATGAAAGAGGTCCGGGTTCCACATCAGCAGTAGACCCTGGTTCTTCAGACGCAGAAATACATACACCATTATTTGTGTGTAGAATGTGAAATTTCATTAACTAAATAAATGCAACAAGCGTAGATCCTTTACGATGACAGTTATCCAGGCTGTATTCAATTATATTTTGTATAGCCCTAAATCACAACAGTAGTAATCTCGAGAACTTGACAAAGTGGTTGATTTTTCCAACACAGAGAATCAAACAGTTCAAACATACAAACACATCTGAGTCATTGGGGGTTTATGACCAATGTCCACAAATGTTAATACATGTCTCTTGGATCATGACCACTGTCCTTAGACTCACCTGTAGAGACAAGGAACAAGTCTAAAACTCGGTGGGAAAAAAGAGAAACCTCGAGCAGGTTGTTTCAGAGTACCTCCACAAAATACTAACAAAACAGCTCTCAAAAATGTTCCACAAGTTTGAAGTGAGGCCAACATCTAAATTGCACTAAATTTGTGTTCAACTTGCAAAACAAACCTCCTTCTGAAGAGAATAATGATGAATAATAATGATTTCTCACATATGTCGCATGCAACCTCGGCCCGTTTCCATGTCTTTTGAGAAACTGCTCTTGGCACGTTGCTTCTATTATCGTCATTTTGATGTAATCGTGTCTTTAATCTCACAACTGCCTCTATCAGCTGACAAAGCGACGTGGCAAAGGATATTATAAAACTAATTTGTTACCACACTTGACAGACTGTGGAGGAGAGCTTTCTTTGTCTTGCATTGATTTTTGTGGTTTTGTAATCCTCGAGTCCCACCACAAGACAGCAGTTTATTATATTACACAATAAAGATATGGAGAGTCACTACGAATGCGACTTTGGAGCGGACGGCATAAACCGCACAATAAAGCCACAGCTCTTTCCCATTCTCCTCCGTTCTTTTACTTTCCGTCTCCATCCTTCTTCTTCTGCCTTACTCTCTGGAAATCGATGCAAAATGCTTTATAAAAAACCAATACTCATCTCCCTGTTTGGCCCGAGGTGTTCCTTTCTCATATGGTCTTGCAATTCTTCCAGCTAGAATTTCACCATACCCCTGCAGGCTACCTCTGTTTTTCATCTCCACTTTTTTAAAAAGCAATTAAAATGCTGCCTGTTTTTCTTTTCTCTCTCTCCTTTGCGCTCTTTGCTCTCACTTTCACTCTCTGTGTTGGTCTGCTTATTTTTGCCTCTCGTCTCAGCCTTCAATGTAAGAGATGAGGAGTTCAAACAGGTTGGTGCTCACCTACTGGTCACGTGGTGGAATCTTCTTTCCTTTTGACATAGAATCATTATCTGTCTGGAGTTGCTTTTTTTTGTGATAATTCAGGTATAACAATAAAAAAGACCAGGTATCGTTGCTCCTAATCTACATCTGATCCATGCATGAGACATCTGGGGGTGAACAATGAAGTTTCTTTTATTAATACGGCTAATTTACTGTATATTACAATTTACAACTCTGTGAATCACATTTCTGCACTTTTCTCAGAATAGAAAAAAGGCAATAATCTGAGATAGCATTGAAGTTTCTAGGTACAATAATAGTTTAGGCTTACCGGTATTGTATTTTAAATATGAATACTACTTTTCCATAAGTGTATAGTATAGAAGGTGCTGCCTTAATGTGTGCTTTAAGTGACGACTTGACACCAGCAGCGGGTCGCCTTTGCATTATGAAGACATTGGAACGACATGAGAGGAAGAACTATGTAACAAAGATTGAACAAACACTTTCCCCCCAATTTGGTCATTACATTTGCTCATCACATGACAATAACTCACTGCATTTGTACATAAGATAATAAATACTACATGCAGCGTTTGTAACTAATCCGTCTGAAAATGGCAGTCACGGTTTCTTTTTTATTCCAGTCAGTGCAACTTGATCTTCAATGTGTGTTTTCCTGTTAACATACTTGATTTTGGAGCTTCTAGACTTGTCTCTTTGACTTGTTTTCCTTCTCCCATCGGCTCATTAGATCTTACTGCCACATGTGCAGCTGTGCAGTGATGTGGCCTGTCTATGCACCAGTAAGAATATATAAATATGCTGCAAAAAGTGGAAAAGCAGAGTGGAGAAGGCGGGAGGAGGTGGGAGTGGGAGGTTATCAAGGACAGAAACAGCTCAGATCTGCCACCCTAGCTGCACACGGGGAGACCAGGCAGGCGGGTGGGCAGTGGGTGGGCACTATCCGGCAGAATGCAACCGCCGCAGGACAAGAGCTGAGGGAGGTGGGAGTACCCAGGTATCACTTAAGCACAAGCTCTCTGCAAAAGGGAGCGACTAATGGACATTGAAGGCAAAAATGTACTTGCAGAAATGTCACAGATGTTTATAAGATGTTGTAACGTTGTAAAATATTTGAAAATGCAGTAACTATTCTTTGATATTAAACTTTATTTCTTGTGTAGAAATGTACAGGCGACTTTACCAAATATTTACAGCCTGTTCATACACAGTTTGGTGTCCATCCACTTTTATCCATGGATTTTAGAATGCTTTGAATATTTATCAATATGGTAACAGCCCTCATTTCTTACCATTCTGAAACTAATGCGTACACATATAAAATATAATATTAACTATCTAATTACACACATACCTTTGGCTATAAAATTGCATTATTTTTAGGTTCAGGGCAGTGTATTGTTTTGCTGTACAACACATGTCGAACAGATTGAAGCCATTTTGTTTTGTAGTTAAATGTAACTTAATTTTTGCCGGCTCTTTTATCAGTTTGAAGTTGATTTAATAACATACTTTCACAGAGAGACTTTTTTAATCTCAATGATCAACAACAAAATGGAGAGGCACTGAAGAGGACTGGTTTGTCTTTCTCCTCAACTCACTGATTTGGAGAAAGAACTACAGTAAACCAGGCACAGACCACATTTAATTGTCCTTTCACCATGTTTGTCTAAAAAAAATCCACTTTTGTTTTCTTTTACCTATAAGCGTTTGCTCTTACCTAAATGAAAAACACAAATCAGAATTAAAAATAATGACAGAGATTGGTCAATATGAGGAAAAAAGACCAAAAGTGATATTTTACCCTTCATCCTTGCTATACTGTTAAGTTGCGTAAACGAAAATAGAAAACAATAAATGTGAGTGCTCAAAGATCCACCCATTCAGAATATCGCAACCATTTCACTGAAATCTGAAGCAGTTCATTGCTTCGTGTGAATCTCCTCAGAACTGCATCAAACTTTCATAACCCCTGTCCCTTAATTTGGCCCGTATAGAAGAAGATGAACAACCAGACATTAGTTACTAGACTAACTTTCTCTTGGCACGCTGCATAATTTAGCACCAATCTATTAAAAGTAATCCGCAACTTGAACGTCTTTAACCCTGCTCTGGTATTCTGGCCATCTCTCTTGGGCCTGCACTCACGACTGGACAGGGCCATATGTGGGGTATATGTGCGCCTTTGCCACTGCCATTGTTTTGCTTTCTGCTGTCAGCCATTATCCTAATTCACACAAAAGAGCCCCTCCTTTCTGCACAAGCTCCAGCGGAAAGTGAAGCCCCGGGGCCAAATGTACACTGAGCAGGCTGGGAGAGAGGGGAGAGAGTGGGAGAGAGTGGGAGAGGACGCGGAGCAGAGAAAAAGGAACATTCACACTAGTCCACAACTCCCCCCATTGCTTGACATTGAGGAGCTCGTCAGATATGGACTCTATTTCCATCATTTATAATAATTACTGGACTAAAATTCACCAAACAATATTAAACAAACGGCCAGTGGTGCAGATGATAAGTAAATGTGTGTTTGCATATATATAGCTATTAATTATACAAACTATACAAGCCCCAGTTAATACATTTTCCCTCCATGTGTTTTACTTCTTCCCACACCCTTTCGATCTCTAAATAAAGTTGGATATACATTTTGTGAACATATCTGCACATGGTGAATGCTTATAAATATGGCTTATGTTTTTATATGATTATCTGTGCATGTGTATCGTGATTGTATGAATGAAACTATTTCTGTAGTCTAATATCATACAGCAGTGAATTCTTGTGCCCCCACAACCACAGTATTACAAATCAATAATCCAATTATAGCCTTTGTCTGTGCTGCTCACTGCGGTTAAATGGTCCTAAAAAGCTAGTTGCTAAAATATGAAATGGTGCTACAATTCTCACTTTGAAATGTCGCTTTTTTGCCACCAATTTCTGTATAGAACTGCATTGGAAACTGTGTAAAAAGTCCACTTCTTTATTTTTATAACATTGTACAAAACGAAAAGAACGTCTGTAAATCTGTTCAAACATTGGACAAATTCCCCGCACTTTTAGTCCTTATGTTATGGCGTCTGATTGAGCTACAATACAGAGGTTTCAGGCTTAAATGCATCTTAATAAATAAAACAAAGATAAATCCTTTCTTCTCTTGACGTCTCACAGACAAGAATAAAAGGGAGAGTTTGGAGGGATTTCCTGTCAGCGGACTGAGAGAATATCAAGACTTTATTACCAGGGGATTAGGGGATTGTTTCCTGTAGCCAATTTGGCAGAATTTCTAACAACCTGCTGTATGTTTACCTTGTCCCACATGGGAACCTGTCAGCTGATGCGCACTCTGAGGCGGGATGCAGGGCTGAGTGACAGGCCGTGTGCGAGTAACTGATGTGTTATTATGGGGGAGACTCAGGAAGAGGGATTAGAACTTATTCTTAAGTAATTGTTGCATGTAGCGGCACAAAAGACATGAGAGTGGATTAGCATGTCTTTGGAGTTAAGCAAGTAGAATTGTATAGGCCTATAGTTGTGTTATGCTTACGGCTATTTATTATAATTATGCAAGTGATTTAACGATCTAACACTAATCCAATTCATTTTAAACGGATAGAACTTGGAAAGATGTTCAATTGGAAATGTAAAAGAGGCAAATCCACAAGGCTTCACACACAGAAGCTCACTCCCTGACTTTTTTGAAAGCCGTATAAAATAAAATAGATGAATGTGCTGACAAGATTTTTGTTTCATTAGTAGCAATCATCTCTTATTGCTTATCTCTAACAGCAATCACAAAAATATAGTTTACTGTGATGTTGCGTAAAAAAAAAAAAGATCACTTATTTACTTACTTGTTTTTAAAAGGACATGCACCAAATGAGATGCCACCTAAGTTAAAACTTCAAACTGAACAGAGAGAAAAGGCAAAAATAGGTGTACCCAGCAGGACACTAATTTGAAGACAGTGTTAAAGTCACAAACACACTCATTTCACACATTAAGACAGACACAAGACAGTAATAATGGATGGATGAAAGTATTACCTGGAGTCAGGGTACTTGGTGAGGGTCGCCAGGCTGCTAGTGTACATGTGCCCTCCCACGTCTATGTGCACGGGAGCGTTCGCCTTGGTGAGCTGCGCGGGAAGAGGGATGCCCTGAGCGGCCAGAGGAGAGACCGGGGACCGGGTCAGCGACAGCCGAGACATGCTTCTGCCCTCCTGAAAGCAAGTGTAGAGAAAAGCCATGGGAACTCTGTCCACTCCGCACACACTGAGACTACACCGGGGAGCACCTGCGATCCTTTCTGAATACCATCATATCACTTCCATGACTGTCTGGTCGCATGTTTAGCCCGGAAATTATTGCCACCGCTCTAATTAAGTATGTTTGCATCTTTTCTTGCAGTACCGGAGGCGAGGATCGGAGAATGCTTATTATGAAGAGAGAGGGGGGGAGAGGGAGAGGTAGAGAGATAGAGAGAGAGAGAGAGAGAGAGAAAGAGGGGGGGAGGTTAGGTGCCAGCCTCCAGGGGAATAAAACAAACTGCTGCTGCAACATTCTAATTAAAGGTCGCCTTATGTGTTAGACGTGATGTGCCCAGACACACCAGGCACCAATGTGAAGCGACAAAACACCAGGGCAAAGGGTCCCTCACATCCAGGAGCCAACTTTCTCCAATGATTTTAGAGGGAAAATTAAACACAATCTGACATAGAAGTTTAAAACATTTAACCAGGTTTAATGGATAACTTCACAAAGGAGCCTTTAGCTTCGAAAAATACGAGAAAAAAAACTAATTATTGTTGGATTAGGCTGGTATCAGCGTACCTGCGTAATTCAGGTGTCAGAATTACGCACTCGCGAGGTCACCAGTGTTACTCTGTCTGAATTACAATGTAACTGTTTTACATGGAGTTTTATATTGATCTGTAACAATTGAAATGGTACATGTTATAAAATCCAAGCAGACAACACGGGCTATGGCTCGGGCGCGTAATCAAAAAGGGCAGCTGTTATTTGAGTGTGACTGAAGGCCAGATGTGGCCCCAGGGGCTCTGGGCTGGAGGTGCCTTTGGACTAAAACTGAGACTATTTTTCCACTGTGTTTGTCTCGGTAGAATGTCGGGTTAATGCGATTACAAGAGGACGAGTTTAAGCTCCATTGCAAATCCGCGGAAAGAGGAAACTTGGACAGACTTGACAAGTTTTGGGATCCCACGCACAATTGTGAAATACCTCTAATTCCACGTCACTTTCCCAACATCCTAAACGCGCAGACAGACATCGCAGACGCCTCTAGTGACACATTCCTCCACACTGCCCCAGTGGATGTGACTGTCCCAGAGCGACTGTAAAAGGCATTAACTTTCTCATATAGAAGCCACTTTCCCCTGACCCCATTCATTAAAGCGAGTCTCCCGTTTCATCTTCGAACACCCATCAAACAGACTAAATGTTTTGCCGGCACAAAACCAGCACAAGTCTACAAAGACCCGCGCATCCTGGACATAATTTAACCAAATATACTCAACATGGCGTCTGCTGTGAATTAAGATACAGCTCGAAACATGCATGCCTATGGGTTGACAGTGTGCAAGAGCTACATTCAAAGAAAATGATATGAAAAAAGCTCCAAAGTGCAATACATAAAGAACAATCCAAATGCTTTACAGCCCTACCGTTTCGAACATTGTAGGGGGTCTGCAATAAATCCGTGCCGGCAAACAGTCCCAGTCGATGTTTGCGCAGCGTGAAATAGTCTAGTATTGTCTCCAAATAGACTGGAGTTAGTGCGGACGAGCTCCTCTGAGATTGCTAAACGCCGTCTCGCGGAAAACCTCTGTCATGGGCGAAAGTATGTGACCGAGATGGACTGGCTACGAAGCGTCTCTGTGGCTTTAAATGGTTCAAATGCAAGGCTCCCTCGACCTGTCCTCAACAAACCTCTTTGTACCAAAGTGCACAGGAAGCGTCCTTACCTTATACATTGATGAGGCGATCTCCTTCCCCTTTTTACGCTCTTATTTGGATACGCGTAAAACGGTGCGATCCTGCTGGAAAGTGTCTCCGTATTTTTGCGTCTTATCTGCCTTTTTGTCCAAATGAAACTGCCCCTTCAGTTTGTTATGAGAAGAAGAAAGCCAATAATCCGTCTCTAAATAACAGAGCAGGGCTAAAAAAGAAGGTTCTTGCTCGGGGCTGCCCATGCGCCTCTGGGCCAGGGATTAGGCTACAATTAGCTCAACTCCACTCTATCGCCCGGAAAATGTTCTCAAGGAGCACGACGTGATACCCCCTACTCTTCAAACGACCCCCAGCTCACGTTTACCGATTCAAAATAACGTTTTCAACCAAAAAGTTGTTCACGCGTATGTCCTTAACGGCGTAACTTGTGGTTAGAGGGGATGTCCTAACAAGCAGCTGCCAGCCTGTGTCTGTGAGAGGATTTGGAACAGCAGAAACACATTTGAATCATTGTCATTTGGGCTGATGTAAGTCCCCAGGCAGTTCCATACACAAATGGAGAGGCATTAATTTGTATATCTTCAACCCAAATGTAAACTTTACGCAATGCCACATTTCAAGGGAAGGGAAAAAACTTGTTGATGAAGTGGAAAATATGTTGACAATAAAGAAATCCTTCACCCAAAATGTTTGACCCGGTGCTGCTCTCCGCTTCTTCTCTGCCTCATAATGTCTGGAGTTGCGAAGCCAAATTTCCTGCAGGGCATTAAAACCAAATGACGTCCAGGACTTGCACGCGCGCCGCCGCAGAAAGCGCCCTCACAACCTGCCCGCAGCCAAATGCGCCATTTCAATTATAGCGCGGGGCTTTAGATGGAGCTATCTCCCTGTAATATTCTTCTCACTTCACAGTCAGAACGGACAGCTCTCTCTCAAAGGAAAATACGTGGGATAACTGCTATTTTCTACACACCGAAAACCAACGCGTTTAGAACATTCTACAGAGACGCGCATGCATGCTTCTACGTGAGGCAGCTGAGCACAACCTTTTTGTTTGTGATGTGTTTGGTGGTGTGTGTGTGCAGGATACATAGTTGAACCCGGGGATGCGAGCATGACTCTGGAGGCAGATATAGCGGCAGAGCTTGTCTTGGTTTCTTGATATTTGGCGCCAACCAGTGTAGAAAGCTGTTACTGTTTGTCTTTTTCTTCCATTTACAAGTTTCTCCTTTCAATGTATTTTGTCATACTAAAGTATATAACCTAACACATCTACATCTAATAGATCTATTTGTAGTTACCTTTATGATTTCAAAGTTACATACAACATTGTGCGCGCACCTATAGACCTGTGTTGATCATTAAAAAGGCCGTTCTATATTATTTCTTTAAGGCACAACATTAAAGGAGCGACATTACCTGCTGTTCAAACCAGTGTGTTTGTGTGAATATATCAGCAGCAGTGAAACCAGAACGAAAACGCGTCTCCTTGAAGCGCGCCAAGTGTGCGTAATTAGCCAGCCCTCAGAAAGCTCCCTTCGTCCCTTCCGGCGCAGATTTGTTGTCTCCAGCCATGGGGTGGACTGGAGGGGAAACTGATTTTTTTTTTTCTCTCATTAAAGGAAACAAGCCTGCAGTTACTTCAATTACATGAAGTATGCAGGCATGTTGTAAATTTAAAGATTTAAATAGCTTACAAAGTGGCCCCGGGCACCATCAGTTAATTTCCTTAATTTATGGATTTTACAAGAGTGTCTATGTGAAAGGGGAAGTAGGTCATCTGGCAAAAATATGTTAAGTTTTTGGACGTAGTGATATAAACATTGGACTTTAGGCACCTGCTTCAGAGGTCAAAAGACAATGAGGAAAAGATGAATGACCTGGCAGTACCTGACCTTGAGCCTTTAGCTGCATACAACCTCAATATGTTAATGCTTGGGGTCAATTATACATTTTTTTATATCTATGAGTGTATATTTATGAGAATTTGAATGAGGCTCCATAAGCAGGTCTAATATAGAACTATAAACTTAGGGTTAGTGAAACATCCTTTGAATTAAGCTTTCATTTGATATGACTTATTTATACGGGGAAGACTATTCAAATTCATCAGATCCAGCTGTTTTGCAAATTCTGCAGCAAATTAGAGGAAGCTATATTAAAAGCATCCAAAACTTAAAGATACACTGTGTATTTTTTGCTCCCATCTTGCATTGGGATCATGTAATAATTTACGGTACTACGGAAGCCCTTGTGGGACAATGTGTGGTCTTTGACAGTGGTCCATAACTCCCGCTCAAACTCCTTTTTGTCCCTTATCAACCACTGTATTTCAAGATGGCGGATTGACATGTAGAGTCCTCCAGCCTCATGGACATTTATTAGTCAAATTCTAAGTCTATGAAAATAATTGACAAACATGGTGGAGGTAAATATTCTTAAAAAGTTCACATTTAATTTTGGTTAAAATGTTTTTTTCATTTGGAGAAACTGTACAAATTACACAGGGTGGCTTTGAGAGGAAAAATGCCTACGACAAATGTAAAAGTGCTCGGTGACTCTGAGAGGTGAAAGCCCCTAACCCTAACCCTTGGGCACTATATCATTAAAATACTACTTAAAGTAAATCTGAAAATTGTTATAATTAAGTTTGTGTTTTGCCACTGAAGAAACATTGGTTATGTGTAGTTTACTTCATGGTTTTTCCGTGCACCAATATACAGTATACAGTAGTTCACATATACCAGAGCATGGGAGAGAGAAAAAGTACATGCATGGTATAGTCACATTCACCCTTCTAAATTGAAGCTTTGTGAATATTTCTTTCAAGCATTCATATCAGATCAACACTCTTACAGCCCCTGGGCATGTGGAGAAAGTTTGCAAAGAACACGGAGAACTTGCTCTCAGTAATCTGCATGCCTGGCAGAGCCGGTGGCTGTCAATCGCTGGGTTCTTGCAGCCATTTGACATTCTACTTGATGTTGTGTGTGTGACTGAGGTGGCGCACTGACACTTATTGTTCATTATTTCAGGCAGTGAGAGAAGATGCAGCAGGAGAGATAGACCTTGCAGTGTATTAATAGAATGTGTACGGGTTGCAAACAATCACCTAACAAGGCAGCACAAACGTACAGGCTTGCTTAATAACTGAAATGTTCAAAAGTGGCATGCATGTGGTTTCTGTGAGAGCTACTGTCAGGAGCCACTGGAACTTTCAGTTGTGTTAAGCCAAAAACTCATGGGCAAGAGTCAAATAATGAACTCTATATAACACAAGTACTTTTTACTTAACTTAAACTTTCATTATAATGATTGGATATTTCTTGCATCACCTTGCATCACTCGACAAGGTACAGTTCCATTGTGCAGTGCTCCAAAAATAATTATCAGTTAGGGCTTTGTGGAGTAAGAAAGTAATGTTTCCTTTTGTTCTACCTCTACCACAACAACAACAACAACAACACTGAGAACCAAAGAGAGCCACCTAAAACCAAAAGATTGACCATAAATTGAATGGATAAGTACATTATTTGCATAATTGACTTGAAATATGTATCTTTTCTTGTCCGAGGGTCAGATAGAAATGACAACTTTTCTGCACTTCTGGAGGTGTCCATACATCTGACCATCGAGGCACTAATGGAACACCATTGGACACCAAGCACACAAAAAATTTGTTCAAAATGAAGTCCTTTAATCTGTCCATCTGACCATAATGCACTTTCTAACTCTAGATGATCAGAGCTATCCCTATTTTGAGTATTTCTCTTGGTCTAGCTCAGCTCTCATACTATTTGGTTGACTGTAAAAGAATGAACAGTGTGATGCCTGCATTTCACATCTGGTATGCATCATGTAGCAGTCCCTTGACTTGAAGGTGGCCTGGGGGGGAGTCCCTGGCATGGCACGGCATGGCACCCACAGCTCTCATTAGAATGCATGTGTCACTGTGGCATCAAGCAGCAGCCTTGACTTATGCTTTATATTTACAATCATCCATCAGTGTCATCAGTCCAGTCCAGGCCAGAACAGAACCGAGATCCACACTTTTGAAGCAGATTGTGAAGAGAATGGTGATGCTGCTGTGACTCGTCCTCCAGGGCCTGTTTCTGTCAGTGGCCATGTTGTTGGGTCTAGTAATAGTCCGAGAAAGAAACTTCATTCTCTGTTCTTTTGTTGTATGCTGCACACCCTAACAGCGGCGAGTTTTGATGTGTCTTCTGAAGGCGAGCTGCTTTGTCAACACCCAGGCCTGACACTATGGGAGCCGGAGCCCTAGGGTGGCAGGGAGGGGAGGGTGGGGTTATGCAGCAGCCTGGTTAAAGAGAAGAACCGACAGACACAGACAGGGGGATGGGGCCCGCTCAAGTGGCCAGTGCCCAGGGCGAGAGGAGAGTTCTGTGCAGCACACTGCCTGATGGCGACTGGAGCTGCTGGCTGATGACATTTTCTGGTCACAACATGCAATCCCCCAACTTATTTAGTGGGATGAGACTTTTGTGTGTTCACTGTTTGTTCGCAAAGAACAAGTTTTGGATGTGAGTCACATATAATAAGATCTAAAGAACTGTATCCAAGTTGTTCAATTGTATTCTTTACAGTATAAGGATGTGAACTTGAAATGACCTATAACTACCTGTAATTTAAACCATATTATTTTACTCAGATGTTTCATGTTGCAGTGTCCCTCACAGCTGTTTATTGACCTCACAAACACGTGATGTGAAGCGCTGCAATGTGGTGCAGCTGCCTGGCCACAGCCCTGGAGCCCACAGGCACAAGATAACTCCTGTCTGATTAGCTCCTAAGGAGGACATTGTTCCAAAAGCAATTCACTCCACTCCAGTATTAATTTAGTTCCCAGAGAGAGTCATCTATCGTGGACAGGACGGGCCCTGCTCTAAGCTTGGCCCCTGGTCTGGTGTGGCGTGGCCCCTCTTGGCCTGTCACCATAAGTGATAGTGTGGAGAAAGTGTAATCTGGCCGTGTTTGTCCCATCAGGAGTGTCTCTGAGCTCAGACCAGGGCAGGTGTCCCCTCTGTCATGTCCATTACTCATGCTGCTGGACACAGGAAGACAACATTCACAAAACTTGAGGTGGAGAAAGAAGGGATTCATCAAACCAAAACAAAACTAATGACATTTATGTTTTTAGTGATGTTTCAAGAGCAAGACATTCGCTAACATTAACAGATGAAAAAGTGTAATTCTTTTCATTTTAATTTTCTTCTGGTTCTGCGCTCTTTCAGATTTCAGATCTTTCAGATTTCAGATCTTTCAGATTTCAGATCTTTCAGATTTCAGATCTTTAAGATTTCAGATCTTTCAGATTTCAGATCTTTCAGATTTCAGATCTTTAAGATAGTTGGTAAGATTTCAACTACTACGAACAAAGGAACTAGTCCTTGCTTTCAAAATAGGTTTGTATCAATAGTTTTAACACACATGTATTTTGGCCTGTGTCACATTTTTTGACCAGCTCGTTTATCCAGAAAAGGGAAAAAGAGTGGACCACCCTCCACTGAGCTAATCCGCTCTTAGCCCAAAGCATCAAATACTGACTCACAAGGCACTTCCATACAATTTTGCATCACACGCACACGTACAAAGTTTAAATTCTAATCTGCAACAAAACGTCTGAGATATTTAGGATACTCTACTGCCATCATGTGGTCACAATTATGAAGTGACACTGAATGTGCAGTGTAGCCTGTTGATAGACCCTTCTCGATTATGATGCACATAACTGAAGGTAGCAAATATTATTCAATTATTCACACTAAAATACTAATAAATATTACCTTAACCCTAACAAATACAAATGTATTCCTATGGATATAATAATGGAGAAAAAGAAGTTGAAACATGAATAAAACATACCATTTTATTGATCATTATCAATACTATTTGTCATAATGACTACTAAAATAGTGTCTGAAATATACATTGGTTATGTTGTCATCTTACATTGCGAGTCTGATAAGACTCATCAGAGTTGGAACAGTCACGGAAGAAGTCAAGTAGGTCTATACACTCTCAGCCGCGTCCCTGAACAACCTTAGAAGTGACGGGTTATTATGACTATATGTCCTTTGGCCTACAGGCTGTAGACTTTTACTGATACAAATTAAATCATACACAAATACATATGCATTGCAACATTTTATTTTCATCAGATTTACCAGAAAATACATACGTACATATTTTGAACAAACACATTTTAAGTGATCAAGATTTTTGTGTGACTGCATAGACACGTACTGTACTTCACAACCTTGGACAGGCCCCTGCGCTTCAGACAGAAAACATCTACTGTCACACTGGTGTCACTGGGAACTTCTGTACAGAGGACAGACACACAATGAATTAAGTATACAACAACATTACTGTATGTGCTAATACTCACCAACACACTGTTGGAAGTATTTGCCCATTTTACAACGGCCCCTACACTCCTCACTGCTGCCCTCCTCATTCATACCTTTGTTGTATATTTTAATATTTGACCATTTGAACATCATAGCCAGAAAGACCTCCGTGCACTCAGGAAAAACCCCAAGGACACAGGATAATCAGACATGAGTCATAAAGATAAAATGCTGTTTAAACAGGGCGAATTATTAACTTTAAATAATAAATTCATTTTGACGAGGACAAGAGTTCAGATCTTTTGAGCCCAGCTGAAACCTGTCAGCGGCTGTGTAAAATGCCAGTTTATGGGAAAACATGGAGATTGAGACAAATTCATGCCCATAACAGTTGAAAAATGGGGCAAAGTCTCAGTTTACAGTGCTCTGAAGCCTAACACGGCTGTTTATCTCACAATGGAGATGTTTGGGTGTCTTCTCCGTCGCTCTGCTCCAGGCCCTTCAGCGCATTTAGCTACATATGCACGTTCTCTTCAGAGCACGTCAACATTTCTCACACTCGCTAATGAGGCAAACAGATAGCTTTTGTTTTTCCTCACAGTTACTGTTCTCATAGCGCTCATGACTTATATACAAGCTGCGGGAATGGGCCCCGCAGCGTTTAATCAAATCTTCAAATCATAGGCTGATCAGTTTGGGAATGCAATCTTCAGCTGCAACAATGGGATCATTCCAGTTAAAGGGCCAAATGAGACTCTACCGACAGCCAATTTTTTTCCAAATTTAGCAGTAAGAACATGATATGAGCAGGTTATTGGTTATTGGACTGCAAATATGAAACTAATCTATATGAAATAGGCTCATTACATGCTGAGTGACATATGCCAAGTCTTGTGTATAATAAATTTGAGGATAATGGCTTACAAAAAAAATCTGAGAGGTTTTTACAAGCTATCAACATTACCCAACTAATAAAAGCTTGATACAGTATATTTCACTTTGCATGTAGTGAGTCTGTCTTGTATAGCTTTAAGACAGTGGAAAAGGAAGGAGGACCCCACGTTTTGAACAAAACTCTCTGGTCTTATTTGACGAGCACCTATCAGCAGAATGATTGACTATTGGGAGGACCAATAGTCTTGAGGATCCACCTTGAAGTAGAAAATCCTCCTAAATACCTTTAAATAAATTGACTTTTACTGACACTGGGTTTTTTATGTGGTTTTACGGCAAATGTAAAAACCCATCCTTGAATCTTGATTATTTGCAGTTTCAATATGTGCTAAATTCCTATCTTTTCCTTTTCTTGATTGTGACATGATGTGTTTGAACCGAAATAACTTCAATGATGAAAACGAAAGAGCCTTTGAAGATACTGAAGAAGTTTATTAGTAGACACTCATCAATCAGAGGAATGTCATCCTGAAAACACCATTTGATTGGCAGTGTAAAATAAGGCAAATGGTTTCAGATCATTTGTACACTTCTGCATCGACAGAAAGCGCACATTAAATACATTCACTTGATACACCACTTTACCCCCAATCGACCCCCTGTGCCAATGGAGTCAAATAGTGACTAACGGATATCCCTACGACCAGAACAGTTGATCTCCCAGGACTCTCAGGAGGAACTTCCAATCCCCTTCATTGGCAAAAAATACTCATGTGTTTTTGGTCACACAAAGAATTATTTCAGTGAGTTGCTAAAGTACCCAGTTTTTTTTTTTTTCTCTGTAGCACCAGAAGATCAAAAAGCTATGTATTTGCAGCATCTACTTTCATACTCATACCAAAGTCTGTTTTATCTGTTTTGTGTAATAGGTGAAACATGAAGATTGATACTTTTGCGTGCGTTACATTCAGGAAGTTATGCAACATGAAAAGCCAAAGCCAATTACAGGTCCTTCACAAAACCTTTTGAGTTGATTATATATTATTTGTTTTGGCCTCATGACAATCCTTCATTCTCAATGCATGATAGACTGAGCTCTTGACATTTTTTTTAAACTGGAGGGTCCCATTCAGATTTTAGACTCTCTATTTGAGGGGAGTGGAGAAGTGGTTCTTAGTTGTGGAACTTGAGCACCCGGATGAAATCTGCTCAGAGAACAATGCAAAGTCCACGCAGAAAGCCCACGTCTGGAGGTGGAATTGAACCCAGGACCTTCTTGCTGTGGAGCACAAGCGCTAACCACTGCACCACCGTGTATTTCTTTGTACTTTCTTTCATATGTGTATATATATTTTTTTCTGCTCATTTCTATAGTGTCTGGCCTATAGTCTGAACACCTTGCAGTTAGTGGGTGACCCTTCTCTTTGCTCAGCCGCTTTCATCATTACGCCCTCATCAGATGTTCATGTGGCTAAATCTTTCATAGGAACAACTCTTTATCAAACAAAATGACACACTCATAAGACTTGGACATAAAAGTGACGCTCTTGTGTTTCGTCTGTTGAATGCAGCTTTTCTGTACAGGGACAGGAACCAAGACAAAAGTACGGCGCTCATTTCCAAAACATCAAATTTTCCCCATTTTGTTTCAACTATCCACTAGTTATTCTAAATACAACACAAACATTGCGAGATATCCTTGAGAGTCATTTGCAGCTGGTACTTTTAAATTCTGGACATAAAAACTCGAGTTACATTACACAAAGTAGTAAAAGGTGTGACATTAAAAGCAAAAGAACATAAGTTCACAGAGAAGCACTGTATATAGAGATATATTTATATACTTTAGAAAGTCATAGAAAAATATATATTCATTTAAATGCCCATTGTACAGTTTTACACAGTAGTATCAGAAAAGGGATGATTGAAGAAGATGGAGATACAAAGAGAACAGTGTTCATGAGAAGATTGCTGCAGTAAAATATAGAACACATTTCTGTTATCTATAAAAGCCAAAGTGAGCTGTGTGAAGAATAAAGTGACAAGGTAAAAAGAGGAATGCTACGATTAGTGTAGAAAGCTTTCAGAAGGGCAGCACTTGACACAGTTCCAAATATTTATACTATGGATATAATTTCAATATAGTAAGGCTTATGCTTGAGCATAAGAAGCAGCTTAGTAAACCACCACCACAATATATATTTGTGTTAGTACTACGCATTTACACAGAGGTATACTAATGCAATATGCACTGTAAGTCAAACAGCAGGAGGTTTGATCAATTATATTCACAAGTCACAAAAACCAGGAATGCTACTATGTTATTTGTCAAATGTCCAATTGTTGTAACATTTTGACTATTCATATACTGTATGTAACTCAGCCTATACACACCTAATCATAACGTGATCAGTTGCATAGTTACGGAGAGGAATACCAATGACCTTGACAACCACTATTGACCACTGACAGTTTAATGATTAACTTAATTATAATCAGTTTCGTGATTTGATATGAACCCTGCTTTTACTGGCGTTGTCTTCTGTAGCGAGATACTGAATCTAATCGTGGTTGTCAAGAACATTTCTCCCTCCGTAACTATAGAAATGATCATGTTGCAAATAGGTGTAAAGTATAAATGTACTGTATATAATGATTGCAGCTTAAATTTACAAAACACACAACTGTCACACATTTGCTATAGATGCTATTTGACTCACAGTGAGTTTCAGTTTAAAGCCAGTTGAACAACAATACACTTTATAAGCATACAATTTTAGAACCCAATTGCATTAGAGAGAAAGAGAGACCGAGAGGGCGCACAATTGCATTTAGGACAGGATACATAATATTAGTACAGTTATCACATAAACCATTTGATAATATACCGGGATTTAGAAATATCATGTCGGACCAGTTTGTCAGCTCCGAGAACGTTTGGCTTTTGCGGGAGATACACAGTCTTTGCGAAATATGCTGTGGAATGTGAGTGTGATTGAATAGACCAATGTTTTAGTGTATATCCTTAAAAGGCTTTGAATAGTTAAACATCTGATAGTCCATGTAGTAGAAATCATACACACGCTGCCTCTGCCATGGTGTGACCTGTGCGAAATACTTCTCTGTGATCTCACTGGAAGTCTTTTGGTCTTTTGGGTTCCTGTCTTTAAACTGCGGTAGTGTCAAATTCTCAGGAGCCTTTAAAAGTCGTAACAAAAGGTTTGACTCTTCTTGCATGTTCTCAAATTTACCTATAAAGTTGTAATCTATGAGACAGGGGTGGCAGAGGTTCTCCACCAGGTTCCAGTGGATGTCCATTCCAACCGGTCGATGCACGTCCAATAAATACTGAACAAATTCCGCAAACGATACGCCATCCCCTGTGTTTAGGGCCTCTGCAGAAGGGTGAGTCCTGTATTTAGTAATGATCGGTCTTCCGTATATACTGTGGTAGTGTTTGTTTGGATTCTCAAACTTGTCCCTGTAAGCAGAAACCAGCCTTTCCATAGGTTCTCGTGCAAAGACAACTTTAGTGTAGCTTTGGAGGCGGTGCATGATGCCTTTGTAGTCAAAACTGTCCAGCTTCTTCAGGTGATTCTTATAGTGGACCGTGTCGTGCGAAATCGAGTGTGTGTCGGAAGCCAGGCCGGCAAGAACCATCAATGTCCTCTTCCAGTTTGAGCAGCCGGCTTTGGGAACCTCGCAGTAGAGTATCTTGTACCTATCCTCCACGTAGATCATGCGCACATGCTCTCGAGTGATAGTTCTAGAAGTGTGGCTTTTGTATTTGGCACACATGTTTTTCATCAGCTCCCGGCGAGCCTCCAAAGTCCGAGGCAGCTTCATCCTGTTTTCCGAGGGGGAGGAAGGAGAAGGGGGTACGTTGTTAGTGCGATGCAGTTGTGGTCCGGTTTTCAAAGTCTTTCTGGATTTAGGGGTGACCGTAAGCAGTTCCAGCACTTGTTTTGATGACTTGTGGTGAGCCGGTTGCTTGTTCTTCTCAAAGTTGGGGAATTGCATGGGGGGGATTAGGCTCGAGACGTCCTCTGGAAGGTGGTCTGTGATGAGGTCTAATTTTTCTCCATCCTTGTCTTTTGTAGAGAGAGTCTGTCAAAACAAAAATAAACAAATTGTTAACATTACATGATTTTCAGGTGAATTTTTTTATTCACTGGTAATTGGCATTACAGAGAGACATTTAGTCAGATTCCAATTACTATCTACCTAGCTAAGTCATTATAATAAGTTACCAATTCACAGTTGCTCAGACCTTATATAACAATATAATAAGGTAATGTTTTTGGTATGTTTTGCGAAGGACAACCGGAGTGCCTGGAGGAAACCCACCCATACACAGGGAGAATCTCCACACAAAAAGTCTGGGCTGTCATGGGTATAAAGAAATATTCTTGTGTAAATGTACATGTTCAAGAGTAGCTTTCTTGCAGAAACAATATGAAAAAAGCAAATCTAATGGCCATGTCTAAAAAAAATTCATATATTTAAATAATCATCACAGTTTGATATGCATCATGCTGCCCCATCCACACAGCATGTCATATGATGTTTCTCCACTTGGTGGGGCTGTTTGGACATCTTAATACCACAATGAAAGCTTTTTCTCTGACGTATACTTCCCCATGTGCAGCCTATAATTCATAAATCGTGCTGTAAAATCATATAAATGTCTATTAAACTCAAAATGAGGAATCTAAATAATAATCATTGACTGCCTGATTACCATAAGATAAGGATCCAGGCCATCACACATTCTGACATTTTATTTCAATTATATGCTGTAATGGCACCATAAAGCCAATGAACTCAATGTATAATTTTTATTTTACAACAGACAAGGTAATAAGGCCTCTATGAATCTCAGCCTATCCTCCCAGACTGGAATGGACACATAACTTCGAGTGGTGGAGCGAGAACGATGGGAGGAACGCTTCTCCCTTCTCTGTTTAATGTGCAAGGTGAACGCTGCGTGGCCAGTAACCTACAGACAGCTCCTCCCTCGGGTTTTCATCAGAGCGAAGCGCCGATGCTCCGATAGATTCAGCTTTGTACAAGTCATACACACCACCTCCTGCCCTTTTTCTTTGACCCATCTGCAGTTGAGAAGCCAAACTCTTTGAAAGTTCTAAGGTGCTGCTATATAGGCCAGAGGAACAGTTGACCATAGAATGAGTTTTTCTTATCTTACTGTTGGTATTCTGTTTACTTTTTAAACTTCAGTCTGGATAGGGAAGACAACATGTAACAGTCCAGTGATGTGTTGTTTTTTCCAGCCCAGATTCTTTGTCCGCACATCTGATTGAGAGCTACATAGCTGACAATCAGATAGTAGGTGTGAAAGATGAGATAGAGTAATCAAGTACCTCTCTGGACTGCCGTGGAGTGCTTCTCAGCTTCACACCTGTGGAAAAAGAAGAGAAAAGGAAATTAGCAAATTCTCCACAGCCCAAGAATGTGTACAATGTGTGTGTGAGAGAGATAAAATGTGTACAATATGTGTGTGTATGTGTGTGTGAAAGAGAATGTGTGTGCTGCTCAGAGCCATTTCCCCTTTCAGACGTCGCAAGTGAATATAGAACAACAATGATAAACATAAATCTTTTCAGGATAAATATATGAGTGACATGGAGACCAACAGCCACACGTAATAGTTGTGAGTCCACAGGGTATAAATACAATCAGTATAATAATAATAATAAAAAAAAAAAAAGCCTTTTCAAAAAAAATCACTGTCTTTGTGTTCTTTGTCATGTGATAAAAAGCTCCACAGTTGAATGCCAGCAGAATGATTCAAGTCTGCGTTGCCAAAATCTCCAAACCACCTGGCACACCCACAGTTTTAATCATTAGTAACTTTGTAATTCTTCTAACACAACAGTTGTTCTCGTCTAGCACCGATCTCAGCATCCGTCCATCACAGTTAGAAGTCTGTAACTGTAGGCTTGGCTGTCAGCGAGGACAAAACAGCTGTTGAATTAAGTTGCCTCGCGTTATTTGGCGGTGGGAAGATTGAAAGTGTTCGATTGTGAGCGCTGAAGAAGGCCCAGATTGGTGTTGGAGGCGACAGGTGCAATGTGCGCAGGCAGATGTGCGGGAACAGCTCAGACAGTGTGCTCAGAGTCCCCAGCTGGACATTTCCTTTCCTTCAGTCGCATCCCAATACAATCCCCTCATACCCCCCCTGCTGATATGTAATCAAGCTGACAGCTCTGAGTGGAGTTGCATGGACGACGATTGGGAAGGGGGACACAGACACCTCTGCCTGAGTGGCCTGTCACTTTCAATTTGATGGTGGAAGTGATGTGAATCTGCACTGGGGGGAGTTGGAGCGGGGCGGGCAGGGTATAGGCCTTCCCTAAGTGATGAGATCTGTGCGACCATATCTCGCATTATCAACGCTCCGGTGGGCAGCGGATACATTTATGTTGGTGCGATGCAATGTTGTTTTAGATTAGTATTTGCTGGAAAACCTGTGTCACTGTCTGGCTCGCTGATTCGGGTTTGGGTGCGAGAGGAACATTGGAGAAATGGGAAAAAGACCTGAATATATACACTGCTTGTGACATTTTCTAATCTTGTTTTTCGCGGCTTCTGCTGTTTGATCCTTAACCTTAACGATGGTTCGTGTAGCGGGTCAGTACCTATGAAATCACTAGGTGCGAAAGCCATGAATATTTATGGTCGTACTCGGCTGCCTTTGCCAGAGGAACACATCCAAGTGCAACAATAACAGCTCTCTTTCATAGACTGTTGTCCTGAACTTGATGAGGTAGAGCCGGCCTTTGTACTCGCCATCTAGACACACTCTTGTATATCGATCCTGCAAACCCCATCAAACTGGTAATTGAAATCTCTAAAAGTCTAATTATTTCCTCCTGGAACTTTTGTTGTGTACTTGTTCTGTCTAGCATGTCTGTGTTTGAATTTACATACAGAGGGAAGTTGCATGGTGGTTGAGAGTGATATGGGGTGCCGTTTGTAAAAATTCTGTTAAAATTTTTTAGCTGAACATTTTTCTACATTTAGCTCACTTTCCTC
Organism: Knipowitschia caucasica; assembly: GCA_964034765.1. NCBI lineage: Eukaryota > Metazoa > Chordata > Actinopteri > Gobiiformes > Gobiidae > Knipowitschia > Knipowitschia caucasica. The sequence continues at coordinate 33,144,125 of OZ035826.1, forward strand.
ACATTTAGCACATTTTCCTCACATTTAAGACATATCTATATCTAAATATTATATCTATATCTAAATGTTAAATGTTATATCTAAATATTATATCTATATCTAAATGTTATATCTATATCTAAATGTTAAATCTAAATGTTAAATCTAAATGTTAAATCTAAATGTTAAATCTAAATGTTAAATCTAAATGTTATATCTATATCTAAATGTTATATCTATATCTAAATGTTATCAATCAATCAATCAATCAAAGTTTATTTGTAGAGCGCCTTTCATACACAGGGCAACACAAAGCGCTTCACAGTCCACATCACAAATCATCACATAAAACAAACACCAGAATCACAATTAAAACATTAAAATCACACAAAAGATTAAAACACAATTAAAACATTACAATCACACAAAAGAATAAAACCATTAAAACTTTCAAAATTACACAAGAAATTTAAAAAAATAAATAAATGACAGCAGTGCATTAGAAATGGAGATAAAATCCTTCAGTTGTATGCACAGGCAAACAGAACAGTCTTTAACCTGGATTTGAACATTGACAGAGTAGACGCCTCCCCCACATTTTCAGGGAGATTGTTCCAGATCTTAGCTGCATAGATCTGAAACGCAGCCTCCCCATGTTTGGTTCTCACTCTGGGCACCAGCAGGAGGGCAGTCCCTGTGCTCCTCAGAGTCCGGGCCGGTTCATATGACACCAACATGTCACTAATGTATTCTGGTGCAAGGCCATGGAGAGACTTGTACACAAGCAGAGCTGTTTTAAAATCTATTCTTTGAGCCACAGGAAGCCAGTGCAGAGACCTGAGGACCGGACTAATATGGTCATACTTCCTGGTTCCTGTCAGGACTCTAGCTGCTGCATTTTGGATGTACTGCAGCTGCTTACAGGTCTGTTTGGACAGACCTGTAAGCAGGCCATTGCAGTAGTCTAGCCTGCTGGAGACAAATGCATGGACAAGAATCTCCAAGTCTGCCCTGGACACTATATTTCTAACTTTGGCAATGTTCTTCAGATGGTAAAAAGCTGTTGATGTTATTGATTTTATGTGGCTATTGAAATTTAGGTCTGAGTCCAGTATTACCCCCAAATTTCTGACCTTGTCTGAAGGAAGTAGGGAGAGAGACTGAAGTTGACAAATGACGCCCTCTCTATGTTTCTGGGGACCAAAGACAATGATTTCGGTTTTGTCTGCATTTAGCTGGAGGAAATTATTTTGCATCCAGTCACTGATCTGTTGGATACAGTGAAGGAGCAAATCCAGTGGTCCATGTTCTCCTGCAGTCAGTGAGACATAGATCTGAGTGTCGTCGGCGTAATTGTGGTAGGACACTTTGTTTCTTTGTATTAACTGACCTAACGGCAGCATGTAGAGATTAAATAGGAGAGGTCCCAGGATCGACCCCTGTGGTACTCCACAGGTCAGGGCCACATGATCTGAGACGCAGTCTCCAATCTCCACAAAGTACTTCCTATCCTCCAGGTAAGACCTAAACCAGTCTAGGGCTGTGCCAGTGACACCAACCCAGTCCTCCAGTCTCTGCATGAGGATCTCATGGTCGACAGTGTCGAACGCGGCACTAAGATCTAACATGACCAAAACTGTGACTTTACCTGCATCAGTGTGAAGTCGAATGTCGTTTGTTACCTTCACTAGAGCGGTCTCAGTACTGTGGTGGGGTCTAAACCCAAACTGGAACATATCAAAAGAATTATTCATTGTTAAAAATTCAGTAAGTTGTTGGGAGGCCACTTTTTCAAGAATTTTTCCAATGAATGGTAGATTCGATATGGGGCGATAATTTTGAAGTCCCGCAGGATCCAGACTGCTCTTTTTTAGGAGAGGTCTTATGACTGCTGTTTTTAGGGCCATAGGAAATGTTCCTGACGTTCCTGAATGTTATATCTATATCTAAATATTATATCTATATCTAAATGTTAAATGTTATATCTAAATATTATATCTATATCTAAATGTTAAATCTAAATGTTAAATCTAAATGTTAAATCTAAATGTTAAATCTAAATGTTAAATCTAAATGTTAAATCTAAATGTGTCGCCAAGTGTAAAGCTAAATATATAGAAACCACGCCCACTGCAGTGGCTTCAAATCCAGTGGGCCCGCCTTCCGTGCCGTGTGGTGAGAACCCTACAGGATTACACAGGAATCTCACGGGACTCCACGTGGCTTAGTTTACAGTGAATACACTCTGGCTCCAGCAAATAAGCAAGAATCTTCACAAAAATGCTAATTTTGTGCCGTGGCCAAGGACGATGGCGCCGGAGACCCAACATGCCTTGAGCCGTGACGTCGGTCCACGTGTATTCCTATGTTCAAAACACGCGGCACCGCCCCCACTCACCACACGGCACGGAAGGCGGGCCCACTGGATTTGAAGCCACTGCAGTGGGCGTGGTTTCTATATATTTAGCTTTACACTTGGCGACACATTTAGATTTAACATTTAGATTTAACATTTAGATTTAACATTTAGATTTAACATTTAGATTTAACATTTAGATATAGATATAATATTTAGATATAACATTTAACATTTAGATATAGATATAATATTTAGATATAGATATAACATTTAGATATAGATATAACATTTAGATATAGATATAACATTTAGATTTAACATTTAGATTTAACATTTAGATTTAACATTTAGATTTATCATTTAGATTTAACATTTAGATTTAACATTTAGATATAGATATAATATTTAGATATAACATTTAACATTTAGATATAGATATAATATTTAGATATAGATATGTCTTAAATGTGAGGAAAATGTGCTAAATGTGAGGAAAGTGAGCTAAATGTAGAAAAATGTTCAGCTAAAAAATTTTAACAGAATTTTTACAAACGGCACCCCATAGAGTGAATGTAAAGATGGTAGCATTTACATGTCCAGTCAAGGAAGGACATGTGGAGGCCGACTTTCATGTTTTAACTTGGGACAAACAGAAGACATAATGTTCGGATGATCAGGTGGGTTGGCGTCTTTTGTTGTGATGCACATTGCCATATGAAATGCTCTGTCTGATCAAGTTCTGTCTGAGAATAAAACTTCCACGGTTCACGGGTGTGTAAGATCGTCGCCTTAGTCTTTTCGACAGACATTATGAATAGAGATGATTGGGTGATATTTTAATTCAGTTAAGGTATGGACTTTTTGATTACTTTTCCTTTTATTTTGATATTTGATATTGGTTCTTCATTGTCTGTTTTTATGTCTGTTCTGTTAATTGCCTGTCTCGCCCTAATGTGTATTTAAACCCTGTGCTCCTCTCCCCTTGTTGTGGGTTCATTGTGATATTGTCCCTGTTTTTGTTCTGGTTTGAGTTTTTAGTTCTGTATCCTGGATTTTGTTTTTGTTCATTAAATTTTATATTTTGGCAGTCCTGCATTTTGGGTCCTTCATCCTTTTCAGAACGTGACAGAACGAACCAACCTCTATGGGACTCAGCAGACTGCGTTTATTTAGATTTTTCCACACCTGCTCCCTCCACAGTGCCATCAGTTAAGTTTACTGTGACGTAGGTAATGCGCCCGAGTGAGTCATTAACACTTAGCATTTAGCCTAGCCATCTCCATTTGCCTTTTGTCTAGCGATTACATTTGCTACAACTTTCTTATTGCTCCAGCTTCAATTTCTTGATAGAACCAGACCGGCTTACTTTACTATCGCATTTTTCGCCATTGCCAAACTACGACCTTCCCATTCGACGCAAACTCCTGACGTCACCCACAACATACTACAACACCCGCCTCCCGCGCTCGCTGGTTAGTCGGTCGAAATTCAAGCGATTGTGATCGCTAACCCAGGGACCAGACCCAGACGTTACATGCAGTGAAATGATGATTGAGCGGAGTGTACGGATGGCTAAGGCTAGGCTAACACTTGTAGTGTTCCTGAAGCCACTGCCAGACACTGATCTCCGTCTGGGGTGGTTTGTCTTCAGTGCCTGCCTTTGAGCCACCGCCGGTCATCCCTCTTCGTTCGGGGTGGTACCCTGTTCCCCTGGCCTTGTGGTATGTCAACCTGTTGTGGACCTCACCCTGCCCCTAACCCAGAACCACCGCTGGACAAAGTTCTCCATCTGGGGTGGTTATTTCCTGGGCCTCGTTTTGTGCCACCGCCGGGCATATGGTCCGTCCGGGGTGGTCCCGTGTTCCCGGAGGTCTACATTGGGTTCCAGCTTGTGTCCTGCTTGGCTACCTCATGGAACTACCTATTGACCCTCCTCCCAGACTCCCACCACCCTCCTGTGTTCGGTTCTGTTGGGACATCTGGAAGCTGTCCCTTGGAGGGGGGTACTGTTATGGTGTGGACTTTTTGATTACTTTTCCTTGTTTTGATATATTGGTTTTTCATTGTCTGTTTTCATGTCTGTTCTGTTAATTGCCAGTCCCGCCCTAATGTGTTTCATCTGTGTGTCCCTGTGTGTATTTAAACCCTGTGCTCCTCTCCCATTGTTGTTGGTCCATTGAGATTTTGTCTTGATTTTAGTTTTTAGTTCTGTATCCTGGATTTTGTTTTTGTTTATTTTCGTTAATCTTATATTTTGGCAGTCCTGCATTTTGGGTCCTTCATCCTTTTCAGAACGTGACAATGTCTGCCACTTATTTAAAATTCAAACTTAGAATATCATTCCCAAGCTCCTTTCTTCCTGTACTTCAGAAACAAATTAAAATAGGAAACTAATGATATCATTTTGATTATGGCTTACTGTCCATATTCAAAATATTCTACATTTCTGAGATGTTTTATTTGTGTGTAAGCCAATTATCAACATTATTACAAATATGGGCTTGATTTCTCACTTTGCCTGCCTATTATTTTCACTTGATAAGGTTAAAAACAGAAAATGGACTTTTGAATGAGGATCCAAGTTTCATCTGTGCCTTGAATAATCTACAGTTCCATTGAAACAAGTCACATCATTATGTGAGTTTCCAAGTCATATCTGTGGTTAGGCGAGCTCGCACTAGGAATATGGGATCATTATAAATATCTTTAATTAATTCATGCGTTTTAACACCAGCATAAAAGTCACCATAGCAACAAGTATACTCTATATTGCAGACTTCTTGAGCAGTTCCTCTTAAGAAAGGATTCAATATCTACATTTCTCTGATTTTTCTACTCAGCCTGACTGGTTTTAGGCAAAGAGCTCAAGCACATTTGACAGATGTCGGCTAAAAATCATTCGTAAATAAGGTTCAACATTATAAAATGCAATCGTCTCTCAAGTGTGATGCACAAATTACATTTACAAGGCGTCGTTTTAAAGAAAGACTGAACAATGTAATAGAGTGCAAAGTGGATTTCGGGGGGATTTGTAAACATCATTCATCTCTGCTGTATCTATTTGGTGGAGGCTAATAGTTGCTGTTTGATTGCAATTTCACACTCAGTCAATTCCACTCAGTAGAACTATGCTATTGATTTTTACTGCTGTGCGGCGAAACAGTGATAAATTGTTAAGACGGTTGTTTGATCCGAGGCCCCATAAATCCACACGGCCCCTTCTACACACAGAGCAATTATTCAAAAATAGTTAGAATGAACCACTTGGAATGCTAATATTAATTAAATCCAGATGACCTGCTTAGAATATGTATTGTAACCTATTTTGTTAAATCAGTGTTGCATTCTGTAAATGCTGCATAGAACTCCAGCTTTAGCGTTGCTGTCTGCTGAGCAATGAAAATATAATCAACAATGTTTTATTTTTCTTCACCAATACCTATAGATAAAAGCCTGATCACTGTCATATATATTTTTCATTTGTGCTTGGCACATGTCATTCTGCTTTGAGTACCTCTGCGAATGGAAAAACATCTGAACTCTGAGCATTGTGAAGCGCTTTGGGGTGACCTTGGTCTGTAAAATGCACTTGATAAATAAACATGACTTACTTACTTAATTACCACCAAATGAGTATCTGTACTAAATTACTGTTACACAAACATGTGTGCATTTTTGAACCACATATTCAATCAGGGGCTGGTGCTCTGTGTACTGGGTGCAGCTCTGACTGCCACCCCCCGACCCAGAAATGGATTAAGGGGAAGAAAATGGATGGATGGATATTCAATTAGTTCAAAGCACAGCTGACAACCTAATATTCAACAATAAAAATTAAACTTTAACTTATCTTCATAATTGAGAAATATGTCCACTGCATTTAGTGAAAATATTTCCCGCAGTGAAGACATGACCTTCCTCCATCTTTTCTAACTAAGCATTATTATTCATGATGTCACTTGTGGTGTCCTAATTCTGCTTTGACTTTTTGGTTTCAGCCGGATTTGAAAAGCTCTTGTCCTGCACTGCCCTCCACAGTCACCTTGAGTGAGCCCTTCCCACTGATCGGCCCTCGTGAATATTCATGCAGACAGCACAGAATAACCGTGATCCGGGGCCACATCATTAGCAGACATTGTGCCCATCATCCTCCTCTCTCAACGTTCTCCAACTGATCAACACATCAAACGCCTACTTCTTCTGCCATCGTGCCGGCCGAGGAGCAGAGGACAAAAACGCCGTGCACTAATGAGCTGTTTAGTGACAGGCAATGACCTCTCTGTTGTGCACGGACTTATTAAACACGAGATTTGGACCCAGACTGCACCAGAGTGCCAATAAAGCCAGACAGGGCGTGTCTCTGTCTCACAAACAGCAGTAAACTTAGTCTTAGTCATTGCACACTTCAGAGCTGCTTTCTCCCCAGCTTCTCGCCCACACCTGGGCTGACTCGCTCCTCCTCCACATCGACGAGGGAATATGAGACGTTCATTGCCGACGCATTTGAACAGAAAGAACGGAGGTGTTGAGCTAGAGTTCATTGATGTTTTTTTACTTGTTTCTTAAAATATTTAGCTATATTCTTTTCATAACTTTCCCTTTTAAGACGTTGAAAATATAACTTTTGATAGTTGTTGGTTTAGAAGTGCTGTTCCTTTGGGCTTTTAGAAATTTAATTAGGAATGTGTTTATGTTGGCAGCCCTTCCTAACACAATATTAAATCTTTTAAAATTGGGACTGGCTACATTTTCTGTATGTGTCAAGATTGTAAAATAAACTATGTGCTAAAATAATGAGGGAAATAGATTTCCTTTATTTGGGGCCTCAAGGTCGTCATTAAAAAAGATACAAAGTTACATGAAAAAAAGTAAAGGGAGTAAGTAATCATTATTTTTATACTGCCTTCATCGAGTCACAAAGCTCTTTCCAAATGTTGTTGGTATTCCTCTCACTCCACACATTGATGAGAGCGGGCTCACCTGTACATAGCCAGACCTACTGTACGAAAGATTAAGAGTCCCACAGTGGGGAAATTTCAGTATTGCATCACCAGTCACAGAACAGTACGAATGAGCACACAGCACAAGGTAAATGAACACACTTCATGATAAGATAAATGAACAGATCTCTATACTAAACTCTTTACTAAATAAAATAACAGAAGATACATTTTCTAGCTTTAGCAGGAAGGGGAAAGCGGAGGACCTAGAGCAGACACGTCCAAACTCAGGCCTGCGGGCCAGTTGCGGCCCTCTGTACCATTTTATGTGACCCTCTGCTACTAATACAAAGTTGCCATTGAGGCACTTGGTGTCATCCGACCAACTCCAGCTCCACCAATAGAGTTATGCTATTCCTTGCTATAAATCTCAGACCCTTTGCAATTCAGTCGTTAACTCTATTGTTATATACTGACATTTGTTTTATGATTGTGTCACAACAATCAAATAAAATGTAGCTGTGGTGTGAATCAATAAGGACGTATAATCAAAATCCATCTCGAATCCAGTTTTTTTTTCAAATCCAGGTTGTGGGCCCCAGGTCAAGTCTGATGAACTAGACTGGCTCTCTTACTAAAAGGTTTGGACACCCCTGACCTAGAGGAAACCAACACCGACACAGGGAGAACATGCAAAATTCACTCAGAAAGGCCCGCTCAAGGCCAGGACCTTGTTGTTGCCCAAGACTGCACCACTGTACCACCCACTGCATATTGGACTGTGGAATGTAGTATCAAAGTGTTTAAACCAGTCTGAATAAATGTGTTTTGAATGTGAACTGGACATGTGGGAGAGTGTCAGTGTTGGGAAGGTCAGGGGGAGGGTTCATGAGACCAGATTAATTTGATTTATCCTAAGCAGTCTTTAAATACCAATTGCGACTGTGCTAATTCCTGTTAAAATAATTGCATATTCATAGAAAACTAGCAACGCCATCCGTGTATGACTTTCTCTCACACCGCATGACCCGTTCTGCACATTTCATCTCCAGCTTACATCTTCGCCAATACGGTTTGCATTACTAGTCAAATAGATTAATTACACAGGCATCCGCATCATGACCGCCCCCCGTGAACTCAAGACTTCCGCAGAAAGTCAAGCTTCAGACTGCTCCATAAATCGCCCGCCATTAGTTAAAATTCACACGAGACGCAGGACACTTCCCCTCCGATCTCTCTCGTTAATGTCGTGCACCATAAATAACACATGCTTTTGTCTCATAGGTGCGCAGAATACTAAACCATGGTCGGCATGTCAGGAGATGCTTAGCGAGAAACAAGTATTAATAGAAAAATGTGTTAGTGAATTCACGCCTCTGCTCTATTTTTACACACCTGTAAATGAGAAACAGATGTGGCAGTTCCACAGGCATCGCCGCTTTCATCACACCACACAAAACTTCTTTGATGAACGTACTGTATATAAGTGAACTGTGAAGCTATTGAGTGAAACTTGTGTCTTTATCATTTAAAGGGACTGTATGCAATAATTCTGCTACAAGTATCTCCTAAGAACTGCTTGTTGATGCAAACCACCTGCTGGGGTTTGGCGAGAAAGAGAACAAACTCTTTATGTTACGTATGACTACTTATTTTTGTACCTGGTTGGATTAAGATAGATAGATAGATAGATGGATAGAAAGATAGCTAGATACTTTATTGATCCCCCTTGGGAGTAATTCAGGTGTCCAGTAGCAGCAGAAACACAACCAACGATACAAACACAACAAATAAATACATATATACATAAAAAGGAGCAAGATATGAGCCAAAATAAGCAAAATTTCACAAAACAAACTGGCAACAAAAAATAAGTGCCTCATTCTGCTCTCTGGTTGGATAATCTGTGTAAACATAAATATTATGAGCATCATATTCATGTTTTTTTTGTTGGGAATATCTGCTTGCTAAACTTTTGTTCAGAAAAGGTCAAATATAATTCGTACATGACCTTTTATCTGGGGACACAAAGATGGATTAAGGGGAAGAAAATGGATGGATGGATGGATATTACAGTACACAGTGTCCTTTTAATTGTCTCCACATTGAGATATACTTGTTTTTTCATAATCTTACAATTCTCTGGCAACGTAGGGACCAGACACAGCAGGGTGTTATAATGAAGCTAGCAGATAGGCAGCATGCTCAAAGGGAGTATCAAATGTACTACTGATTACTGTTATGACACTTCCAACCCGGCTACACTATTTTCCGAGTCAATCTTACTTTCAAGGTTGGGAGCTGTAAAGACTTCCCAGGGCACATTTCTATGGCAACAGAGAGCGCGGCGTGGGGGTCTGGCGAAAGAAGGTAGGCAGCTTGGTTTTAATACACACACACAAGGAGAGGGATGTGTAAACAAATGGTACCTGTCTGAAGCGAGCCCCAGGTTAAGTGAATTATCGCGGCTCCGATGAGACGTGCACAAGGCAAGTAATTGGGATGTATCTTATTTAGAGGCTGCAGAAGGTTTTGCAGAGTGTGCGGTAAAAACATTGGTACAAGACAACTATAATTTAAAGGTGCTGCGCAGAGAAATTAAAACGTCATAACCAACATTAAAAATGCATCAAAATTCAGAGCATGTCTTTTAATCCACTTGGTGCTGTTTTTTGTTGTTGTTCCTTGCAGATGTAGGAGGGTCTAACAACAGTGACTTTGTGAGGACCTCCAAGGTGACTGCTGTTGTGATTTAAGGATATACCCAAATACCTTTAATTGAATATTTTTGTTTATTTTGTTTCCTTTCTTCATTAAAGCCCGGCTGTCTCTTTTTCACTTTTCGGTCAGATAAAATTGATCTAAAGATGTGACACAGGCCAAAAGTTTGGTACTCCAGCTTTCAGGACGTTATTAAACAAGAATGGTAAAATATTTTTGCATCAGTAATTTATCCTGTTTGTGTCTATATTTGTGCATCAACCTGGCTGTTACTGACCAGACTTTTGCTCCAGACTTCTACTGTTACTTGCAAGTTGAGCTGAATCCAAAGCAGACAGCTCCTGGTGCTGAAATCTCCGCTCACACAAGTGAAGCTGTTTCTCCCAGATGGCCACAGAAGCATGCACCACTAAAATGAATGCTGACTTAAAAACCATTATTTAGTCAAGATTTAAAATGTATTTTTAACTCCTGATATTCTTGTTCGGCAGTTTTATATTGAGATGCATCTTGTATATTTTGTTTTTACATTTCTGCCGAACTGTTCAAGTGATGCTAAGTCTTTGTAGAGTCTCCATGGCCCCACGCTCGCCTTTATTTGCAGTGAGATTGGTAAGAGGGAATTGGCCCTGTCACTGTTTACTCAGCACTTTCATTTGAGTTGCTTCACGTATACCTCCACACCCTGGGCTGTTTTCTGACAGCGCTCTCCTAATTACTGCAGCGACTGAAGGCCAGACATGTGAACAAAGCCCAGCCGTTCATCCTGAATGCTAACTCTATAGTTTAGGGACTGCACAGATACAGTGCAATGTTAACTAATTAATGTATTTATGTAGGATCTATACAAGGTAATGTGGTTTCTGTCAGGTCTCCTCATATTCCTCTTTTCCCATGAGCTTGAATACTCTATTCCTACTGTAGGCTGTCAACATGGTTAACATCATGGAGATTCTCATGTTCTCACACAGTCACACAGACACACACACTAATATTAAAATAGATTTGTCTTCTTGAGTTTTGAAATTTAACATTCATTTCTTACTCTTAGTCCCATTAGCTTAATGTTAATATCACTATTTTAGAAAAACAAGTCATTAACTCATAGCAACTTATCTTATTTTAGAAAATGGTAGAATGAGGTACAGTTAACTGAAGGAATAATGTATAAGAGTCTGAGGAAACAACAATATTGTGGAGCTGGCCCGGCCCTCACATCCTTTGTTTGTCAGGGCATATCGCCTGTATTTACGACTGGTGTCAGAGACCTGCAGTTTGGTCCTATGAAGTTTTGGATTTATGAGGATTTATAGGCCCATACATAATATCCACATACTCTTCTCCGTGGCAACAACCTTGGGCATATACAGACTGTAACTACATGTTTACTATATTTTACCAAATAGTTACAAATGGAAAAAACGATGTCAGGATTTGGAGCAAGCTCAATATTTGGTGGTGAGACTTGCTACAATAACATCAGAGCATGAGTGAAGTTGCTGCAGTGACGAAGGAGGAGATTGCGGAGAGGAAACAATATAAAGAAACCCGGCTGACAGGAAGGAAGTCCAATTCTCCATGTCCGCTGAGTAAATACATTACAGTAATATGACAGGAGGATAATCGTGTAGAGGGAACAGATGACTGTGTTTAAACATGGGTCTCCGGAACAAATCTATATACCTGTGTGTGCACGCATTATGATGCTGAGCAGAACGGTGAGCACCAGAGCCTTATTACGGTGTCTGTGCCCTTGGAGCATGCATTGTTAACGTGCCTAGTGGCTCACCTCTGGACTCCTGGCAGCCCACAAACACCTCCATCCCAGCCTGAGCCACAGCTCCTGATTAGCCCAGAGCAGTGTGCGGTTTCCTCCTCCAACGCCTCCGGACTGGCCTTTGTTTGGCTTTACATTCCTCCATTATCATTCTCTCATGCAGCCCACTCGGCCCTTTACTCCACCTTCCTTTGGAGTCTTATCACTCTGCTCGAAGCCTGTAGCTCTGCTCCGCAGCCGCCCCCTCTGGCCTCCAACCTCCAACCTATAATTTCCTCCTGTTCCAGTTTGCAACCTTTAGAGCTGGCTGCCTTCATAACAAGTAAAACATGAAGAAAAGCGCTAGCAATCATCCTAACATGCCTTCATGCCAGTGCTAACTTTTTTGCTACTTTTGTCTAACTTTGGCTTCATTATGCACCTGATGAGCGCTTTATGAAATTATGTTAAAAGTTTGTGCCCAGACACTTTTTATAGAGAAGGCTTTGGTTAGTTTCACAGTGTGCCTGACAAGGGTGTGTGAACATCTGAGCAGAGAGAGCGTTAGCAGAGCACAGTGCTAATGAGACCTTCTGCCTGTGTGTGTGTGTGTGCGTGTAAATGTTGCAAAGGGGCTGTCTCGCTGACTGACACTCTGCCTGAAATAACTCACATAACACACGTCAGGTGTCTGTTGGCCCCAGGTCCCCAGAGCTGAGGTGTCATTTAAGAAACACAGCTCGTTTCAGGAGACACTGTTCTGCCATAAAGCTGCTCTTGCATTGGTCACACATCAGAGCTGCATGGCTGTAGTGGAGCAGCCTCATTTGAAGGTGACTGAATCACGTGTAAAACTGAAAGATTTTTTTTTTTTTCATTACAATAAAGCATTGCTCTGCCATCACATTACTCACTCCCCCTCCAAACACAGAACTCTCAGATTGTCAATGGTTCTGTCTTGTCTTTCTGCATCAGTGATGGCATGTACTGCATCTGTCAGTTACTTGAGGTCTATTCAATGATAAAGTATCTTTGTATTTATTCATCTGTGGTCAATTTCCACACACTTCTAATCTTCAGTATACCAGATCTTCCATCCTGAAGTAGCCTGGTGGTCTCAGGGTGAGTCTGTCTGATTACTTGGTTTCAGCATTTAAAATGCTCATTGAGCTTCGGGCCCTCCCTGGTGCATTTCTTCTGCCTGTCAGGGAAAATGCCAGAGAGCACCTCTAAGAACCATGCTCCCCTCCTTGCACTGGTAATTTGACAGCAAGCAGAGAGGGCTCCTAATGATTGGAATAGCATTTAAGTGTCAATGTGACACTGGCAGAGTGTCCAACATGTAATGTGTCCAAGTGGAATTGAAGATGAAAAATGCAAAAGAGGTGATGGGAGAAGAGAAAAACCACCAGGCAACAGGATTTGCTTGGCTAAATAAGAGGTAGCATCAGTCCATGGCCTCATGCCACAACTGTTGGAATATGAGACTGAAGTAGAACAGGCTGGACCATGATGCAGAGATACTTTGAAGAGCCAGCACAAACCAGATCTGGAACATAGTGGAGCTTTTAATTGGTAAAAACTCAGTGAGGACAGACGCCTCTAAATGTCTCAGTGAGCAATGTTCAGTATGACCTGTTACTATAGCACCGCCAACAATCAAAGCCAACTCTCATCCCTCCTTTGAAAGCACATCGCGCCTGTGAGTGGCAGGTCTCATCCAATATCTTAATTAGCTTCTTGAGTGAACAGAATAGGACACATCCTTCTTTGTGCAATCTCCTTTTTAACACATGATAAATGAGTGCACCATGAGAAATGTCATTTTGTGGAGATGTGTAATCCGACAATAAATCACACAACCCTGTCACACTTTAGCTCTCTTCAGCTTGGGCATGGAGCTGTTTTGTACAAAGTTGCTGACATATTCATCTATCAGTGGTGTGTATATGCACTCTCACGGAGATCAGTGGGACTGTGGTGAGAGAGATCTGAATTCTGCTCTCAGAACACAGGGACAGTGTGGTGTAATGAGAGGTATAATCCAAGGAAACTGGCAGGAAAAGGCCTCTATCAAAGCACTCCCAACCAGTGGCGCAATCCACACTGTATTCTCGGCTTCTTTTATTCATCGTCCATGTGACTCAACCCTCTCCCGCTGCTGAACCCTGTCATTATCCATTAGAGTGTGTGTCAGAGGGAGGGCCCACCGCTGCTTCTGTTATGTGACAACTCTAACATTTACCTGTGGATAGATCATTTACATATAATTGTAGGATTTTTGTTTTTGTTCTGTAAACACTTACTACGCAAAGTTAGCTTGTCACTTACATTCAAATATATCGACTTTCACATTATTTTGACGTCACATTGCGTCAAATTTCCAAGTTTTTTTTTAGCGACCAATATTTTACAATACACGCAAATAATGGACATTAGTGCCATCAATTGCTGTATAATCACTAAAAATGTACATTTAATGATAATTGTTTTAGAATGTGAATCTGCTTGTAATTGTCAATGCAATCACCAGAGGAACCTACAGCAATTAAGCAGCTGTTTAATAGTGGAAACTTCTCAACAACTAACCCTTTTCCAGCCTCGCAAGGAGTTTGTTCTGGCGTCACTTTCATCTACTCCCTGTTGGGCAATAAATTAAAATGCGAATACATTTTGATAAACCATCCCTAAAATTGAAGATTGGAGAAATGTCAAAATCATGAAAAGTAAGGTCAGAATAATGTTTGTTCTGGCCTCTGCTTCACGGGCCTCTGAAGTGGTAGCTTTGGTTAACAACATTTAAAATCATATTTGGTCATAGGGCTTCATAAAACCGAGATTTAACTTTTTCCCATGTTACCAAGGCCTGTACATATTTAGTATAGTGTATATGGTTTCTGATTGTAATGTCAGACTGTGGAATGCTCTTCTCCTAAAAACGTATAATGTAGAACTGTTGTTCTTGTTATAACACTAAAGACAGACTTTCTGGTCCGTCCAATGTAACTGTTGTGCCCATATCCAATAAATACAAAACAAAATGAATAAATAAATGGTTGGCTACGGTAAGCTGTAAGGGCCAGTCACTATAGTATCTCAGGTCAGATGACTTAACCCTGCTACCCAGGTAGTGATGCTGGAGTATTTTGGGAGTGAAATGTGATAGCCTTACGGGCTTGGCTGTAGGCAACGCTTTTCTATTCTTGTCGTTCGGTAGTCTCCCTTCAGAGACGTGCAGCGGACTCTATCTGCCTATGGCCACAGATCCAGATAAGATGGACAGAGTGGGAGCAGGCTGTGCACCAGAGCAAGTGTGAAGAATAGTGGAGGCCTATATCTTGTCAGAGAGGAGGTAGACTGACAGTCTTGGCAGCGCGGCGAGACTTCAGCTATTACAACGCCACTATTAGCTTCTGTCCAAATGTTATTTGAATGGCAACAGCTACATTTTGTGGTGATAACCAAATTTCTCACTTTACTAAGCCTGTATTCTAATGCTTATGTAAATTGCTTCTGCTAATTTACTGTGTAAACAAGAATTTAAATCTGAAAATTATGAAACACAACCCTCAACTTTACATAATTACAAACAGGACTTTTCTGATGTCACATCAAAGTCCCCCAGTGAGAGTTTGCACACATTTAGTATGTTTTAATGTTTAATCTTCTGGGTGCAAAGGAAGATTTTTCTCACCTATCATCTGTACTTCTTAGCAGGTTTTCCCGACGTTTCGTCCTTAATCCAAAAAAGGTTTCAAGGGAATGAACTCTCAGACTGCACGTTGGAGATTTATAACCTATGGGTGTGGTTAAACACACCCTGGTCCTGAGGCTAACTCATAAACACATCTAAGGTCTGTTAAGATGAGGTAGGGAAATGTAGTGAAGAGGAGTGTACTGACCACTATATTGGAGAAACTAAACAAACTCTACAGAAACGACTTTACCAACATCGTAGAGAAAACTCTAGTGGGTTAAAATTCTGACTCGAAACCAAAAATTAGTTTGAGAGAGGGGTGAAAGAAACCATTTTTGTGAGGAAAGACAAACCTTCTCTTAACTTAAGGAGGTGGGTTAAGATTTGTTGTGCCGCACATCTATGATGACGTCCTAAAAACAACGCCCTAACTATAGATAAGATCAGTGAAGTGCTAATGCGTTAGGAGTGGTTAGACCTGCACTCCACTCCAGCAATCTCAGCAGACAATAGATCTGTGACATGCTACGAAGGATCGCTAGCCCCAGCAGGGTCGTTAGACCTGCTCCTCACCACATCTTAACAGACCTTAGATGTGTTTATGAGTTGGCCTCAGGATCAGGGTGTGGCTAACCACACCCACAGGTTATATATCTCCAACGCGTGGTCTGAGATTTCATTCCCTTGAAAAAGTTCTTTAGATTAAACACGAAACGTCGGGAAAACCTGCCAAGAAGTACAGATGATGGGTGGGAAACCTTCCTTTGCTTACACAAACTAATCTTCTGGATATTACAAAACGTGGGTCTTTGACGTTTCTAACAATGACTTTTCCTCTAGGCTTCACTCATCTCAAAATATGCACTAGACAGAGGAAGATTGTTAATGTTAACAATCATTTCATTATATAGCCACCTTTGTACCCAGACAACATCTGAAATCAAGTGTGAATGCTGTTTTTTTTCTTAAAAAAGGACTTTTTGGCCGCATTTAAATGTATTTTCAGCAACATTTCACACCAGTAAGATAGAAAATTATACTTTCATATAGTTCCTTTATTTTTTTTCCTCTAAAAAAATCAATTGTGATTAATTCATTATTCAAAACTGTGTTTGAACTAAAGTTGTCATGTAATGAAATGCATGAACCAGAAGATGGTCTTACATAAAAGGTACATATAGGTAGATGGGACTTTATTGAACAAAGTTATAATTTTACAGGTTCGGGCTGTTAAAGCTGAAATTGAATTGGAAAAGTACAGAGGAAACGCTGTAGCATCGGTGCTTTAATGGGGTTTTAAAAGAGTCTAACCTTGTGTCAGGCGCTACGCACAATGAGGCATTTACTTTGGGTCGAAGAGGGCAACTCTGCTGCTCACAGCAACACGTTCAGCCTGGCGCATTTAAATTGAGTATAAACATTATTTGTATTATATCTCTCAAGACAAGAATTTGTGTTGCACCAAGAGGCTGCTTTGCAAACTGATTTCACAGTTGGTCAAGGCTGAATAGTGAGAGATGGTCTGCATGAATGACAAGTGAGTACTTCCTGTGCTAACAGCATTAGTGTGTAAAGCAAATATAGCCGTTATAATGCCCCAGCAGAGTTTCAGAGTGCTGCCACCCATTTTAAGAGCTGATCCTACAAACACAACTTGTATAAACCGTATTCAAGCCTTGCTACTACGTCACACTTTTACACCAATCATGAGGAACTTGCCATAATGGCAAAGTGTGGCAACCAGAAAATGCATAATCACTAATATTTACTAAACATTTGAGCGATGGGTCATGGCACTTACGGATTCTGCGACTCCCTTTACAAACAAACGTTTGCTCAGCAGAAAAGATTGTTGTATTGAAAATGCTTATGAGCAGAATTGTTAATTTTTAGTGGTTAATTCCCCAAACAATATGTATCCTTGCGAGTGTGCCCACACAGCTCTGTTTGTTTGCAAACTTTAATCAGGTGTACTGCACCGTAAAATTAAAATGCTAAAATTGCACTTTTTTCTTTCCCTCTCTGTGATTCGTGATACCATAATTTTGTAGAAAACAACTGACTCTAGACTTCTCTAGCACAGCATTGCTAAAACTTTTGATGGGCTCAGTTCTTGTTAACATATAATCCACATGTTTAGACATTTCCTGATACACAGCCATGTGCGTTACATTGATGTTGTGTAGCTGCTTGATGCTGATGACAAAAGTACATTTCATCATTGCATTACAACCTCAGTAAATCAGAAACACTGAAAAATAGCTTGTGGCTTATTCTACTTTATTACAAAACGCTTCAGTTGGTCGATGACAGCTCTGAAGTTGCATGAAAAGCAGGTTAGAGTATTGAGGCCATATGGGAGCGTGTCAGATGTTTCATAGAAGAAGTGTGGCATCTTTGGGAGATTTTGTGTTGACTGGGAACTTCTCCTTTGAATCATGTTTTTTAGTTTGGTTTGACTTCAAAAGGCCCAATATAAAAGCACACTGAGACAAGTTAGGATGTAAACATGGCCAAAAACACATCAATAGAAAGGGAAATATTGGTGATCAGGAGGAGAGAAAAGATATGCAGCTAAAAGTCACGTCAGGAGCTGCCATGACAGCGACAGATCTAATGGGAAAGAGAACAAACCAAACCAAGCAGAGTGCAAAACTGAGAGAAAACACAAAGAGTGACCCAAATCTGACAAACATGTCCCACTCAACCACAGCAGCTCGCCTTGATATTTATGAGGCACACCAGTAATATAACAAATAATAATAATAATAATAGTGATAATTATAATGATAATAATAATAATGATAATAAAAATAAAAATAATTATAATTATAATGCTGATAATATTCATATTGATAATATTAATAATAATAATAATAATTAAATCAATCAATTTATTTATTAGAAACCTGCAAAAAAAGAAATTAAGAACACTTGATTGATTGATAATAATGATAATAATGACAAAAATGATAATAATGATAATGATAATAAAAATAATAGTAATAATACCAGTGTTTTTTGGACACTCAGACACACTTTTGAAAACACATAAAAAATAGTAGACCAAATTGTGACTCATCATTAAGGGTCAAACCTTATAAAACTTCAAACGGTTTATATCAAATGGGTTTCATATTGCATAGCAACTTGGATCGTTCGACTTTGAAGATAATGAATAAAAGCAACTTGTTTAATTGAGATATTTAAACTCGTGGTGGATTTATTTATATTATTTCTTCATGGAGCAGCAACCTGCCGTAAACTTGGAGCGGTGATGTCATCATGTAAATTAGAAAAAAACGTCTGACTCGAACTACAACGGTTTCAGCTCAAAATTTGTCTCATCCAAATTCAGCCAAATTTTGTGTGAACAAAAGCTTGATTAAACAAAATACATTTGCAGATACAACTGAAATTGTCTTCGTCTGGACAGGCGCCAGTCAAAAGAAAGAAGATAAGATAAGTGAAAACTTTATTGATCTCTCAATAGAGAAATGTACATGCCACATTTGGCATAAATAGCATAACTTAAGGTTAAAGAGACAAAGGTTAGTTAAGGCTAGAGACAAAAAGAGTAAACACACATCAAAAACACAATTAAACTGAAAAGATTATGTCGGCGCTAACATAGTTACAGGAGCTCATGGACTTGTTTCATTTACTTGCAGAACTGACTACCGTTCTTATATTGCATGCAGTCTAATATTACTCCAGGGTGAGAGCAAAATGGCATCAGCTCAGAGGAAGAGAAGTGTCACTGAGTTTCCTGACAGACATAAAATGCATCGCAGGTCTACAGCCCCGGCATCACGCCAATCCTCCTTTGAATGACGTATCACCTGATGACACTGCCACAGCGACCCACGTTACAGAAAATTGCCACATTGGACTGGTGCAATGTTATTAATATGCACTTAAAGACCTATATGTCCGGGGTTTTAGAGGGCTCGCCTGGCAGCTCACGGCAACACATTTCCTGGGATTGGCCAGGAATGAATAATTGACACACTTTAACATTGCATCAAATAAAATATGATTCCACCTTAACGCTAGAGTGATGGATATTAGATTTGTGGTTGAAGAAGTGCAGTGCAATTTCCACACCATACACACATTGTTTTTTTCTTATTTTGAGAGGAAAGATTATAGTGGATATTAGCGGAAACATGTTTATCTTAACATATTTTGTTTTATTATTTTTTGGTTATTTGTCAAAAACAAAAAGGAAACAATTCTTAAGACTGAAATGGTTTAGGCTGAATTTTAGACAATTTTTTTTCCCTGAAATCTGTGAACAAACATGCAGCTGAAATACAAGTATACCAGGAACATTAAAAAGAGCATCATCCAGGCCTTTCTGAGGCAGAATGTGGTTACGAGCTTTAACGTCACAACAGTGGTGTTGAGGTCAACCTTGATTCAATAAAAAGAACATTGCTATGAACATAACAGGCTGCACACATCATCTTTCTAATGGCATTCATCTGAAGTAAGAACTTAACGTTAACTGTTCGACTGTTATACCTCGAAAATTTTGCAAATACATTTTTTTCACGATTTACTTTGTGCGAATGGGTGAAATCCTTTGCTGTGTCACAATCTAATCTGTATCACCACAATATTTGATTTATAAAATATTACTTTTGTAACACATGATATGAAAGTTCAATTTGAATTGATTTTTTTTCAAACCTGCACAACACAAACCTTCATGTTCTGCAGTTTGTGAGTGTGTTCTAGTGTGTTCTAGTGTGTTTTAGTGTGTTTTAGTGTATTCTAGAAGCTGACCAAACCTGCCCTCTGCCTCACCTTGTGTTCATGAGAGCTTTCCTGACTAGTTTATAACGGCTGCTGTGATTAGCTCAGCACACCTTCAGCTAGTGAGGAGACACAGTTTCAAGTGTTATTTGTGCCAGGTTGCACACTCGCCCCCCACAGGGCTGTGCCGTAATTGCGGGGCCTGCCAGCGTGCAATGAGAGCCTCCTATTGAGCACTTCCATCACTCTGAAGGTTATGGCACTTTGATGTACATGGGAGGCTTTATTTAAATGTCTAATGATATCTCCGGCGTTTAAGGTAAGGTCTCTGCTGAACAACTGCCTCGTATCCCATGGTCACGCAAGAGCACTACGAGCACAACTGAAGGAAAAATTTAATGCAAATGGTTCAAACATATATTTTACATTTTCTTTGTCAAAGTTGAGAACAATAAATATTTTTTCTATAGTGAAAAAAAAAGTTGAAATATAAACTACTATTTGTTATTTATATGTGACCCAGTAATTCCAAAAAGTACACGAAACATCCACTGTCTCATTGCAACTATAAATACTGTTCTAAATGTAACAAGCCGTAATGTGCTAGAAGTGTGTTCACTGCAGGGGTGTCAATCAGGTCCTCAAAGTGCCGGTGTTGCTGCAAGTTTGAGTTCCAACCTCAGCAGGAGCACACCAGACTCCACCCATGTCCTCAGGTGAGTCCAGTCTTCACCTGAGGCCTGAGGAAAGGGAGTCTGTGCTCCTGAATGGGTGGAACCACAGACTGTAAATATTAACGAATGTAGAGAGGTCTATTTCCTGCGTTTAAATGTATGTGTGACCGACAAAGGCAGTTTCAAAATGGTCGCGAGCAGCCCCTCCCTCTGGAAAAACACTTTCCGAGAGGAAACTGTATCATGTGTACATGTGTTAACCGGCACGAGCCTGACATGCTGTTCATTTCACGCGTTCATTCAAAAGTGGACAGCGGCTAAACTAGGCTGGCCATAAAAGATTACTCCCCTCATCATTGACATGCATCTGGAGCGTAGCGTTGAGCTAAAAAGCCGACTTTTGGACCATCCTCTAAAGCCGTTTTTGAGAGGAAAAAAGGCGCCATAAGAATGCATTGGATAGTTCTGTTTCCCGCCACCACCAGCAAAGAGTCCGATTAAATGCATGTCAGCGCACATGTTCATGGACCCTTTTGAGCCGGGACCCGCCCCCACTGGTTGAACTAAAACCTACAGCCACACTGGCCCTTTGAGGACCAGTTTTACACCCCAGGTTCTGACGAGGCCATACTATAGCAGCTGTGTGACGACAATGAATAACCACTAAACAACATAGAGACCAAGGACTGGGTAATTACTGCGTGGATATTAGCTCACCTCATGTGTGCACAGAGGGGTCTTTGGGGAGAACCCTGGCTGTACAATGGAACATGATAGGGCGACTCTCCATATGCTAATTAACACAAACACTAAATCAACGCCTGGAGGAGCCTTTCTGTTGAAGTGGCACAAGCACAATACAAACTCTGCACCACTTTATGGCTCGGGGAAAAACAAAGACATTGGTTCAGTGTACTTACAATGGTGTACGTGAACCTGGTGCACATGAGGCTTTGATAGAAGTTATTTAAACAACACAAATAAGACTAAACATCAGTCACACATCAGTTATTGATTGAAATGTTTGAACATTTCAATCAATAATGACAATCAATACAATTTTTTAAATTTGAGCTCCTGTCACAGAATAATGTGAATGTGATGGTAGCATTTAAACTGCTAAATAAAGTAAAGTAAACAATGGATTTTTATCTTCCCAGTTCTGTCAAACACTATTGTTCCAAACAGTCCACACTTGCATCAGCATGAAGGCCAAAAAACATACTCACAACTCAGACTGGGGCGCAGAGCTGTCCGATAAAACACATTCAGACTTGACCTTTGTAGTGAAACACGATTGCATGTAGAAAATGTACTGAGGCTTTGCAGATAATGCTAACAACAGTTTGCACCAAGCACATTTCAAATAACCTACACAAGTGAATCCCAGATGAAGATCACAGCCCTCTCCAAGTGTGTGTGTCTGGCTGCTCCAAAAGGTCGGCCATATTTCCACCGCAGCATCTGGTGCAGAGGCAGGTGACAGGCTCGTGCACTGTACCTGACCCTTTAGCGCCCCCCTCTGCTACGCGATTTATTTCCATACTGCTAATCTCAGTGTTTGCCTGTGCTGTGATGGAGACAAGCTATTTAATATGCAAGCGCACATGTACACTCTGACATAGCAGCCCCATCTGTAGCCAAGTGAATCATTGGGATAATCACGCCAACTGGGTCCATATTTGGCACATTTCTTGTTAATTATTCAAAATGTTCAAATCAAATCAGAAACAAGGGAAAGGTAAGGCTTGTAAACCTTTGACCAACATTGGCATTTTCAACTAAAAGTACGTTAAAGCTAAGATAAGAGATCCTTTATTTGTCCCACAATGGGTAAGTTTCAATGTTTGAGCGCACATACAGGACAGTAGTTAGAGCACACAGGGAGATCACACAATATACAAAATAAATCACTGCCATGTTTCTTAGCTATCTGTAAATGCTTCATTATCAATATCTATATGCAAAGTTATTTACATAAAGAGCAGGGTAATAAGTAGATAAAAGTGACATTCAGTTGCAGTATTGCAGATTGCATATGATTGCAGTATTCACCTATTTAAAGATGAATGACATGTACAGACTCAGCAGTTCTCATTGTACAGTCTGACTGCAGCAGGAAGGAAAGACCTGCGAAACCTCTCCTTCACACAACAGGGGTGAATAAGTCTGTCACTGAAACGGCTCTCCAGAGCAGACCCCCCTGCAGGGGGTGACAGTCATGGTCCAGCATAGAGATGTCTATATCATGTCTTGGTGGATAAATGCAAACCACAAAGGGCTTAGTTTTCTCATTTTTAATGATGCCAAGGTGAGAGGGCCTTCAAATATTCATATAAATTGCCATCAATAGAAAAACATACCCAAACAAAGGAGCAAAGATGGCTGAATGAAAACGGAGAGGTCCACGTAGAGGCCGAGGTGTAAGTGGTTCAGGATGGGGGGGGCAGTTATTTCACTGTGAGGGGTCAAAATACTGCTGGTTCATTGTCCAAGGCTATTTGCACTGTATTTACCTTTATGTAAAGCTTTGGTACATGGTTCAGCACCACGGACAGTGCCCATGACACAATGCTTTTATCTGAGTAAAGAAGATATAAACACAGCCAAAATATCATAAACACATTGAATTATATGCAGACTTGGGTGAATGGAGACAGTTCAGCACCATGGACAGTTCCAAAAAAGATTTAAGAAATGGTTTATTTTGTGTTGAGTTAAAAAATATATGTAAATATTCTGAAGATGACAACATGTAAACAAGGTAATACATCTAACTTGAAACTTAAAAGTAAAATGTTTTGAAGAATTGCCTTTGAAACACGTACCATAGACACTGTAGAGAATATGACAATACATTAAACATATCCAAACTTACGAGTGGCTAACCACAATTAACTAATTTACCTGCCAGCTAAACACTTCCAAACTGACTTTAAATTAAAGTAGTAGAAAGAAACTTTGGTTTGAAAATAAAAATGTGGTGTAAAGTACCAATACAAGGAAAAATACTTTGTTGATAAAAATGAGGAAGATATTTGGTTCAGCACCATGATAGCACCAACACAAATTTACTTTTTGTTTGACAGTGCAACAGGTGAACCAGGTTTAAGTCACATGATCATTTATAACAATGATGTAGTTATATGGGGCGACAGTGGCGCAGTTGGTAGATCATTGGCCTTTGAGCCTGAAGGTCGTGGGTTTGAGCCCACCATAAGACCTACTTCACGACTCCCACTGATGACTGCTGTCTTTGTGTCCTTGGGCAAGACACTTAACCCCACTTTGCCCGAAGCCCCCACTCCTGTGGACTCACCACCTGCAGGAGGATCAGTGAGGGGCTGGTGCTCTGTGAACTGGGTGCAGCTCTGACTGCCACCCCCCCGACCCCGAAATGGATTAAGGGGAAGACAATGGATGGATGGATGTTGTTATATTAAATATTTAAATAAAACATTTATTTACCCAGGATGATTCAATCTAAAACTATCCAAATCTATTTTGAATCAGTGGAACAGTTTTTTTTAATCTAGATGTAGGAACAATATATGGCCGTGATAATGTGCGTTTCCTTCAAATTAAGTAGAAAATTAGAAAACTGGTTTATTAAACCTTTTTTCAACAATAATTGGAGGCCGAGCACGACTGTGAAGCTGTACTCCAGTGATATGTAATTTTCTCTCAATAAATTGCTGCATCATTATTGCAGACATGCATTGTAATTAACAGATAATTGGAAATCTAAATGTTATGAGAAAAAAATTAAACATGAAAATGAAACAATTAAATATGAAAATGAAAAATTAACATCATTATATTAGATCAGGATCGCACTGAAAGAAATACAGAGAAGTTTAATATTGCATGCACTGCTTCTCCGAGTTACAGCTGTCAAATAGTGATGAAAGTCTGAAACGCTAAGAAATCCAGCAAAGCGAATGTGACTTTTGCAGATAGAAACCAACCCTGCTGGAGACGCTTTTTACAAACACAGGAGTTGCAGTGGTTTATGCGTCATATGACAACCAGCATTCTCCAAACTGATCCGAGACAAGCGAGGAGTCCGTCTCCAAACGCATCCAGTGCCACGGCTAATCTCAGTGCTCCATCTTATTCCAGCGTTAACAGTTCAGCGTCTGATCTGGTCTTGTGGCTGTGGTGTCTAAGCGCGTGTTATGCAATATAAATCACCCCCTTTGCCAGCAGCTGAAACAGGGGTGTAGCAGCGGGAGATGGATTACAGGGCTTTTTGAAGGGGGAAAAATCTCCCACATTAGCAAAATGAAAGGCCACCATCATGTACAGTCAACCCTGCATGAAAATAGGGAACTAGTACCATTTGGTTAACATTGGCATTTCAAACACCAATAGAAGCAGAAACATGCACTTAAGATACAAATCTACTAGCATGTCCTTTATGTGGATTTACTGTAGGCATTTGCTTTGTGTGTGTGTGTGTGTGGTTTAAAAATAATAAAACCAGCCTTTTGTGCAATTTGAGATTTTGTCAAAGTAATAAAATGTCAAACTGGGTGATGAATTGCATGGAAATGATTAAAGTCTATAACTGGGAATATAATCCCTCTAATAATCTCCTTGGGTTTAGGCTTGTATTAGATCTGCGACGAGACAAGCGGCAGGAAATGAACACACACATGATGAAGGATCAAAAGTGGATTTTCAGAGGGTATGGCGCTTCATTATTGAGGAAATTACAATATAGACTTTGTTGAATAAATCTACTATGACAATGGTATTTTTATTTTTTTCATCTCCAAAATCCTTTGCTATTTTTACACTATGCTTGTTGGTCTATTGTGAAAATGAGTGTATTTGGATTTCTTTTCATTCCTGTTTTTAATTTTTCTGCAATGATTCCTGAAAAATAAAATCCGGTAAAATGATGAAAGTTGGAGACATGCTGTTATAAGAAGTCACACGCACGCAGGCAGGCAGGCACGCACGCACAAACACACACACACACACACACACACACGTGCGCACACACACACACACTGGTAGCTTGTCCAATTTAAAATGAGGTTGAGAGCTCTGATCCCCACTTACCCATAAAAGCCCCAACGTAATAACACTCATAACTAGTTGCTCACTCTCAGAACAGTTTGGTTCCATATCACTGGTTTTCACACACATGTATATTTGAACTCTGTCCTGTCCTTATGTCAGCTTTTTCACATCAAAAAGTGAAAAAGTGAGGACCACCCGCACTACGTCATTCAACTCTCTGCCCAAAGCATCAAACAGTGGCTCATAAGGCTCTTTCTTACAAGCATGATAAAGGAGTTTGTTGTGGGGCTGCCTGGTAGAGGTTTCGGCCTGGTTGTGTCATCTTTTTTGGGGGGCGGATCCAGACTGTATGACCTGGTATTTGTATTGATTGGGGTTCATTGTTGGCATGCATATACTTGTGTGTGCCTATTGTGTTGTCTGTCTGGGCTTACTGTATTCTTTGTGTATGTTGTGTGCACAGAATATCTCTATAATTGAGAAAATATTAATAATTAAAAAAACAGATAACGCTTTCTGTTGAGCCAAAAAAAAGCCTACATTTTGTGAAAGCAGCTTTAAACCCAGTGAATTCAAATGAGGTATCTGTTATGTTTTGGAGTGAAATTCCCGCACTACATAGAGCGCGTGTTTATCCTCATATATTCTTCCCCCGCATGCGCCCAGCAGAGTGTGAGTGATATCAGTTGTGTCGTTTGTGCATGAATTCTTAAATTTGCTGCTTGTCGGGCGAGAGTTTTATTTTTGTTTTGTGTCTGAGAGCTAAAGCTTGTGTTATTGCCCAGCAGGCCCCTCACCCCCCACTCTGCGCACACACAGTAATCCCAGTATTTTTGTGGCTGGAGGTACAGTCACAGCTCTGGGACGGTGCTGAAATTGCGCCCACCTGCGGCCCGACTGGGGGGCTCGACGAGGGGCCGCAGACTGATGGAGGAGGACATAATTACACGGCGGAGCAAAGGCTCATCTCAGCCCTCTCCTAAAGCCCTGTTCCCTGGATAAAGGCCACACTCCCCCACACATCCATTACCTCCACAGCCTCCTTTATGTCTTCATTTGAGGGAAAACAATCCATCAGGCAAAGGTCAGCTCACCTGGCCTTCTGCACATCAGGTAAGCACACACGTGAGTTTAAGCAGAAGCAGCAGCTGTGGAAATGACTAAGATGGCTGCACACAAAACGCAGAAATCATTGCTCCTCAGACTATAGCACAGACATATAGGCTTCTGATATAATTGCATCGGTTTTATTTAGCGCTTTTTTGGACACTCATAGACGCTTCACATTCACATACTTTGTCCATTTCGGAGTTGGGGGGTGGGAATCAGTTGCCACACAATTCACAGTGCACCTGCTCTGTCTGTGAGAGCATAGCCTTGATACGTCAGCGAGGGCATCAGGCAAAGTGGGGTTAAGTGTCTTGCCCAAGGACACAAAACCACAGACCTCAGTGGGAGTCAGTGGAGAAGGTCCCGCGGTGGTTTTAAACACACAACTTTCAGGCTTAAAGGCCATACACAGTGGTGATAAACTACTACTGTAGCCACAGCTGCCCTGGGGCACACTGACAAAAGCGAGGCAACCAGTACATGCCATTGGCCCCTCCGTCCACCACCAACAATTTGAACAGACTCATTCTACAGACACTGTGGGTTACATTGTTACACTTTGCTGATTACAAAGCACATTAATGAGAGTGACACCACACATGACATCTCAAAGAGTCTTTGCTGTAGAAACATATTTGAGGGTTTCATTCAGGTTCAATAGCTGGAAACACGGTGCACATTTAATTACACCAAATACAACAGAACTAATAAAGGAGAGAAAGCACAGAGTGAAAGTGTCACTTTTATTACACAATTCTGGGGCAATATTTTATTGTTATGAAGATCTGCCGGTCTATAGAGGTTCATCTCTCCTGTAGAGCTGTTTTAATATCCTTATAATTTAATATCCTCAGCAGGATTCATTTTATGGGTGTACATAAGCACAGAAATGGTGACAGCAGACACTGCAGAGAAAGTAGCTTTAATGACTATTCCTGAACCATAAGAATCTTTTACTTTTTTTTTTTTTTTCCCCGCAACTTCATAATCTTATTTATCACACAATAGTATATTTTGAGTTTGTTTCATCTCCCCAGAGGAAGCACAAACAACTTTATGAGATTTTAATAGAGCCTCACTTTTTTTCAACAAATTGAAGTGGTGATGGAGCAGCGGCTGATGCACACTCTCCTCACATTTAAAATGGGGTTGATATCAGGTCTCTTATACTAACTGTGGTCCACCTGCAGTCCCACTCAGTGCATGACGCAGTGTTTTATCACTATCTGTGGATTGTCGTCCAAACAACCAAGAAACTATATATATAAAGAATATACATATATACAATTGGTCTAAATTACGGGAAACCACAACATATTCTTTAGTATTAAGTGTGATTTAATAATGGGGGCCCTGGGGAAGATGAGGACATCATGATCCAGACTTTGGGACTCGCTGTTCTAAAATAGTATATAATTGAGAAAAGCATAAGCTTCGCATCTGCAATCTGTTTTATAAAATCATGTAAATAACTGAAACATTTTGACCGACATAATCGACTGTGTCCAAAACATTTGAAGACAGATGGATCTTTGAGAACGCAGCAGATTGCATACATTTGGATTCCACATCTCCTTTGTGATCTTGTAATTCATCCATCCAAAAGTGCACAACTCAATGTAACCACAAAATGGACACACAATTTTGCGCAAAACTTTTCATCTAGAGTGACTGGTTTATATGTTGTTGTGAGATCCGACAACAGGGACAGATACTAAGAAGGTTTTAAATCACTTTTAGGAAGTGCTCTTCTGTCTCATATGATTCTGCTCCACGTACAAGAGTGCTCCCTGACAAACTCCAAAGCTCCTGCTTAAACACTGAGTGCTTTGTTAAAAGATGTTTCAGAGAGAAAGAGAGCTTCAATTATTCACAAACTGGGACCAGCTTTACGAAATCAGAGGTTTGACTGCCCATCAACCAGTTCAATACATGGAGCATATAATAACCACGCCTCGGCGAGACCACATCAACATATTGACCCGTTGTCTGCTCCCATTAGAGTCTGGAAAACAGCCTCCACCGTCACTCACACGTTAATCGCACTTGCACACATTTGATTTGACATCTCCAACTTATCTCTAAGACAGACTCACCACCAGTTTGCGAGCTGGTAAATAAAACAGTTTTCTTTCCACAGTTTAATTTCATACTATGGAACATCTCAGACATTTCTTGTAGTGCTCAAGGATGAATTAATATATGGAATGGAAAAATTATTAGATTATATGGCAAACAATGAAAGTTGTTTTGACAATCAACTCAACAATAGTCATTAACAGATGCTTTAAACACATGTTCAAAGCTGAATGCATACAAATAATGAATATCCTGAAAAATAAGAAGGATCAATCCAGACACAGAGGGAATCTCCAAAACTTCACACATAAAGGCCCAAGACGACAGATGAATTGAACCCACTGTTTTTACTCCATCTATTATAAAGTCTCAGGGCTCCAGCTTTGGTCTGTTTCACATTCGATTTCTGAAACAAACTTATTATATATTCTCCACAGAAAACCAGGTCAACATAGATCCTCAAAGCAAACGGATGAAGATTTTATTTTGTGGATAAAATATTTAATTTAAGCTCTGCAGTGTGCTATTTCCCCATCGCTCCACATTGCGTATCCAAGCATCCTTTCATCAGATCATGAAGGCAGAAGACTAAACAGCTCTGTGCTCTGACGGGCCAATCAGGTGCTCAGTCAGGCGGGCCCTTTGCCACTCCGCTCACATCCCAGCGCTGTCTGTCCATTACAGGGAGGCAGCAGCATGTTCAGTGATTAGGCGGGGTAATGGTGAGTGACTGCCTCTGGTGTCAGTGGAGCCCTAATCCAGCCCTGCAAAGCTGCCACGTATTTGACACTAGAAAATATGAAAATACTTAGTGAGGGGGTAATTCACTGTCTGACATTTGAGCTTTAGTTTAGTTGCACCTTTGGGATTATAGTTTTACGACACACGCCATATTATAAAACCCAGGTGGTGAGGTGGTTTAAAGTTCTTTGAGTTAAACTAAAGTTTTTTCGAAAATGTTAAAACCTGCCCACACAACATAAATACAGACTGCAATAAATACAGAAATGCAATGAGAGTACAAAGTTTGAAAAGAGGTAGGATGAAGAAAAACTTATTCCTCTCATACTCCATTCAAAAAAACACAATGAAAACATTAGTACAGTAAAATCAGTATGTACAACTCGCTCAAGCCGTTAATTAGCATATTGCTCTCAAATATGTTTGTCCATGTTTCTCAAATGTAAATTACTGTATATGGCCATTACAAAACATAGAGTTGTTTCAATGATGTTATTTCAATAGTGCACAGAGAGTATAATAGAAAATGCAACGTGAAAATAAAAAGGCTATTTCCAACGGCCAGTACCTCCACTTTCCTCATACAGACTCAGTAAGAGTTCAGCTCACCAACATTATCACAAAACTGAGATCTCAGTGTGTGTACAGAAAAACATCTCTCTAAAGTCACAGTTGTATACATTTATTTCACTTTATAAAAGCGGTAACTAAATAATGAAACAAGCCCAAACCTCTTCTTATTGTGCCTTAGTGCTGGTCCATTTAAATCAGCCCCTACTGTATATCTTTTCAAAATACATGAGCTGCAGTCATATTTTGGCAAAATTCGCCTCCGACTTTTCCCCACTCTCCTATCCTCATTTGTTTCTTTTGCCTGTGATGTAGTGTTATCCAGGCCTTTGAGCTCGTCCCTCCTCTGAGAATTTGCCTTCTGTTCACTGGTACTGTTTGTTTCCCACTGCTGGCTCCACTATGGTCTGCCAACTCCACGTCCTCTGCCCTCTTCCCCCCATCCCCCCATCTCCCCCACCTCCGTGCCTGCTGGAGCCGCGGCGAGCTGGAAGAAGGCCCGGTGTGTCCAAGCTTAAATAACGTGCACTTCTCTCTTGCATCCATGCTTCGTGAAAAAAAAATAAAAAAAATAACAGCAACAGTTGATTCCCTTACCTGGAGATTGGAGAGGTCTTTCAGTGCGTTACATCCCGACAACACTGGCCTCATGTGCTGTTTTATTTACCAGCTTAAAATGAATTATTCAGAACAATTTAGCTGCGCTTCAGTCAGTCTGGGAGAAAGACACAAGCTCTGTATATTATGACCAAGGATGCACTCAAAAGTTGGATGAATAATACAACGCAAAAGGAATTAATCTCTTGAGAGAAAGTGTGATTCATTTGGAGCATGGTGAGGAAACAAAGGACCGAGGGAGTGTGTCGCATGACAGATCATTGTCAGGTCAGTGGGCAAACCTAGAAATCTGAGAGATACTATTTCGGCCACTGCTACAATATATCCAATGAATATTTGAAGAATTGGGAAAGGTTTGCGAAGAAAATACGGTTTTAGTCGAGGAAAATGGTTGCGTACGTCCTACTTTCTGCGGGAAGCATGTCAAACCCATAGTAACTCCACTGTTATGCGGATTTCAATAACATACGGCCTTAGGGGGAGCATAATCCCAACAGAAATCTTACATTTAGTGTCATAACAAAGAATGGTGGAG
The DNA here is from genome assembly GCA_964034765.1 of Knipowitschia caucasica. Taxonomy (NCBI): domain Eukaryota; kingdom Metazoa; phylum Chordata; class Actinopteri; order Gobiiformes; family Gobiidae; genus Knipowitschia; species Knipowitschia caucasica. The sequence goes on from OZ035826.1 coordinate 33,175,696, forward strand.
ATGAGCTGGTACACTTTTGAATGTGATTGGTAGTTTCTCCAACCAACCACATAAATTCATTTAGTCACACACTTACGTACACACTGAAAATGTAAAAGAAATATCTTCCTGTATGTGCTGCTTTTGATTTATGCAGTGTTTGCAGATAGACATTTATCAATAATCTAATCCAAAACCATAGCATAGAATCAAATCAGTTGGTGGATGACATGTAATTTCCGAAGGCCACTTTGAGGACTTGGCCTTTCATTGGTGAAAAAAACACACACCACCTCTATTCCGCTTCAGGTGGTTAAGGGCAAACTCTGCAGAAAAGATTCCACCTTAATTTTTATTATTGCAGGTAAAAGATGAATTCTTTATAGCGTTGCCTTAAGCCCAGTAACACAGGCCTCGTCCTCATGCGGCTCACACATTCTGAATGTGTTTGGGCTGAGGACTGTCTCCCAGGGAAGTGTTTAAGGCACCAGTCCATCTGTCACTCAGAACGCTGTCTCCTCAGTGGTGATTGGGCCTTGATAAATATGTCATCAGCTGCCCATATCCTCTTTCACACCGTCCAATTTACTCCGCTTGTAATTGATTAGTTCCTCTGCAGCTCCGTGCGGCTTTATTATTTGAGATTTTCCAATGTCCTCAGATCTTCTCACAGAAACTGCATTTCTACACAACATCCTCCACTGTATCTGGGAAGCTTAAAGGGACCATATAGTCTGCATGCTTAGGGGTTTGATAAAGTTATTGCAATTACAGTCTAACTTTTGTAGCCAGAATCTTTGTCATGGTGTGGACTTGATTACTTTTACCCAGTTTCTATTTTTATATTGGTTCTTTGAGCATTGTCTGTTCAGTTGGCTGTCCCACCCTTTTGTGTTTGACCTGCGTCTCCCAGTGTGTGTTTATATATATTTTTTTATGCAAACAAGAAAGTTAAAAGGTATGGGTATCTCATTTTTTAAATATATACAGTATATTGAAATTGTACTGTATTTGTTATTGCATTCATTCCTCTGACATTGTAGTTATATAGATGCCCTGGGTTTGATTGATTGATTACTTGCCACTCCGTGCGAACAGCCTGTAGTCAGCACTAATCACCGAACACAATATTCATTCACCTTATTTGAAATGTCAAAGGACACCACAACGGTCTATATTTTGAGCAGGACTTATTGCCACAAGGTAAAATGAGAAGAATATTTGATCTAGGGTCTGCAATGACCGCAAACAAAAGGTCATATGAGGTAGTTCTTCTCCTAATGTCTCTCGTCAGTGGTAGAGCAGAGTTGGACTTTTCTCTATATTTTGTGACAACTTTATTTCTAACAAGCCTAGACTTGCTGTACACATGCAGGGTCAATGGAACAGCGTGTCAGAGGACTGCAAACACATGGACTGCTATAAATAGAGCCCCAGTCAAGCTCCCATTTTTTGTGGGTCACTGGATGGCTCTATCGATCTTTGGAAATTACAGGGAATACAAGAGTAGGGAGGCAGGCCGTAGAGTAACAACGGCCTGGAGAGAGCCAGGCAAAATGGGACAACGGTGTCATTTTTCCTGATTCAAGGCTTCTTTTTTGGATTGATTTATTTTGCACTAAAAGCAAATTTTCCAGCAGCCGCCCCCGGAGCAATTTCCCCAGCCTGTTGGCAGAGATCTTACTTTGAAGAGTGAGCTGATCCTGGGGTAAAGCCCGGTAAAAGCACAACAATCAGAGGTGAAGGTGAGGTGGCCGACAGCCCGACCTTCACACCACACATATGCATAATTCCACAGACAAAATGCTGAGTCAAGGAGAAATAATGAAACACTCTTTGTGAAGGGATGTAATGCAATTGACTCACAGCATGTCTCAAAGTAATCTGAGAAGAGAAAGAAATCTCATTGATGTAATCTTTGGTCCCCCATCAGGTCGAAAGCATGGCCCTTCTGACAATGCACTGAAATGGTTTTTCTGGGGTTCGTTCATCTATTTTCTACATCAAACTTATCAGGATATAACAGTGCAACTAAAGTGCCTTTGTCGTTTTTCTGCAACACTACAAAAGAGTGAAGCTGTCTTTAAAAATGTCCCTATTTAAACTATCAATTGAATAGTAATTTCAACAGAACAGTTGCTGAACAAGCAATTTTACGTTCATAATTGGAAAGTTTTTGCTAAACTATGAGCTAGTTCACATATGACATTAAAGAAGCTATACACAATTTTTTTTCTAATGAGTTCATAAAAATGCTTATTACTAAATACAAGTTGTATTATAATCCGTAATTTAATTGAAAACTTGAGCTCATTGATTCAGCTGTGTATGAATTCAGGCCGTATAAAAGTGCTGAGTAGAGACTTAGCGGGCCGCTGCTCCACTCACAGAACGAGGCTGCGTCCTCTAGCCTCTACAGCGCTGCTAAACACAGCAGCATGTTAGCAGAATTGGCTATAACTCCTCTCGCTGTATCTGCAGACACAGCAAAACAGCCCGAACGACACAACAGTGAGGAAGAGAAGAGGGAACTAAAGCAAAAAAATGATCAAAGAAGAAACCAAGCCCAGGTAAACACAGCTAGCTTACATCGTATCCTCTGGAGAGACTTGTCTATGGGAGAGACCTGTTGGAGCGGGACCCCCTCGGACTATCTATGTTCGGACCACATTCTGACGCAAAACTAGCGGTAATCTTTCAGTAATATATTTTGTTAGCAGTGCGCTGCTTTTGTACCATTTCATCAGCCTAAGTTGCGCTAATGCTAATGTTAGCATCAGATCGCAAATACAACTAGAAGGCTCTGCTTAGTGGAAATGAGAAACCTCTGAGCGAGTTGGCAGGCGGTGCTAAACATTCAAACCTTGCAGAATAACAGATACAGCTTTTCTAAATCTAGTCATAAAACCTCACAAACATTTACAGGTTGTTGCAAAACAGCATTGACGTCCTTGCGCTTTTAGTTTGTTGGGATCACAAAAAAAATAGTACGCCTCCCTTCATGCAACTGTATAAAAATAGCAGAGGTGGGACAAAGTCATTGTTTAGCAAGTCACAAGTCAGTCTCAATTCATTGCCCTCAAGTCCCGAGTCAAGTCACGAGTCAAGACAGGCAAGTCCCGAGTCGAGTCCAAGTCAAAGGCCAACAAATCTCAAGTCAGTCCCAAGTCCTACGGTTTGACTTTCGAGTCCTCTCGAGTCTTTTTGACCGCGATTTGTTTCTTGTTGGTCTCCACGTACTTTTGTAGGCAAACAAAATAATGTTAGGAATCATTTTGCTGGTGCATTCTCGTTGGTCTCTGACCCATGGACTAACAGTTTGTTCCATGTCGTTGGCTGCTGATAAATCAAAACTATCTACGTGATCTAATTGGATGTTGTGCCAGATGCAGGCTCAGTTACACATGCACAGACCACACATAAAATCAGAGCAGTCCGTGTCAACATACTTTTTATCTTTGGGGTTTTTAATGGGAAGTAGCAAGTGCAGCATATATGAATATGAGTATTGGGCTAGGACCTGTATCTATATAATCAGTTTAATGTCCGTAGTGGTTATTGTTCCAAATGTCCTACTGTAGAATAGGGGTAGTATGAGGGGTCTAGGCTTTGGACCTGGGGCAGCTCGCCATCAACTGGACCAGCATTAGCAATATCTCATAATTACCAATATCCATCTATCCATCTTCTACCCTTTAATCCATTTCTGGGTCAGGGGGGTGGCAATCAGAGATGCCACCCAAGTCTCATAGCACCAGCCCCTCACCGACCCTCTGCAGGTGGTGAGTCCACAGGAGGACGGCTGCTCTGAGTGTGAGCATAGCCTTGATCTTTCAGTGGGAGCTTTGCCCACTAATAATTACCAATATATCATTACATAATAAAATGTCTCATATAAATTAATTCAATCAGTCAAAGCACTGATTCTCATATATCAATGCACCATAAACAATAGTGCAAATATTAATCTAGCTTAGTGCACATAATCAAAACAACTATCTAATGTATGCAAACTTTAGCAGGAGGAGCACAGCAAAAACATACTCATAATAATAGGCCTCGGCGCCCACACAGAAAAATATAAGAAAGAGCCAACAGAGCAGCGCAGGCTAGCGCTAGTTTGACTCACCAGTTCCTCTTTAAAACACGGCACAGAGTGTGACAACTGCGTTGATTCAATTGTATGAGGCGCCTGTAGTGAAAGCATATCAATTACGGTTTGTAGAACAAAATATGACGTTAGGTCGCGATAAATACCTGCAGCTCGCTCATTTCCAGCTCCCCTAGACAACACACCCACCGGTGAATGCAGTGCGCTTGTGTGTTACTGCGCGAACTGCGGGGAACTCACGTTCAAACTCTCTCGCGAGCGCTACAACTACCGCGAGGCTTTGTTTCTTCAGAGACGGCATAGATAGAAAGAGAGATGCGGAGAAAGGTAAAAATGGCCCGGGTTACGCAAGTCTTTACAAGTCAATTGGCGCAAGTCCAAGTGAAAGTCAGAGTCATTGATGTTAAAGTCCAAGTCGAGTTGCAAGTCTTTTTATATTTGGTCAAGTCGAGTCTAAAGTCATCAAAATCATGACTCGAGTCTGACTCGAGTCCAAGTCACATGACTCGAGTCCACACCTCTGAAAAATAGCATTCAACTCGTGCACAGGGGGGTTGTTCAGGTTGCCCAGGTAACTGCCCATATGCTCTTCTCGAGGGAAAAAATAATAAAACAATCGTAGAATGGATGCAGAATTTTACGTCGGCAGAGAGAGGTCTGAGCCTGCAAGAGCCTACAGAGGCCTGGTCTGGTGAGATGACTGCCTCCTCCACATTGTTGTAAAACATGAGTTATCACAACATCACGTTTAACAAACAAACCATTGTCTATTTTTATGGAATAAATGTTTACCCAAAATATTCAGACAGACAACTCATCATCAATTCAGGGGTGTGGATTCAGATTCAGATTTATTTATGAATGTGTCTTGGAATAACCTGATGTTATTTAGCAGCTGTATGGACTGAGGTACAAAAGAGGATGAGTCAGAACCAACTTTATTGAAAGATTATTCCTTTATTTTATTTTTTACTTTATTTTATGCCTCTTTCCCCCATCATCATGGAGAGAAATCCACTTAATGAAACTTTGATCATTGATTGTTGAAGCTAGTTAGTATATATATGACAAAGACAACACAAAGAAACAACTACCATAAACCAGTCTGACACTATGGCCTAGGATACTATTTTTGGGTTGACCTTAGGCAAATCTTTTTATGGTGGGAGGGTTTCCTTAGTTCAGGCCAACCTCATGATTAGGTGTTGTACCGTTTCCATAGACATTTCCATTACAAGTGCTTCTCTTTTCTCTGCATCTTGATGGTTCCGCTCTGTGCTGCAGTGGACAGAGAGACACCATCTGTTTGTCAAGCTCCTCCTGCTCATGCGGCGTTTTAAGGTAACGCACACTATATTTGGTTAAGTAAGTGCCGCTCATTGCAGTCCGTCTGTGAACTGGTGGGAGGGAGAGTCCACTGGGTTCACCACTGTGAGGAGACGGGCCCCAGCCGCCCACCAGCTGAGACGTTCTGAAAACACTAACAAACTTGGATTTAACTCCTCCAAGAGCTTTTCACCGGAGTAACAAACACCATATGCTCTTGCAGTTTCCTCTCCCTGCTGCATGATAGCTTTAACAAGAGCAATTAATGAACACTACTGCGGATAAGAGAAGCTTTCAAGAATATAGCTTACATTTTTACATTGAGCCTCATTGTTTTTATAATGTCAAATAGAAACTGAACACAGAACATATCAGTGTTGTCTGAAATAGTTGCTTCACAAATGTTGTCTAAAATGAGAAAATAACTTCACAGTTATTGCAGTTATTTTATGTTTGAGTAATCCATCCATTAGGGCTTGGATAAGATAAGAGATCCTTTATTCGTCCCACAGTGGGGAAATTTCAATGTTGCAGCACACAGACAGGACAGTAGAAAGAACACACAGGGAGCAGACAAAATATACAAAATAAGTAGTAGCTATGTTTCTTAACTAGATGTAATTGCTGTAAATGCTTCAATACCAGTCTTTCGGAAAAAATAAATACAAAATAAATATATATATGTATATGTTGTAGTGCAGAGTTATATACAGTACAGATAGGGCAGGATAATAAGTAAGGGATAACGTATATTACGCTTATTATACGGCTTTGTACCAACAGAGCACACAACATAAACTTCAGTCCACTTTTAGGAATGCCGAAAGGTTTATTTAATGACAGAAAATAAAATAGTTCCCAAAGGCTTTCCCGTGGCTATGCTAGCAACATTCCAAACTAGAACTCTCTGGAACTGCATGAAACTGAACAAAGAATTCTGAACATCAGCGGTGAGTGACCCATACATAAACCTAACCTAAATCCATAATTCGATCCTCTGCAAATGTGTCCGAAAATGTGCCGGTATCTACTTCCGTGTTTTTCGGGATCGCCTTTTCTCGCATTACATCAGTGTTTTTGTCATGAAAACGTAAACGGAAAATTCTAAAAACTTCCGTGCACTTGTATTAAGACTGGATATGTATAAATTACTCTCCGATTAACATTTAATTGCGTTGATTGATTGGCATTTGCGTTTATTGAGCGGCCAGAACTGCTTCCGGGTTTTTCACAATCGCTTTTTGACGCAGAGAAATAGTATTTTTGTCATGAAGACAAGACCAGAAAATTCTGAAAATTTCCGTGCACGTGTGTGAAGAATGTATATGTTTAAGTATTCTCCGATTAACATTTAAGAGTGCTGATTGAGCGTGGCTAGCTCCGGAGTGGCCGGAACTACTTGCGGAGTTATCCACGCATTTGAAATACCAGCAGAGAGTACGTTGCCATGGGCAGCGGTCATTATTGTTTTGAGAGGTCCGTTATAGAAAATAATGACTGGTAGAACGTTTTGAAATTACATTCAAATCAATGGAGCATTCTACAGCTGCTGTGAGGAGCCGTGTAATAAGTAGATATAACCTTGCCTGCAAGCTGAATTCTCACGGTATTTGTGAGTTCACAAACACTCGAGAATACATCTTGTCCCGCTCCCGCCAACCCTTTTCGAGTAGAAAATCTAGGTGTTCAAGCCAATCACGCGCCAGTCTGGGGTTTTTAGGGCGGGATATCCGGGTTTGACAAAAGCAAGAAGTGCCGGGCCGAAGCAAAACAAACATGGCTACGCAGGAGGACGGACGCGTAGCTGAGGCTATCAAGTCAGTTTTAGCAGAATCTCCAATTTCTTTTTTGAAAGATGAACAGCGAGAGGCGCTTTGTGCATTTCTGGACGGCAAAGATGTTTGTGCATTTTTACCTACGGGTTTTGGCAAGAGATGACGACATAATGTTACCGGGATTAGTTTAAGTCAAACCTTGGTAGGCGGGCACACAGTGTCACTTCGCCCAATCAGCTTCAAGTATTCTGCTGCTTATCCCTCCTTTCCCCGAAAGGATTCTCCTGCAGAAGTCCCAGATTGATATTATGGAGAACGCATTGGAGTTCTACACAATCATCAATCTGGCTCTTGTCAGGTTAAAGTAGATATGCTTGAATGCCTATACCTGTTTTCACCCATCCTGGTTTACGTCAGATGAAGCATTGTAGTGGAAAACTACTATTGTAGCCACAGCTGCCCAGGGGCAGACTGATAGAAGTCCTCAGATTGAGTTCTACACTCACTAGAGCTATCTAACTTTCAGGTGCTTGATTTGAAAAAAAAAAAAATAACATCTCATTCAATTTCACTTTAAATATTAAGTTGAATATCAAATATGAAAAACTTGTCTCACAATTACTCCTGTGCTGAAAATGAAAACTGCTGGGCTTTGGTGGAACCACAATTGTGAATGAGAGAAAATAACATACTCTTGTGAATGTTGTGAATACCCGTCAAACTGAACCAAGCATTTTAAGCATTTTACATTAGGTACAGAGAGCTTGGCTATTTCTCTTCCAGTTGTCCTCAGCTGTAAACACCACCCACCCTCATGTGTTGAAGGAGCAGTGACTTGACGTTACCTTGGGTGCTGTTACCAAAGTGCTATCTCTGTGCTTTGTGTCCGATGCTAATGTAATTATAGAATCCCAAACTGAAAAGGCCAATCCAGGCCTGAAGGCGCATTGGCCTCATAACGCCCTATTAGATGTGTATCTGATCATGACATGGTGTTGCTGCGGTGAGATTATGGAGACCGTGGTGAGATGTGACAACGGTCTGCACAATAAAACACATGTGAGAGAGTATTTACATGACATTCTGCAAACAGCCAAACCAGCCCTGCTAAACATAACCAAGTTCATTAAAATAATTATGGATATTGGAAGTCTATGTAGTTTTAAAATTATTCCATTTCTATTTCATCCATAATCTAGTCAATCCGGTGTTATTTCCCAGTTCTATTCATTAATTTTAAAATTGGAGAATGAAAGCAGTTTTGAATTAAAGCACAGATAGACCCATCCAATTCTTGATTGACAAGTGAGGTCTCTTTCCATTTTTTTTATTGTGGTCCTTCAGAAAATGTTACTGTTGGTGCTGGGATCTTATATTTAAACATACTCACTTCACATTATAGTTTGTGTAAGCTCTCAGTCGTACAGGGATTATTCAAAACAAAGGATGGTTGCTCATCCATCATCTGTACTTTAGTGGTCATACCTGCATGTGAAAGTCAGATCCCTTCAGACCTCTGAAGCTGTGTGGGGCAGGGCCTGGTTAGTACAGTGATGGGAGACCTCTGGGAACACCAGGTACCACAGTAGCGCGATTGCAGCTGTAAAGTGCCAAACTGTTGCTATGTCCTTAGGCAAGACACTTCCCCCCCATTGCCTAGAATGAGTCTGGTGTGTGTGTTTGCTGGTTGTCGGAGGGGCCGATGGCACATACTGGTTGCCTCGCTTCTGTCAGTGTGCCAGGGCAGCTGTGGCTACAGTAATAGTTTATCGTCACCGTGTATGGAGTGAAAGAATAATGACATGTGAAGCATCTTCATGCGTCCAAAAAGTGACCAAAAGAGTGTCCAAAAAGTGCTATATAAAACCATTGCATTATTATTATCATTAGTTAGCAGGTCAGGAAAACCTGCTAACTGAAGTACAGAGGATAGGTTAGCAAGCTTCCTTTGTTTTCACATAGTGTATGGGGTCAGCTGGTCAAAAAATCATCTTGGATGCAAGGTATGTTAAGTGAATTAAGTCTTATCTCTGTTTAAATGTCTATTTAAATGCACAAATTTACAATAGAAAAAAGCATTGTCTTGTTATGTATTCAAAGTAGTTGCATAATGCTAGCAACAATTGTTTTCTGTTGAAAAGTGTTTCTCTGCAAAGCTATTGTTAAAATACAAAAGAGTTTCATCAGTATACCATCAAAGGGGTTTGTTAAGGCATATTTAATAATTTAAGCATAACATTTAAAGTGGAAATAAAAAACACCAAAAACAAAAACTTTTGTCATACCCCAAATTGTGAAAATTTCTCCATGCTGTTTTCAGTGGACAGTGCCTTGGTCAGATTTTCAAAAATCACATTGAAGTCTTTTTGCCCTTTTATCATCCACTCTGAGATAATTCACTCCGAGGAAGAACTTTTTTCCACTCTTTTTTTTTCAGACGGCTCAAACATTTGATATATTTTTGAAGGCATATCTCTGAAAGTTTAGAGGAAAGTTTGAAGCTATGACTACTGATTAACCTTCATTTTCATAATACATGCCCACATGCCACATATAACTGCAGAGTTGCATGCAAATGAATCTCCTAAGTTGTCTTCCTCCGCAGAGGCCAATGTCGTGAGAGTCAATGCCTGGGAGCAAAGACAGCCTCGTGCCTGATATCTCGTGAGAGCGGGACATGGCTGTTCTAACAAAGCATGACGTTTATGAATTTCAAAGTAAACTTGATGCAATACCATCTTGAAGCCAACGTGTCATGTTGATGATTACAGGCTTGTGGTTAGTAGAAGACATTACACTGGCTAAGTTTGCACATTAGCACAACTCCCACACAGACAAAGTGGAAAGATCGCGGCCGTGTCATGTGCCGCCCTCAATGAGTTTTGAGCTTTAAAATGGTGCAAAGTGAAAATAATCCGTCAGAGGACTGAGAGACTTTTCTGAAATATAGAGAAACAAGTCTTGGGAGTGTGTTATATCATGGATCACACATCTGCTTTATATACAGGCAGCTCAAGTGAAGGGTATGTAGTTGGAACATAGTCAAATTAGTTGGTGAGTTGTCCACTATTATGCACGTAAATCCAAAATCAAAGTTAAATTATAAAAGCAGATTGTAAAACAGATGTAAACACTTGGTACATATAACTGAGCTCGCCAAAACTGCTTTATTTTTGTTTTATTCAAACATTTAAAGTTTGTCAATCTAGACTATAAAAAAACCTCTGCATTCAAACTTGAATATGACTATAGTACACAATCTTACAGCGTGTAAAGATATGGCTGAATAAATTACACACTCTCTCTATGTAACTCGAGTTTTCAGACCTCACGTAAATGTTGTTGTGCCCATCTCCACAGTATAATTATATGTTTCTACAAACTTCCACAGAGAATAAGCAGAAAAGTAAGTTGAACTCAACAGATCGCTACTCCACTTGTTGCACATTTGCAGATCTGTCAGAGGCCATTACTGGATGGCTGCACTTAATAAAATGCTTTCAGACAAGTTGCATCAAAGTGTCTAAAAACACGTGTTTCCTTCTGAAATAATAGTTATCGTGCAGGTTTCAAATAACCCCGTGCCAAAACATATCAAAGCTTTAAACGACAATTACAACTCAACAGGAAACCTTCTTCTCTTCCTCATTTGCTCCTCTGGTGAGAAATGGCATATTGCATGACACTTTCTCTCAGTAGCGCCTTGGCAATCCATGATTCACTGTTGACTCATGCATGAGCTGTGAGGGTTATTCAACCGTTCCTGGATGTGATCGTGTAACGGAATGTGTTATATTTTCTGCTCATTAGCAAACATCGTTAAGGGAGCTGACAAACTCTTTGGGAACATCAAGAGGTTGTCCGAGAGGTTATGGTGCGTGGGCAGAAAAGATTTGTTTACTTTTACTTAGTTGGGCTCACAGAAAAGAAGAAATCTCCAATTTAGCTGCTCTAATGATCCAGGTGCAGTGTGTGCCTGTCCTTTTCCCAGTGGCTAAATATTGACTGTTGGGTAGCGCAGATGGGCTGAGCAGTGAAGGCAGAGTTAGAGCGTGAGTGTGCAGGCGACATCTGGTCCTCCCTGTGCCCACTGGACCTGGTTCCTACATCAAGCCGCCTCATTAGAACTAACCTGGGATTTAGGAGCATTCTGCCACTCAAGCCATCCGTCTAGCACTTCCCATCAAATCCCTCATTTGCAACTTTTCCAAGAATGGAGGACTTCATAATGTGTTCTGTCTGCACTTTCTCTGCTCCGGTCACCTATTCATGGACTATACGACATTTCATTTTGTATAGAGAAAAGCAAAATGAGAATAAAAGTACTGTATGGATGTACACATTTAACCTTAGTGGAAAATGTAGAGTGTTCCAGCCGGCTGAGGCAGACTAATATAAAACCTCTCCATTCAGACAAATAGCGAAATGGTAATACACGCACACACACACACGCATACGCATGGGCACGCACACACACACACACAAGTACATATTATAAGTGTATCAGTTTGTGATGAAATTCATGCAAATGCAGTCATTGCTTTTAGGTCCATTTTACATTTACGTTATTTTATTTCCACAGCCACCTTTTGGAGCAAACAACAGTATTTTGTTAATTGCGTTTTTGATCTTATGACGCTGTCATCGTAGTTGTGACACTTACGATGACGTCTGCGATGCTGCGAAACGGGCTAATGTTTCATCGTTCTTTTGTAAAATGACGTCCAAAGCATAAGAACTGCTTATTAAACTGCTTGCCCCTGCACTGTACCATAAGAACATTTAAAATGACAGACACATACCACGTTTGTCAGAAACTACCTTAAATTCAATCACTCTGCACCACATGAATAAAAGATTGGCTGCGAGTATTCTGAAGTGAATTACAGAGATTATAAGGTAGGTAGTGATTTTCCGAGAGAGTCATCCATTTTGGTGATGAGTGGAGAGTGGTAGTCCTGCCTGTCACGGAGAGGCGGATCAGCTCCTCTCCTCAGGGTCACAATCACAGCCGCACCGTCTACTTATCACAGCGGGCTGTTTGGGTGGCCGCGGCGCGCATACAAGTGCACGGCCGCTTGACGCATGCAACGTTCCACAACACCGCGGCTGGAACCTTTTCTCCATGCAATTAAACTATCATTACAACTCATTATGTGCACGCTACGTTAACAATCTGGAGGTGTTTCAAGGATATGTAATGACATTTTCCGTGCAGTATAATTGAAGCATTACTAGCATGATATGAGCATTCATAATTAATTAGTGCTGGGTACTCAAAATATGCCTACATATTTTGGTCTTTAACTCTTTTACACTCACTAGGAAGTAAATGCGGCAATCAAAATCAATGAAAAAAATCGAATGCATTTACAGACATTTGTAGAGTGCTGCAGTTGCTCTATAAGAGAAAACTAAGCCAGGCTCCGGCTATACGGGCTATAAAAGAGTTCATTAAAAAGTAATACTGTGGGAAAATACAAGGAGAATCATAATACAGTAAATACCCTCTCCACATGATTTTTTTTTGCTTGGGTTCATCTAATGTCATTGTTTTGCCTGGATACATTTATATTTGACATTAAAATTTCCTTTTACATTAGAAAAAAGCATGTGACTTCACTCAGCTATGTTTACAATTATAACCGTGGATATGTGAATCTTAAGCAGTAAAATCATTCATTATTGAAGATGTTTTTAACCAAGCCCAGCAACATTTCAAGCAAACCAATTTGTATTGAAAGAAGCAGGTTTAGGACCACTTCACACCCAGGACAGTTGAAGATGCAAGCTTGAACTATATAATAAACTCCATCGCTATATTAACAACAAAAGTAAGAAGCCTGTACAGTAGTTAGTGCATCCCGAATGGTAAAACAGCTTTCCAGTTCTGTATGTTCTTCCTTCATTTTGGATTTAATAACATATTTTTGTCTTTACAATAGTTCCTAAGATGGGAGCAAAGACGAGGTTTAGTGCTCCAATGTCAAACCTTAAGACATGTCAGACTTAATGTTTGCTTTGTATTGACACATAATGACAAATATTCATTAAATTCAATTGTAACTTACTGTATACAACACCCAAAAAAGAGAAAGTATTATATTGCTTCAAGTGTCAGAAAGTAAACGTTAAGGATAATTCCTGCCTCACAACATTTGCATCAAAAGAAAACACATGCTTGTCATCCCATTGGCCACTGGCACTCAATTTAGCACAGAGCCGTCCCGTGGGCTGTGGGTGCCAGGCTTAGCGAGTCCTGCTTCGCTGCACTGGGAGGGCCAAGATGCGTCTAGGCAACATATTAACACAGAGAGAACTCCTGCTTGATGGAATATTGATAAAATGTTTTTGTTTGCCCCACGTTGCTCAGAGAGTTGATGGCTCGCTGCACTAAATCATAAAGCTCACTTGGGCGTATGGGCAGACTCAATAACCAGTTCTTTTCTATTCTGGGAATGCACTTTCTGGGAGGATGTCGACATCAGCAGCACCTCTGTGGAAGCACTGAGGACTTCTGCAAGCACGATACGCCTTGTTAACTTGTCAAACGCCCTGTCATATAGAAACAGTTGCGCTGAAATATATCCAGACCATAGAATATGCAAATATGGAGGTACTGTAGAATATTTCAAGATGTGCATTGCCAACTCTGTTCAACTACTTTATTCGGCACTTACATGTATCTCGTGCTGTGTGCTCCTCATTCCTTCTGTCTGTAACTTGTGATGCAACACTGAAATTTCCCCGCTGTGGGACAAATAAAAGATCTCTTATGACAAGTTTTATCTTAAAGCACGGGTACTTAACTTTCAAATAACAAAAATGTCGCTATGTAAAAACAAATCTAACTAGTTCCTATCTTACATCCATGTGACTCTCAAAACAGTTTGGCACACTAGTTATTTTGGCCTCCGTCACATCTTCAGAGTAACTAAGTTTTCTAATAAGATGGAGACAGCAAATACTTCTGTGGGGACAAAAACAATTTTTATTTAGTGTGAAAAAAGGTACTCCAGCTTTAAATTGATGGACACTACAGCATGGTTAGCCTCAATGGTGTAGGTTTGGTTCCAATCTTGGTGGGGACATTCACTACGACCTGAGTCTACACCCATTGACACGGGGTCCAGAGTTTCTCCCCCAGAATTTGTGGTGTAATCACACACTATATTTGCAATAGTGTGTTGCCTTCTATACTAAACTCAGCTGTAGACTCAATGAGAAGCAGTTAAGGATTTTTTCTAATAGTTAAAACAAAATCAATTGGATCAGAGCTTCTGAGTTTTGTGTTGCGTTCATTCTATACTGACTTAAACCTAATCCAAATCTACATAATAGCCCTCACCTGAGGCTCTAACAGTTCAGGAACTGCTCTCGATACTTGAAATAAATCATGCTCTGATCTTTCAATTTCCTATAATAAATAAAAACAGAGGAGAAAATATTGAATTAGAATCTACAGTGAGTAGCTCACTACATTGTTTGACATATACGATCAATCTCTAAAAACAATTCATAGTCCCATGCATACCTACAAAATTCCAACCTCGCCTGATGCACTGAAGGGCCTGTTGCTTCTACCTCAACATTCCCTATTTTGTTCTCTCTTGTTGGTTGAGTTTCCTATGTACAGTATGTTAACAGAAGATTAATCATCACAATTCATAATTTGCTATTACTTGTGCTTTCGCTTACTTACTTTCCAACTGTTAAAAAAGCTCCTGATATCTTTTATCTTTTTTTGTGGAGGTGGCATTTTTTCTAAATTATATAAGAAGGTATAGAAAATCAAAAACAGACATTCATATACATGAACTGCAGAATCATTTATATAACTTGGCCAATGTCAAAAGTTACATAGTATTTCTCAATACAATGAGTTAACAAGAGTTTGGCAATAAGTAACAGTGTGGATTTTTCTATATTTTCTTTTTTTTATTCCACTCTCAACCCAAAAAGGCAAGTAATGACTCACAGGGCTCTCAAGTATGCAAAATAAAAACTTAAATGACCTGTTGTGGTGTGTTTTGCGCACAACCAGCATGCATCGTTAACGCAATGGAAAATTTAGGTATCCGAGCTTTAATTTCGGGAGCGCTGGTTGCGCTTTGGGAAGAGTCAGGGGAGAGACATGTCAGAGACACAGGGGAGAAACGGGGGAGATACGAGGGAGACCCGCACTTGCAACATGGTTCTGTCTGCATATGGTCCGAGCTCGGTACCATGTTAGAGCTGTGCTTTCACTGAGCGCCGCGGCTGTCATTACAAAGCGGCAGCAGTTTGCACCAGGACGTGCTGTCACACATTTCACAGAAATTACATTATCAGCAGATAAAGGTTGTAAATCGTGGATCCGTGGAATATTTTCATCCCTAGTTTATCCTGATTCACACAACACACCCACTTATACATTTTGGATAGTAAGAGCACAATAAGTATTTTTTCAGCCTTTCAACCAACCTGTTTCTTTATTGGAGCCAGTTCTGTTCTGTCTCTGTGCCGTGTGAGCTCCTCGGAACATTAAACAGTGCGCTGACAGATTAGAAATAACGTAAGTACTTTGAATGGTAATAGATCTACAGTACTTTCCTCTGATTACTCACGTACTACAGTGCTCAGGGAACGAAAAAAAACACTTGCTTCACGCTGGCTAACTATTAAAAATTAAACAGTTGCTCAGTGCTTCAGTTTGGCGCTGAAGAAGACAGCCAATCACTGCAGAGAACGGAACGGGCCACGTGCTGCTGCTGCTGCTGTTGCTCTGGAGGCGAGGAGGAGGCGCGACGTGTGCACAAACGGAAGACATGTGTCCCGGACCGTCCGGGTCCCGGGACATCATGTCATTTTGGTGGGGACTTTTTAGTCCTCACCAAATATTGGTGGGGACATGTCCCCATGGTCCCCACGCAAACCTACGCCCTTGGTTAGCCTTCACAAATACGCAGTCATTTGCATATTGATGTGTGCTGGCTTGAAACCCCTAAACCATAATATTAATGTATATTTGCCAAATTATATGCCTCCATTTTAATATGACTAATACCATCATCATAAATGTAATTTTCCTCAAAGATCAATAAGTGACCAAAAATGTGTTTAAATCCTAGAGTCCAATTTTTGCTTTTTTGATTGAGTTTTTGTCCAATTTCACTGTGCCGTTTGAGTAAACCTCCATTGCCACTATTCAAGCCAATCCCGAAGAAGAATCACTCGTTATATTGATTCTTGATTTAACCCTCTGCTCTACAGGCAGACAATGTGCCAGTCAGTGTAAATATCTCTGGGTGGCGGTGAGAGCCATGGAACATATCTTTGCTGTGAATGAAGTGTGGTAGTGTGTGACAGGTGGAGCGGCCGTAGCAGTAGCATCAGTGCACCGAGGCTGAGAGGCGGAGACAGGCTGCCAGGGGAGCGGGCCGTGCCAGCAGCTCCTGTTGTATCATTACAAAGCCACTCTCGCCCACATCAATTATAAACTATGTCTCACAATCTTAACTTCTAACTCCTAAGCCGGTTACTTTCACTTGGATGAACACCAATGCACATTCGGGCCAGTGTGCTGGAAAGATTAGTCAGTGGTGTGTTGTTTAATGTTATTAATACACTCTGGTAATTACAATGGGGAGGGAGAGAATTGGGTGGACATTCATTAAGCATTGTGTGCTATGAAAGCACTATAATTACGAATATACGGAATTATCTTATCAAGAGGTCAAATTTAGTTATTTAATTTTACAATTGGAGTAGTATCAAAAAATAGATAAAACAGAATGCTCGAGAGCTGGACTCGCACAAAAAAAGTCTTTCCTCCCAGCCTATCAAACTGACGACTCCTCCCCTTTTAGTGGGGAGAGGTTGTGACCGAATGCATCTGTGCACAAACACTATCCTCACAGATGTTTATAAATTCAAAGGCTTGGTACATTTTTAGAAGCACTGTATCTATTTATATTGTCAATGTGCATGTGTGTGATTGTATGGCTCTCTCTGGCAAAATAATTTCCTTTGGGATTATTACTGTGATATCTAATCTAATCTGAATTCACCACGGAATTTGGAAGATGATTTTGAGAGTAAATCTGCAGTTTGGAGAACTGGGCGGTTATTCACTTTCTGTTACGTTTGTTATTTGTTGGATTTTAGGGAAGCTTCTCACTAAAACAATGTTCAACCTGACATAATACTTTCGACATTTTGACAAAGACAAATTTTCCTCGGATGATGACTGGTATTCTAAATTTAAGAAAAATCAGTCAGGAAATCACAAACAATACATTTCTAAAATACATTGTAACCTTTGAGTAATCCTGTTGATGACAAGTTTTTGGCCTTATGAGGTTCATGACACAAGCTACTTTTCACTGCTAAAATGAATATGTTGTTTTATTTGTGATTGTTTAAATATTTATTATGTGTTAACCAATTCGTTCAGACAAATATCAATCAGTACAAGTGCTGCTTCTCCCCCATGCAATGAACAAACGAATCAGACATGAGATATTGACTAGATGGTATGCTATCCAGATACAGTATTGGCAATGCATTCTGCATGCTTGTGTTTATCTATTGGGGGTATTAGCTTCTAAATCACTTTGTAGTGGCTCATGCAGAGTCATAAAGAGATGATTGGCTGCAGAAAGCACCAAACAATACCTGTAATTGGGTTAGTGTGTTTGGCCTGAGTGCTGAGTGCAGAAGCAGCAGCCTCTTCAAGGGCTCATGTGTTTATTTTTAGTGCACAATGAGACTAATTGTTAAATTGGTGGAGTGATTGATTTACTATTGAGTGTGGTGTCAGTTGTCGTGGCTGCACTTTGAGGGATGTCCTGAAATAGCAGAGATGACAGAGAGAAGAAAGGAGAGCTCTGCAAGAGTCTGAGTGCATGATTCTGCTATTAACAGCACCGTCTGCACAGGAGTGCGAGTCTCACATGACATTTCACTTGTACTTATCATAAATATAGTGATATCATAAGAAATGGCTAAACTGGCATGACCACACAGATCATAGCTATCCTGAGGACATACTGCAGCACATACTTCACTAAGTCCTGACAATAATTTTGAACATTACTTACGCAAATAATTGTTGAAAAAAATGTGTGCATTTTTCCGCTTACGCCAAAGGTAAATGAATCCACACTCCAGCTGTGTACTTGTCGTTAGCTTTATACAGGCTCTTTTGATAGATACTCACACTTAGAAGTGGTTTATGCCAGTCAGAGCGTGTGTTGTTTCAACAAATGGGGTTATTTCTCTGTGTGGCAGAAAGCGGCTTATTACACGTCTGATAGGTACAAATAAATCATGACTTTATGCATAATCCTGTTCCGTGTTGTGTGAGGACTTAGCTCAGGGGCCTATCTGCTTCCTGGCTCCAGGTTTGAAATTCAATTATGTGCTGCCCTGGGTAGCAGCGTGCTGGAAGCAAATCATGGATCTGAGCGCCACTTTAATGGATTTGAAATATAATTTAGCTCTGGCTCGGCTCCTTGGAGACGGGTCACCATTACCTATAACCACATTAGAGGTAATCAAAGATTCTCCTGAATTTGTTACGTTGGCTTCAAGCGAGCACCTCCAGCCGTCCATTTTCCCTTGTGGATACATTTAAAGGGCAGCGTTCACACATTCATTCATCATCAATGTAAATCTAATGCAGATTTATTGTTGAGGGCTTCACAGTGATGGTGCTTGTTCTTGACTACCTCAACTTGAGCTTAGACCCCGGATCACATGAGCTCAGGGTGCCACTGTAACTATGATAAATACCAGAATGCTGCTTTTCTATTAGAGCGGCTTACAGCAGTGATTTTCAATTATGAGAGAAATAGGGTCACTGAGGCTTTTGCTTCGTAAGCACTAATGAATAGCAACACGATGTTAGAGAACTAATTTCACCAAATGTGAGGAAAACAGAACAGAATAAAATAAAAATAATGAATAAAACATGTCCTTAAAGCGCAAGTCTTGCCCAATAAATTAAAGCAAAAATATATATTTCAGCAAATATGTACAACATGATAAAGTTATTGAATTGAAGCTGGGGAATGGAAGCTTTTTTCGTCATACATTTTGTTTGTCCCATCAGAAATCAGAATAAGAGCCAGGATGAGCATACTTGTGACAAAGACCGTGTGAGTCATTTGATGCGCTGGGCTGAGAGCTGATTGGCTGAGTAAGGGTGGTCCTCTTTTTTTAAACTTTTTTGCCTGAAAAAACTGATCTAAGGAAGTGACAGAGGCCAAAAAGAACAAGATTTAACTAGATAGTGATAGAACCAACTGTATTTAGAGCGAGGAATTCCAATCGGGTTGACCTAAGCCCTGTTCCTTCTAATTGCTTTGGACTTTTGCATCACCTTATTCTTCTTGAGGAACTTTTCCCCGACAGACAGGCCTTTTGGTGCGACTCCTGTTATTAATTCTTCCCTGTTTAATCAAAGAGCTAGGAGGTATAGCACTGCTCCTTGTGCTCTGAGCAAGACAAATGAAAAGCCACAGTAGAAAAATTGACTAGAATTCATCTACCGCTGAAATTTCGCATCACACCCAGGCTTTGTTCTGCCTTAGATAATGGATAGCATAGGGGTTTGGAATGTGCATAGAATTTTAATAGATGCAGTATGCTGCACAGATACAGGTAAACTCACTTGGTGCACAGTCCAAAACATGAATTATTTGGAAGTAACCCCATATTCCTTCAAGAAAACAAATTAATACATTTTTCATCAAACCACCTGAGATGAAATCTTAACTGCATCTTCAGCCTTCACTTCTGCTGAACGAGATAATTTACATTATACACATGCACGCACTAAAGAAACTGCCTACTATTTCAAAGGGTCAACACATTGTGTTTGAGAACAAATCAGTATGAGATGTTAAGAACACAATGTTCATAGATAAGTGAATCACTGTCTGAGATAAATTATGATTAACGGAGAAATTGTAGAAATTTGAGATAGTTTAATATTGGCATATAATCTAACACGCTTTTCCTCTGTCTCAGGCGGGCTCAGTCTGTCAGTGAAATACCACTGTCGCTGTCGTCCATATAATTACAATTGTTAAACCACTACAAGATTGTCAAACACCAGGATGGTGTCTGTGCCTTTCAATTTTGTATGTTCCCTGAGTTATATAAAACATATTTTTTATCTGTTCTACATAATACTACAGGAGGTAAAATACAATTTGAAAAAATGCCCCTTGTTTTTATGCCCATATGGACAAGATAAAGTTATATAACTTTAAATAGAATTCTTCAAACAAAAAATGTTCCCCACTTCAAGTAGTAGCAGTCTATATTCACTGAACTATAGGTAGAATAACCAACTTCCATTCCTGCTCCAATACTTTCTGTACTTTTTGACAAAGCATATGTCTTGGCTTGCACAGGGGGCTGAAAATGCCTGGAAGAAATAAAATTAAAGTTTTCTAGGGCGCAAAGTATTTACTCAGCATTGCGTCATCAAAAAAGAGCTGGGTTGCACTAAATCCATAGTTGCTCCTTTAAAGTGTTGCAGGAGGGAGGGAATATTTTCCCCCTGTCATCTGCTATTGGACGTGGGGCAGGAAGAGGTGACCTTGCCCTGGAGTCTTGTGATGGGCCCACTCATCTCAGCAGTGCTCCACACTCGTCTCTGAGAAATACTGTTACTACTGCTCAGCTTCACATACTGAGGGGAGAAGTGCTGAGCGCACCATCTGTGTTGTTAGAAAATAGGAAAGTTGAAATTGAAAGTGTGAATGTCAGTAACATAAAACTAAGTTTGACCCGATGAAAAAAGACAATTTACTTGCCTGAATGATAAAGTGTCCAACATATTCTTGAGAGGCCAAACCAAGGTGTTTTGTTCTTGAGACTTGGAGTTCCACTTGACTATCCGATGTTCCATATCAGAGAGCAGTGTTGGTCAGTAACATGATAAAAGTAACACGTTACTGTAGTCCAATTACTTTTTTCTGAGTAACGAGTAAAGTAAGTGAGTGACTTGTGAGTGACAAAAGAATGATATATAACAGATGCGATCGATGCCACATGATAAACTGTAAATATTACAAGCGGCAACATAATGCAGGAAAGTCATGGAGCATTTAATTCGTGGAGAAACCCGAGTTACTTTGTGCACGAGGCCGCGACAAAAGTAGCAGCGTTGTCTTTACACTGCGTAGAAAAATACCAAAGGACTCCACCTCAAACCCCAGTAAGCGCAGAGCAAACGGGGAAAATTGTGGAGAACCAAAGACTGTGCTGGTGCTTATGTCATGATGAGCACATGAAGAGATAGTTTTGTTTTACCGGTGGAAAAGATATGCATCATTTTAACTATATACAGTCAACTCATCCTTGAACCTTTTAAAACCTTGCAAAACTATCTGGAGAAGTGCTACAGCAGGAAGTTTCCTGGCTACATTTACTTTCATGTTAATGCTCTGCCATTTGAGCATTTTATTTAATTTACTTTAATAAAGCAAACGTAGAAACATGATCATGTTCTTTTTTGTGACAAAGTAATCCAAAAATAATGCATTGCAGTTACTTTCTTGTAGAAGTAACCAGTAATTTGTAACTAATTTTTCAAAGTAATTTGCCCAACACTGTCAGAGAGATTGGGATGTTAAGATGTACTTCCCACATCCCATAAATGTAGCACCCGGGACCCATCATGCGTCAGCTGTTGATGCTCGGCTTGGTAAGGACCATCTTCCTGTAGAGTATATCACATCCACACATAAATACCTTATAGATTCCACATGGTCATACATTCCACTCAATTATCAGAAAAAAAGGCTGAAACAACAGCCTTGTCTTTGAAAGTGAATATTTGGTCGGTGTTTCACAAATCAAACTGTGACAAGTTGTGTCTGCATGCTCTGGTGATCTTGGGAGCAGCAGTTTGGGTGAATTGGATTTCTCAGCTCTGTGGAGGCAGACTTTGATGTGACACAGTGACCGAGAGAGACGCCCGGCAGGTGCAGGAATGAAGTGCACCTCTTGGAAAGTGCAAAGGTCTGAGCTCAAAGTCCAAAGTAACTCTGTACTTCCAACAGGGAACAACTAGGAACAAACTGTTCAGATGTTTCTGATGACGGGCAGAACATAACTTTGTCATTTCATGTTTTCAATTCTTCATCAAAGCCCAAATCTTTTTAAGGCTCCAGAGGATTTTTATGAAATGTGTGAGTTATTGATCAAAAGGAACCTTGCCAAAGACATAATGAACCATCAATGCTCATGAATATCACTTTTTCTTTTATTGCACAAGTAATAGACGTTCACAGATTCATGCTTTTTGTTTCTATCTGTAACTTTGAATAAAAAAATGGCAACAATTTTATCTATGTCTCCACAAAAAAGTGAATGTACAGTCTTAAATATGTTTTATTGAAGAGGAGCGAAGTTTGGAAGTAGAAGGTGTGAAGTCTGACAAAGTCTTCAAAGAACTTCAAAGAGCGGTCCTCCATCGCTGGTGCATGTGTGTGTGTGTGTGTGAGTGTGTGTGTGTGCATGCGCGCGTGCGTGCATGCGTGTGTGTGGTCAGGCTTTCTACTGCCTCTGCTCCAGCTCGTGCCTAATCACAATGGATGGGTGGGCTGCTGAGCACATCCATGTGTTCGAGTGCCTGAATAACCTCACTCTGTTTGATCACTGTAGGAGGAGGGGGCTGAGAAGGAGAATTAAAGAAACTCCACAAGGCTATAAACAAGTAAATAGAAAGCTGGATCTCAGAATATGTTTTGCAAGTTCATCCAATATGAGTAAAAAAGAAAAAGAAAAATTGATATAGAGAACAGAGGATTATGCCCTTATAAGTTATGTGTTTTTTTATTGTGTCTATTAGCGTTCTTGGAGCAGGGTAAATTGCTGAACTTGAGTGATTGACTAAAACAGTAATCGCAGCAAAGGCTGTGTCATTTCAAATACTTTTCTAAACACAAACCCCATCTTTAATCGCTGTTGTCTACGGTGGTAGACAACATCACAAATGACAGGTGGGCTAAAGCTAATCGTGTTTGTTGGTGTAAGTAATATTTATATAGCACATTTCTCAGACCAAGGTCTCACAAAGTGATTTACAATTTTGTCGTACCAGTTATTTCCATTTCCTCCACACACTGTGATGACAGAAGCGAGACCCTGAGCATCACAATCCATTTACTCACTCATTATATTCATTCCTATTGTAATTGGAATGGTAGGGAAAACCAGAGCAACTGGAGGAAACCTATACAGACACAAGGAGAACATGCATACCACGCAGAAATTCCTGGGAGCAGGAATCAAACCCCTGGTCTGTGGTTTTGCAATGATGGTGGTTGGTAAAAAGGAGAGGAATGACACACAAAGTACGAATGGGGACTTAGATTTGACTGTGAGAACATGGTGATCAGTCTGAGAATGACATTTACCAGGATAACAACTGGGTGCCATCGAAATGAGTCCATATATCCTTCAGAATGGGGACGGAAGGGGTTCTTAAATAAAAATATAAAGGAGCAGTAAAGGATGTTAGGATTGTTCAATGAAATTTCTGATGTGCGTCCTATATACATCTTCTCCTATACGAAGATCTGAACCTGTACAATTCAAGTGTACAGATTAACTTCTTAAAACCCTTGTGAGAGACACTGGTCTGTCATCAGATATCGACCTCAACCAAAGGCTCCGTGCTTTGAATCATATCATCAGTGGTAGGTAAGCCCACAAATGGATGGAGAAGTCTGTGTATGTGCAAACAGAGGCCTCTCACACACGTGCCTGATTCATTGCATGGTTCTATTGCGCTGGGTAGAAGCAGGATTAGATTGCAGTTTGGCAATACGGCTTCACTCTGTGGGCAGCTGACCCTGATAAATCTCCACAGTGATGTGACGTGAGCCTATGATGCAGAAAGGCTCATGTGGGAGCCTGTCTGCATTTATGTGGGAGGTCTGCTCTGGTTGGTTGGATAGAGAAGGAAGAGTCCAGCAGGCCCATGGCTTTACAAAATGTGGAAGCAAACAAGCCGGACAGTGCGAGTGACAAGAGCCTTCTTGACAACACAATGGCAGCTGATGTGTCGAGCCGCTACACTGTGGAAATTGTAGACAGCGAGTGGTATGTAATTAAACAAGCATGGGTATGCTTTCCAGTCGGGGCTGTGATTGTTATGAGTGGTCCAAAGTTATTCCATGACACCCAAAAAAACTTCACGAACTATGAAAGTTGATTCACTTTTGTATTGAATGGATTCATATTCTGCGATAGATAGCATCTGTTGTTCATCTTTGTACTACTCTCTCTGAAATACATGGCATCCATCTAAATGACCAGAAAGGAACCCAGGATAGAAGTCCTGTGTGGAGCGGTGTTCACCTCTCTCAATGTGGACCTCCCCCGAGGTTTCTCACTTTTCTCCACTGGGTGTTAGAGTTTTTCTTTGCCGTTGCAGGTGGGTCTGTTGGACATGTTAGTCGGTTTAACAAGAAGGGGACTGTTGTGAGATCCAGGACACTAAATTTTACAACTTTTATAGACATTTTTCAAAATGTGGATTTTCTCTGATCTGTGTTGGCATATTCAATGGTTTTGTTAAGTCGTATGAGATGTTTTAGGGGTAGACAAGAATACATTGATATTTTATACTCAGAAGGGGGCCAAGCCTTGTAGATGCGCTGCATGTCCTTTTGGGGCAGTATAGGTTCCTGCCATCGCTTAAATCTTCTCTTAATTAGCTGGCGAGAACTTTATGTTTTTCGGACATGAACAATCCTCAGTATTTTTCTCCAAAACTGCTGACATGGCCTGCGCCCGTCTCCAAACAGCTGACATGGCCTGGCGGTACTCTAATGAAATACCTCTGTTTAGTGCCAGATTCTGGAACATTCTTCAAATTTCATTCAAGTTCCCCCTGAGGCAATCATTACTGGAAGGCCAGAAAAGTTGCACAGTGAACTTTTAAAAAACTGAATACAGATACTCTCGATGGTGAAGAATACATTTCATAGTGTGCAATTTTACAACACTGCTTTATAGAGCGCAAACTCATTCCCCTGTTGTGTATTTGGTTGAAAAATAGAACTTTATGCCTTTGTGAGTGCGGCGTAGCATCAATCCCCCCGTAATCCCATGGTTGTAAATTGCACTGATTATCATAGAAAGCACTTCAAACACGTATTCTGCAGACTTTTGAGCTCTTGTTGTTGGCTCCTGGGTCTCGTCAGTGCTCAGATAGAGAGTGAACATGTTTGTATTTCAGGTGGGTCTGCTTGTGCGCAGGGAATCAGATTTAGGTCTCGGCCGGCATCATCAGAGCAAATTAATGAAACATCTGTGAGAGGAGGAGCGCACACCGGCACATCCAGCCCTGCACCTCAGCCCAGATTACTCACCAGGATTCGAACGCCAAAATAGGACAAGATCCAATTAAGCCAAAATCTGGATTATTGATGTGAGGAATAAATGATACGCATTTATCGTTCGCCGGGCTGGGATGCTAAATTGATGTCAAGATTAGAATAATTGAAAATGTCTAAAATTGAAGCAGAAAATGAAACTAAAATCTTAAGAAATATCCATATAGTTGATCAAAACACGCAGAAGCCTTGTAATCCATACTCGCTCCTTTTATGATGCCGATTCATTACAGTCATTGTACAAGCTCCTCAAAATAGAAAACAATTCATGAAATGTCCTCCTCCTACCAGCCAAATTTCTCCAGGGAAAAAACAATAGCCTTGATATCTTCAAACAAATGCAAGTATGCAAGCTCCGCTCAAATGTGTTGGGCTGTGCTGTGCATAGGGATGTACTTTGCATATCTATTATGTGCTTCTGCTGTGAACACGCAACCTTGTGGAACTCATCCCAAATATGCTTTATATTTCTTTTGAAACCAATATTCAGCTCATTGCAGTTGTGTGCCAAAAAAACAACTGTCTACCGCGGGCTCTTGTGTAAAGAAGAACAGCAAGACTCTGAGAATGACTTTACACAGCGGGAGGATGCAGTTGTTGAGGGCTTGCAATGTGTGATGAAAAAAAACCTTTCATGTAATGAAAACTGCAGTGATGAAAGGGTTTAAAGGGGGAGGATTGCTCTTTATTTAATTAGACATGTGACTTAGCATAAGCCCTTGTGATATTTACACGCTGCGTCTCTATGTATACAACAACAGGAAGAGGTCTTACCTGTCAGACGTCGAGGTGAGGCGGCCATGCAAACAGAGAAAGAGGAGACGAATTAGTAAACTTAATCATTATTCATCAAAACATTGATCAAATGTCGCTACAATTCTGCCATCAAACTTAACCCAGAACCAAGGCATCTTCACAAAAGATAATTATATATGCACAGAAAGCCAAACCTAGTCACTAAGAAACATAATGACTGTTATAAGATTTTTGTTGACATGACCGATGGAACAAATGAGACTCATTTATGAACAGGCAGAAAATGCAGGGAGAGAAAGACCTTATTATAAGTTAGTGAGTAAGTAACTTTATTTGTATAAAACACTAGCTTAAAAAGAAGAGTCCAATTTTTTTTATGTCAACAGAGTCCAGTGACTGACCTGTAAAGATGGACAGAGTAGCATACAGGCAAAGAATCAATGAAGAAACAATATCATGGATACTTAGATGAAGGAAGTCTATAATGTGTGGACCGATGAAATGTGGAAAGCATCTCCGTAACATTCAATCTTAGTACAGAGTTTCTATACAGTCGTATTGTCTGTGGATCCTTTAACAGGACAGTCCTCTTGTCCAATAGGAAACACAGAACATACAGTATATTGCCAATAGAAACATGTCACCAAAAGAAGTCTGTAGCAAAAAAAACTGCAGTAAACGCGTGAGCATTTTTCCACTAATCAGAAGGTTTTGATCATCTTCTTGCATTCTTTATGTAGGAGGCCAGTAGGTTGCATACCTCAATGTTCACCCAACAATAATGATCAATAATAATGAGTCAGATTTTTATATAAGAAAGCAGAGGGTTGTTTTGGATGCTTTTCTACAGCACACGCAAACAAAAGATAATTTCAAGTCCTGAGTCCTGGATCTATATCCCGTCTGTCTGTGTGCGCGGATCCCACTGAGTTTCAGAGTTTTTCCCTTGGGAGTGTCTAAACAGAAAGGACAGCGGTGATGATCCAGGACAACATTTATAGACATTTATCAATATTTATGGTCGTTGGTCATCTGCCCCTTATGGACCAATGGCTCTATGATTTTATCATTGTATTTCTTGTGTTTGATTCTCTGATCTGTGTTGGCAAATTCAGCGGTTTTATTAAGTTCTCCGAGATAACTACTGTTGTTATTCATGGCTATACAAGAATAAATAGAAATTGAATTGAAAGTCATGTTTTTATATGAAGTGCAGTGATGTGAGAATGTGCCCTATGAATGACCTTGCAGATTTTCCTCTCCTTTCACTTGTAAAACAGTATCATCTTTGCACGTTATATGAGCAGTGCATCAGGAGGGCAGGACATGCATGACGAGAGCCGGGAGCAACTCCAGCCGTGTCTTTGTGAAAGCAGAGAATCCTCCAGGGCCCATTCAACACAATATCACGACAAACCCTCCAGACGCTGTGAGTTTTCAACTTTTTTCAAAATGACTTCTCATCCTCTATTGGCTAATTAAAGCAGGCCCTCTTTTGAGCCGCCGGGGCTGAAATCTTCTGCCGGGGGCCACATCGCGGTCAGACCACGGCTGCATCCGTATTTGTATTGAAACATAAAACAAAAATAAATAATGACGTGACCGGGGGATTGAGAAGAACCTCAAAGTACTCCTTCCACCACCCGACAATATCCCCAGTCGAGGTCAGCAGCTCTCCACCCGCACCGTACACAGTGTTGGTAAAGAACTGCTTCCCCCCCTGAGACAGCGGACGGTTTGCCAGAACCTCTTTGAGGCCGACCAATAGTCATGCTCCATGGACTCTCCGAACTCCTCCCAGTCCCGAGTTTTTGCCTCTGCAACAGCCCGGGCCGCGGCACTCTTGGCCTGCCGGTACTGGACAGCTGCCTCAGGAGTCCCAAGAACCATCATGGCTCGATAGGACTCCTTCTTCAGCCTGACGGCATCCCTTACTGCCTCCGCCTACGACTGTCCATATAGAATATTTTTTGCAGTTATTTTTATTTTAGCTTCTATTTTCTTGTATTTTGTTCATCTGATTGGCCATGCCGATTTGTTAAATCAACATATTACTTCAACGCTGTGTTCTTTTCCTAAGCAGAACATTCTTTTCATGTGACAGCATAAAACATCGACCTAGTGATCCTTCTTTTCTTTACAAAAGTAGAGTAAGAGCAGGGAAAAGGAGGAGTGGGAATGTATTTTTAAGAAGGCATTCAAATGAAAACAGCGATGCATTCAAACGGTTTAGATGTGACACTGTGGGACTTTTATCTATGTTTAGTGTCACAATTGTGTTGGGTTGACAGGTTTATTTGAATACAGATTTTATGGAAGGATATGGTGACTGGAAATTGAATAAATGAATAAAAGCCATAGTGGCGTATAGAAAGGGATAAAGTAACTGTATATGTTTTCATCTATGAGACAAAATGAGAAAATATACACACACAAACATAATATTTCCTATACAGCAGCTGTTGCATCTGAGCGATATAAATGCAGAACCACCTGTCATAGCAATAATACAAGCCGAGTGCAGCTCTGGTCTCCAGTGTTCCTACTCAGACCAGAGGACTTTTAAAATAAGCTCTGGATTCATTTCTATGCAAAAAAGGTGCACTTTTAGCATGCGTAATTTATGAGCACTGTATTAAGCTAACTAGTACTTTAATGGTGGCTTTTAGCGAAGTAAATGCGGACATTAAATTGATTCCCATTGCTCCAGGATTCTATAACTTTGATAATGTGTTTAATCGTATCTGTCTGAGGCAATGGAACATTTATTTTTCTCTCCTTCCCTGATTAACATGCAGTTCACAGTAGAGTTGCCAAGATTAATAGGATAATAATTTTTTTATAAACAGATGGGCAGAAGGTAAACTGCTCATAAAAAGAAAAAGACTATAAAACTCCAAAGATATAATTGAGGAGGAACAGAATGCAATTATGACATTTTGGGCAGAGATAAAGTTGCACAAGGGCCTTGTCGACACCAAAGATAGATGAATGTACATGCATGCAGTTATTAGCATTGTTGTTTCTTTGTGATAGCAAACCATAATCACAAATAACAATTTCACTAAAAACTCAAAAATTACATGAGTGAAATAACTTTTTATGTTCAGGTTTTCATGTTTTTACCCCCGCAAGCTACAGATAAATATGAAATAAAATTCGGATTGCCTCCAAAATGGAATCACTGGTTCGTCCAAATCCATCACTTTACCTCCTGAGCAAAGGTAAAAAATCTGATATCAAGGAATAAACATGTTTGATTGTCAAAAATCCAAACTGTCAAAATCTTTTTTTTTTTTCAAACTTTGAAAACTCTCAGAAGTCATTCAGCCACACGGCCCATTCAAGCTAAGGATCATAACTACATAGACTGATTTTAACCACTCCAGCACAACTTAAGGAAAGCTTAACAATTTAACTGGGGAAGGTCAGAAGTGGGGCTCAGTGAACACTGCACAGCTTTGGATCAGTCCGCAAAAATAATTAGGTTGCACTGTACTCTTACGGCGTGTCACATCTGCTGAAAAGAGCCCGGTTATCCAGTCGGGATCGATCGCAATCACTTCACATGGGGAAAAGTCATAAACATAATTACGCTTTTTGCTGCTTTTTGAAGCTGCACCCACACAGTGACTGAGCGGGCGGTGTGGGTGCAGTGGCGCAGAACGCCTTGCCAATTACTGCAAATCATAGTCAGCCGGTTCTCTTCCCCTTTAATAGGACTCTGTCTCCGCCCTTGCTGAGCGCCACTGAGCATGGCCTATACAACATTTCCGTCTAATGTTGCGCTCATTAAAATATAAATTGGTTTATGATTTCTGTGGACAGTTTTGCATCTAAAGGGTGATGATGAAATGGCCTGAGGCAGCCCCGATCTGACAAGGTAAAGTGTCAACAGGGCAGGAGGCTGTGCAGTATATCATTCCCCATATCCGTCCGATCCGCGGTAAGACATAAAGCTGAATCTATAGGTGTTCTTCTGGATGAATGGACACTGAATAAGTCTATTGACCTGGTTTGATTCAACCCTGACATTTCTTGGCTTGTTGCATGCGGCTGACTGTTTGGTGAAATCAAGTCTGACTTTGAGTTTGTAAGTGGGATCGGCTACTAAAACAAACTTGTCTTTAACAGCCAGAAACATTTTCTTAAAAACAAAGGAAAATAGTGAAACAATTTTTCTTCCTGACCACATACCAAAAATCTGATAGTTGTTCCACTCTGTGGAAACTTTAGTTTCTGGGGCTGGTACTTTCCAGTGAAACCAGGAACCTTTTGGTGAAAGCGGTTTGTAAAACGCAGAACATTTCATACAAAACAGTTCTTTTGGGATTCATTCTTAGAAGCTAAGCAAGCAACACCAGGTGCCACGGTGGGACGGCTGGGGCTGTGAAGTGCCAAACTGTTGTTGTATCCTTAGGCAAGAGACATCCACAATGATTAGTGAAGAAGATGACAAAGTCTGGGATTGTGTCTTTCATTCAGACAGAAGACATGTTTTATTGTCAATGGTAGAGACAGCACGAACACGCACACGACAGAATGCAAGTGTATTATACAGCATGGAGGAATGCAGTCCTCCAATCAGCAGCTTCCACGGTGCCATGTAGCTTGGCCTTCAGAAGTCAAATCAAGGGAAAAGTACTGGCTCGTGCAAATGTAATAAGGATGAGTTTGAACTTTAACAATAGTTGCTTCAAAGTGTTGAGAAATCTCACATTAGAATGAGTCTGGTGATTTTCTTCATCACACTATACCTGACACATTCAAAAATAAATAATACTATTTCATAACACTTTGAAGGAACTATTGTTAAAGTTCAAACTCATTCTAACATTTGCCCAAGCAGACAGTACTTTTCCCTTGTTTTGGTTAACTTCAATGTTGAACCTGATTGGACGGTGTTCATTCCCATGCTGTATAATAGACTTGCATTCTGTTGTGTGCGTGTTCGTGCTGTCTCTACCATTGACAATAAAACATGTCTTCTGTCTGAATTAAAGACACGATCCCAGACTTTGGCTGATTCCTAACACTACAAATGAATGTATAAATCTGAATCGAATGTAATTCTGCGGTTGTGATTCACAGCTTTGAGCAGTGATGTCATGTCAGTCAGACGGCCTGTAGATCAGACACTAAGCCGCCGGCCTTCCTCCCACTGCCGCGAGAGAGCAGCCAATATGTGACACGGCGTCGCCATCATCCCTGTCGCCGGCTCCAGCGCTTTTCGTATTAAAGCGTGATTGATCTGTGCACCCTGCCACACGCAGACCAGACTTTACAATGAATTAAAAGCGGCCTTTGAATTCATTGTAAAATTCAGTCAGTCTAATAATACCCCCATTTATCTTCCACACACTGTGGCTAATGACTCATACCAAATGTATTTGTAGCAGATATTCTCTCTGGCAGGATTCTTAATGGTTATGGGCAGAGCTGGTGATGTTGGAAATTTGAAACACACAGGAACAGTGTTAAAACCAATCAGAGTGCACAGGGATTAAAAGTTCTGACAATATAATGTTTATGACATAATCTTTAGAGCTGTACTTTCCGGAATACTTTAAGAGTGATATTTTGAAGAAAATGTATTCCCTTTTCTTGTCCAACTTTGTTTTTTTTAGTGTAGTTTAAATGTATGAACTGCTTTGCCCCAATCACAAATCTATATTACAAGAGCCAAATAAAACGCACATGTAAAACTGCCATTAATAACTACTGTAGGTTTGAGACTGAACCAGGTTAGACTTTCCACCAGGTGCAACGCACATAATCACCCAGTGGAGAGAAAAATATATAGTTGAAAGAAAAATAGTGCTTTGCTTTATTGGAAAGACCATTGGACAAAGTAGAGAATGTGTGTTGCACAATTGAACTCAAGCAGGATTGTATTTGACCAATTTGTGTCAATGTGATTGTTGTGTTTTTTTCATTGTGAAAGTTTATAAGAGTCCAAAAACGTCCGTCCGTCCGTCCGTCTGGTCTTTGCGGCAACAGTATTGTCAACCTTTTATGAAAAAAATAAGAAATCGTTAGTATAGAATAAATGCAACAGTGTCATTCATTATATCATAAGTTGGTTCAAGTTGAAAGTTGAAGTTGCCAATAATCATTTGTGGTGCATTATTCAGATCATCAAGAGTGTCATTTGTGTCCTGTAGCCTGAAGTCTGTAATGAGCTCTGTATGTCACAATAACACATGGAGGAGAAACAGCTGGAAGTGTAATAATGTCCAGCAGAGCGAAGGAAAGTTTGTTGGAACTAAATGACTTGCATAAAACAAGCAAAGCGCTGCTATAAAAGCTGAGATTGAACACAATGCAGCGGAAAAATGGCCGGAACCGACAAACAAGACAACATTTCATGGCTCTGTGCTGGAATTAATGACACCGCCTGTGTTTTATTCTGCTATTTTTATTTGAAAAGGCTGTCATAAAATCAACAAGGCTCCTTGCTGTGCCTCGTAAAGCCTCCCTGCGGATGATGGCCGATCTTTGACAGGAACGGCCAATCAAAGGGGCTTCGGGTCAGTGTTATGGGGGAGGGGGTATCAGTGGTCTGAGTTATGACCAAGTATAGAGTGTTGTTTTTAATGGGGCTCCGAGCACCGGCTGTAAAAGCCAGTCTTGCAAGCAGCGCTCATATAGTTCTATAAGCTTTGTGGCAAAGGAGTCATCTTTGTAACACACTGTCAGGAGACCATTGTGTTTTAAGCCAGATAATGTCTATAAGGTCTGCGGTGAGTGAAAATGCCGGCTTAGAGGGAGATTGTAGGCTCAAGGATTTACACTCTTATATAAACTCTATATTAGTCTCTCTATGGACACCTGAATGACTTACAATGTACACACTCTTATTTTTAGAGAGAAATCTTGTCAGAAGCTCAGATGGTCAGACATAAAACAATTCTTTCAATCTTTCTGAAGCAAGACAGTGAATTGTTTTTGCAATTGGCACATTATATAAAAAGTGAAAAACAGAGGACTACCCTCACACGGCCAATCAGCTTTCAGACCCAAAGGGTTTCTCACATATACAATTGATAGATCATTTTCTGATAGGATAAAGACAACGTAATGCATTCTGATTTGTTCGCAAAACCTTTTCATTAAAAAAATCAATCAAGTCTGGCTTTGAGTTTGATACATTGGAAGGACGCTTGTGCTGCTGTTGCACAGCAGATCTGTGGCCTTTATGGTCCTCTTCACTTCTCTGTAGACTTCACAGGGACAGAGCAGCAGCTGTCGCACTTATGTGCTCACTTTTAAATGGATTTGTGTTTAACTGACAGCACTCATTTATTTAATCGGGCTAGTAAATGTAGCCCTGGTCTGAAAATAAAAGCCAAAACATTTGGATTTGTGATATAAAACTTGGCCTTTGCAATTCAAAACAAAAGTGGTCTATTTTTTTGAGAAATTATCCACATACAACACCTGCTGATCACTTATCTACAAGAGTGACTCAGTTTTACAGAAGGCCAACTCGACGTCTTCATCACGATATAATGTGGCCCGTGTTTATTCCGCCCCTGCACTCAAGTCTGTTCAATAGTAAATTCATCACATATTTACAAACTGATTCTTGAGCTGCGGCCATATTGAATGAGTCTGACAGAGACACATTTGGTACTTAACAGCGCACGACCACCCAGACCTATCAGCTGGCATTTAAGGAAAACAACCAATATAATGTATTCAAAATACATAACAGGAGAAAATTGCAAAATAACATATGTGGTTGTTCGGTTTTGGTCTTGAGCACAAGAACAACTCACAAGCCTGGAAATGTCAATTCACTCAATAGCTGTTACAGTAATAGACTAGTAAACGAGAAAGGGGCAACTCCGAGGTCATTTGACATGCAAATTAAATAAGAGTAATGGCAGCCAACAAAAAATCCACTTGAGATCATGAACTGCTATTTCAGGATAGTAATAGAACCCCGGCATGCACACACCACACAATGCTATTAGTGTGCAGATAGAAGAATGATATGACATGATTTCCCAAGAGTTCTCACCTTGTTTCACCCGATGTATGGGGAAGTCATTTGATTTTTTCATAGATTAGTTTTGTGTCAAAGGTGTGACTACAATTTGCACTACCTAATTTCCTGTGGTTTGATTTTTTTTGTCTCCGAAGTGTTTTGTATTTGAAAATAAATGTATAAAAATCTGAATAACTAAAAGTGGAGTTCCAATATGTCGAGTTTATTTTCCTTTGTGAAGCATCCTGAGGGTTTTAAGCATCATAATATTAAACTGAACCAGACGTCATTAACGCGAGTGGTAAATAACCCAACTAAAATACTATTTTAGGGCACCCAGGTTTGGTACAATAAAGTGAGGCATTTTTAAGTGTCTCTTTTTCCTTGCCAATGCAGGAGGGTCTAAGTACAGTTTTGATGATCCAGGTCCCTCGACTTTCAATGATATTTATGGACATTTATTGATATTAATATATATTTATGGACATTACTCATCTGAACCTTTGATTCTTTGATCTGTGTTGGTGAATTCCACGGTTTTGTAAAGTCTTCCGAGTGCTGTTGGGATTTAGGCTATACAAAAATACATTGAAATTAATTAAGGGTCAGTAAATTAAATACAGGAGTACGTTATTTTAGTTTATTCTTTGTATCATCCGTTAAAAGTTATATTGAACACCACATTTTTTCTTTTTTTTGAGGAGCAAAAGATGGAAACAACTCAGACAGAGCAACATGCTTGAGGATCGGGCTGTGGCTGGATCAACGCTACAACACTACAATAAAAGTAAAAGGTTAGAAAATAAATATTTGTTTACGTATGTGCAGGACTGTTGCCGGTAGCGCCCACACTGGAGACAGTTTTTACAAGGAAAACCACAGGCCTCCAAATCCGCAAAAGTGACAGGACTCAAAGCAATGTGCTTCTAACCTATTACATATGAACTGTGCTATACAATTAAAACTAGCCTTGTTTTGCCTTGCCTTGCCTAGGGTTAAAACAAAGGTTAAATACAGATTATAATTTGATATGACAATAAGAAGATTGGCTCCTGACAAATAAAGCATCTTTTTTTACAGAATAATGTGTGTAAAGTATCATGAGGCTCATCATCAAACACACAGGTGAACATGTGACCACCCAGACCAGCCCAATCACCATGGAAACCACCACAGCTGCCAACAGACGCCCAAAGCTATGGGCTGATGTCATATTACTTTTAATGATTCATAGACAAATAAATCAAACATACTTTATGCATGAAGCATGTGTCCATGATGGGAGCAGTTGTTATTGTCAGGATAAATAATAAAAGCATTGCAGCACATCCTCGTCACCCTGCGGTTTCCCAAATTTATGAATCCTGCCTCATAGTTATTCCACTCTGCTTCTGAGTCGCGTCAACAACAAACAGAGAGTTCAAACTGAGGAGAGCAAACAACCACAGATTTGTCTCGATATAGTGGCTCCTTCATTTTTACGCAAAAAATGGAAGCAATCTCAACAAGGATGATGCAAAAATACTAAATAGAGCGACAAAGGGGGTGTAGACCGTAGAACAGCACTCATTAAAGTAATTTGGTGTAGGTATTTATGGGTCCTTCACAGTCTTATTTTGAGAATTGGGAAAAAACTGCAAAGATTTCAATGTGGAATTCCTTTTCCTTTGGCACTTTGGGGTTCAGGCAATACACTTCTACTTTTAGGTTGCAGGATTCATGACTCACTTTTATTTAGTGACTTCTCAGATGACTAACTTAGGCTAGTTTTGTGAAATGGGCCAGCAGTTTTTATTCACAATATTCTGAAAAAAAAAAAGATAATAAAATATATGAATAAAGTATCATACTAATTATGACGATGAGAAAATGTTGATTTGAGCAGTATGCAGTGTTTGAGAATTGAATGCTGTTGAGATGTTTGACGTATTCATCTGTGTACTGCTTAAACGATGAAGAGACCGTTGAAACCCTTCACCTTGACATTTTCAGACGGAAGACGAATCTAAAACATAAATCCTTCCCTATGATGCTATTCTGTGACTACAGCGACAAAGGCAGTACAGGATCACTCCAATCAAGCTTAAGTTAAAGGTTCCCATGTTTTTTTCTTTTCTCTGCTTTAAACATCATTACAGTGTTATTTGGCCTTCATACACATGCCCAAAGTAGTTTTTTTTTCATTTATTCCCTCAAGCTTTAGTTAGAAAGCAATCATTCTCTTTCATTCTCGAGAGGCCGCAAAGCACCTGGGTCCACATTTGTGACGTGCACAACATCTGTGACGTGCACAACATCGGTGACGCAGAAGCCTCTGTGTTTAAAATGATTAACAATACATAATAAATATGCTGTTTGCTGTCCCCAAAAAACAATATTGGCAAATCAAAAGAGTGAATCTGGGTGCATAGACTCTCCCGAGTCCAGCGTATGGTCCAGCGTCTACCACATGGAGTATACAGTTTTTCTGTTATTGTAGGCGACAAAAAGTGTTAGCATCAATTTGGAGAAAATCTGTTTTTTGTGTGAATATGTGAAAATGTGGTTGGACTATTTTCACAGGGATCTGTCTCTGAATTTTGCAACAAATCTATTCATCTGCAAGTGAAACTTCACAGAGGCTGTTCTAGAATTACGGGTACCATGAAACTGGACTAACTCCAAAGCTGATCTGAAAACTCACCGTATACTGCTGTTAACTAAATCATTACGGTCCAATTCTGGATAGAGGACATAGGACTCTATGTGACAGACTGCCATTGTTTGGAAAAAGTTTATTCTCAGCTCTGAAATGACTATGTACCGGACAAATTGGAAATGAATGAGAAAAATAAGTAATGACATCAATCACCGATAAGCCTTAACATTAGACATAGGTAGTATAGGTAAATTATACATTATTTTACTTCACCATGTTTAACTAGCTTAATAGCAGTCTTGTTAATTCTTGTGCTACTCTTGTGATGCATGTCAACCTGGAAGGAACAGACACTTCACTCAGAATATGGCGCCCAGAAAGTGTAGGTGCGCTCCGAACGGATAGCCACATTAGCATACTAACAAGTATCATTACTAAGCTCTTGTGCTACTGGACACATATAGGGAGTGTTTTTGCTGAGTAATAGAATTGAGGATAATAAGGGGAATTCTGCATATATGGCACATTGATAAACTGCCTTCATGCCATTAATCATTAGAACCGGGAAATATTATGAGTCCAGGGGGAGCACGCTGATTGACAGGTTCATTTTGTGAGAGCTTTCCTTGCAATAAACTATAGCTCTATAGTGTGCGCTAATTAAGAGGCTTAGTGCAATGGGCGACATAGAAGTTGGGCCGCTATAAAAGTCCATTCTCATTCATCTTGCATTCTACAGACTAACCCTGCAGTAAACATTTAAATTTGCATTTTACAATTAAGACTGAGGGGTTTTAAGAGTGACTGTATGCTTGTGCAGCAAGGGATTAACTTTTTTCACTTTAGTTTTATATTTTGTGGCAACAGACAAAGCTGTTTTTTGATCCTCCAAACTTTTTTTTCACATCATCTCCAGTTAAAAGTAATAACTCATGCAACAGCTTCGTAGAGTACAAGATCAGACATTATATCATATTTTGGTCCAATTTATTGGCAATAAAACTTGACACAAAATTACATTTGACTATACACTTTAATAACAGCAACTATGATCTGTCATGCACACTTTGATGTGTTCTGACAGGAGGTGAATGGAATTATAGCTAATATTGAACATAATGGCAGAGTGTAAGTCTTGTAAACAGTGTCTCCCTTCAGCCTTGCTCTTCAGTCTGTAAACATCTCATATTCAGCCAGTGTCTGACTGTGTCGAGGGCAATATGCCTTTCCTATTAGTATTCTATGGCACTTTGCGCATTACATTTCCTCACTTTACATTTGGTGTGCCGAGCGGCTCTTGTGCTTGAATAGCAGAATAATCCAATCTGGAAACACCACAGACCTAAGACATCTGACCTCAGCCGAGGACACCATCTTGTCTTTCCTTTGTTTGTTGATCAGCTTTTCTATTCCATGTTGCAGACCAATTTGATTTTTCCATTAGTGATGTGTAAGACATTGGGGACATTGCATACATTTATGAAATGAGAATCGTGGCTGGGTGATTGCTCAAGAGTGTAAAGACTCAAAGTTATATCTGACCAGTTTTAACAAACAGATTTGTTATATTTTCCTGTTAGAAGCCATTCAGATAATAAAAGGTGGAAAATCAGACTTCAAACAAGTTATGATTTGATGGACTTACTAATATCCTTAATGACACTTGAAGGTTCATAAAAAGGCCTGCATAATAAATACATACTGTAGACTACAGTGTCAGCAGCAAATTCCCTGATTTAAAACTTATTAAAATGACGGTTCTAAAATTGTATGCACACAAAAGACAACTGCTGAGACACCAAAAGTTAAAATTAGGACAAGGTTTCACTCTATCCTCATGATGTCTACCGTAGAGAGATAACCTTCATCTAAGACATTAAATTTACCTAAATGACATAGAGCCTGAATATTTCATTAAACCCTGGGTTATTTCATAATTCAGAGGCTGCTATTTTCCGCCTGATTGCATTCTAAATGCCTCCTGCAAACTCCAGGGCCTTCTAAATGAGTTGGATTCTGGTCCATCTGCCTGGCTGCTCAAAGTGGGAGGGAACCCCAGATCCAAAAGCCGGTCTCAGCCTTATTAGACACTGTTGGGTACTGACGCTAATATAGAGAACTGTAGCTTGTTTTCTGTGTATCAGCTCCACAACAACAGCTTCCAAATTTAATTTCTTTTCAATAGAACGTTTCATCTAACCTTGGAATGAAATACTCCAAGGTTACTATAGCGACCGCGAATGACGACCACAAATGACAAACTAATTTCATCTCTATGGACGACAATACAACGCTTGATGGAAAACTTGATTAGAAAACGGCTGCTGGAGACTAATTTACCTCAAGCCTTGTGTCTTGCACTTTGTCCAAATCTGAATCCTAAAACCTGTGGGATCAGCTCTGTGGAGGCCTGTACAAGACATTGACATCTGTGTACAATCACCACTGTTGTTGGTTATCTTTTCAATATAATGTTTGCCATTTAGAAATCATATTTTCAAATTTTGCATGAACCGTTAAATCTACAAACAAACATATCACATAATTATAATTAGTGGCTCACAACTCACTCAAGACTTACAACTTCTGTAGTCTGTTACCAACAAAAATGAGGAGCAAAAATCACAGAAAGATGATTGGAGAAGAGATTAAAAAATACAGACAGCAACAAAGTCAAGAATTATCTTTACTTTTTTGCTGTCCAAAAAAGTAAAGATAATTACACCAAATCACAAGTGAAGGCAACTTTATGTTGAGCCGATATGTACACAAAACAACGCTACTACAAATTACCATAAGCTGTTTCCAATAGTAATCTTTCAGTCAAACTGGAAAGATATTTGGTTTGTCCTGAAGAAGCACCCAGAGCTTCATTAAAAGACGCAGGGATCATTTAAATAAAATATCTGTTTGTTCTATTATCTACTTCATCCATTATTAGCGACGAGAGTGGCTTTGCTGCCATTACAGAAGGATAACTCTCAGCAGTGTGCGTCTTTCACTTAGTGAGCTCAGACTTTTTAATATCGCTTTGCACAAAAGAAACCATTATCTGCAGGAAAGTTTGTTATGAAGTCTTCAGCTTCATAACAAACGTAAATAAGCTAAAATCGGAACTTTCCAAATGACTCAGTACATTAATCTTAGTTGAAAATGATCATTATTTATTTTTCGACAGAAATGCAAGATAAATGACTTGCATCCAGTGAATCAATGTGCAAGCTTCAAATGCCAATATTGTTCATCTATAAGACAACTGCAAACGGAAGGAGGTTTGTGTTCACTTGATTTATTTCTTGGAATGGGCCATTTTTATTAATGAACAGCAAATACATTAGAATTAACTGAACACTAGTTTTCATCTGTAGTGCCATGTGGCGGTAAGTGCAGATCAAATGGTAAAATATTATCATTGCAGCACAACTCAAATGTTTGGGGTTGCGGGTGCTCCCACTTGTCCTGCCGAGCTACGCATGCACAGGCTCTATGACTCCAAGAACACTATAATTAGGACTTGAATGATCCAGCACTAAGATCAGTACAATACTTTTTAAGTTTATGGACTCAATGGCATCTGCACCGGGGCCAAAAAGCTTGGCATCTCTGTCAGTAGCTCCCTTTCCTGTCTTCTTAATGTTCTATGGACATGTGTCTGAAATATAGCTGAAATATAGTGCACAAATCAGGTTTAAATATACATCAAAACATTCAGACTGGGAAGCTCAAAATAATGTGAACAATTTTTAGGTTGAATAATATATATGAGAGTTTAAAAGTCTTTGGAACTATTTCTACATTAGACAGTTGCACTGGCATGGCTGCTGACATGATCTTCATTCATTTAACGTCCAAATGTATTGTAATCTAATTAATCATTTACTTTGTCACCTGACAGGTCGCCCTACTCTGCCTCCCCAGTGTGGCTTTCATTAAAATGCTAATCCAATGTGCTGACCCGCCCCGCTACTGAGGAGAACTACAAGTCCACATAATCATTCTCCATCTCATTTCTTTGCGGCCCCCAAAGACCTCCAGTACGGGAGCTGCCATGGGCCAAAAACGTCAACTTTCCCACAGAGCTGTAGCACTGCAGGTACATATATATTAATGTATTCCAATGTGCTGGTGTGGAACTATCGCAAAGATCATTAACAAAATGTGATTTTTCAATAGCTATTTCCATTCACATCCCCGTCTAAGTTTAAATAGGTGAGTGATGCTGAGAAGGTGGACAGCCTATTGTGTAGCTACGATAACAACAGTGTGACGGCCCTTTCTGACCACAAAGCATTGATTGTGGACGCCTTAATGACATCATACCCCTAACGCGCGCCTCGCTGGCGCTTTTAGTACTTTACTATCTGATGATAATTTCTAAGTGGAAATTTGCTTTTGTGGTCCTTAATAAGTGTTCGCTCCATGTTGCTAGAATATTGTGGCAGGTAATTAAGTGTTTTATTCACAGCAATACTATTCAATATGCCAAAGATGTGAGGGTACTGCAAAGCAAATAATAATAATATTCAAATAATAAATATTTAGGTGTAGATCATAAAGATAATTTACTGCTACTGTATTTGATGAAGATGCCTCAATACAGTATGATTTGGTGACAAGTGACATCAATGGTATTCTTAAACGTGAATAATGAAGACAGAGCTATTATTTTAATTGCAGTTAGAACGAGCCATTGACTTAAGCTTCAGGCTGATGGGAAATTCTTTGATATCTTCTGTTAAAGATACAAATGGACACGTTTTGTGTGAATGAATATGTTTTAACGGTTTCTTCCAAATGATGTAGTTCAGAGGTGGCACATAACAAACACATTTGTCAAAACTTTCTAAAGAGCACTTATTTACCCAAACTATCGAAAACATTAAAATTCAATTGTCCCGTTACGTTAATTGAGCATAAAGGGAAGGGCAAAGGCAAAGGGAAACCTACTGGCACTGATTCCAACTTAGTTTTATGCAAACCTTTGGGATCATCTTTATTATTTTACTTGCTTCATTGTTTCTTAATAGATGTAAAAAGTTGCAATTATTTTTTTATTACTAAAAATAGATAAGGGCCATCAGGCATGACCCCGTTAAAGGCCCCATTATTTGTTAAATGCTGATCTGAATATTTTTTCTAAATTATTAGCCTGCAGTTTACAGCCTTGGTGAATTGCACGTAAACAGGTTTTATAAAGTACTGTTTCTGATAACATGAGAAGTCTACAGCATATAATTTGTGGCACCTCAACAGCCAAATAACTATTGAAGGTTTTCTCACTTTTTTCAGTAATTTGACAGGCTGCATGTGTTCTTTAATAAAAATCTTTTGACATTGGTTAAAATCTTTTGGCACGTTCAAAAAAATCCAGGTGCTGTGTTCCTCAACCTTTGCCATTAGCAAGGGCTCAAGACGGGGATGTCCTTTTCT
This sequence comes from Knipowitschia caucasica, assembly GCA_964034765.1. Classification (NCBI taxonomy): domain Eukaryota; kingdom Metazoa; phylum Chordata; class Actinopteri; order Gobiiformes; family Gobiidae; genus Knipowitschia; species Knipowitschia caucasica. The sequence goes on from OZ035826.1 coordinate 33,218,108, forward strand.
ATTGGTGCTCTCTTTGGCGCCTTGCCCTAACCCTAACCCAAGCTAAGTTGATCTGATAATGTCGCTCCAATTGAACTTAACGCAACAGAACAATACATTTCCTCATCCGCAGATGATGTTCAATGAATCAGCATCCGCTCTCATTATGGAAACCATGTAGTGACATATGCCGTAACAAGATCAATTGGCACTGTCCACCAATATAGACACTGTCCCTCATTATTAAGCTCAGAACCTTTGGAATTCAGCCATTCACATTATTTGTATATTCTGACACTTGTTTTTGATTAGTGTAGCTGTAGTGTGTATTCATATGGACATATAATACCAAATGTAATAGCCCAAAGCTAGAATACAGTAAAAGCAGTTTTAGAATCTGTGTTGTCGACCTCTGCGAGTCTGGAGAACTAAAAAGCCCCCTTACTAAAACGCTGTAGTAAGGGGGCTGTCGTAAATTGTTGGTTCATACAGATTAAAGAGTGTCGAGGTGGAGAACAAACATTCCAAATCTGGATTTTGGCAAACTCTTTTGGGACAGTGAGACTCTATATTTTTGTCTTCAAATAAAAAACAAAAAACCATGGTAATAAGAAATAAACCCTGCCTCCTTCATCTTTATCCATCACCATGGGGTTTCATTTTCACCAGTATTTCATCTCCAACATATATTTTGTTTAAGTTTTTTACCTTCAAGGCCTGAATTAACCTCATTTTCACAACTGATTTAGTAATATATTGAGAACTCCTTGCCAGTATTTTATAGGCTTGAATTACTTGGAGTGTTTTGTTATTCTTTATATCAAGTACACTATTACGTTTGCATGAATAAATATATTCATTTTGCAAATATAAAAATGAGAGACACAAAAGTGTGAGTGTGGTTTTAAAAAACTATCAGGCAACCTATGAATACTACTGGGCCCTTTTTGTGCACACATTGAAGAGAATAAAGGAAAGGAGTTACTGTATCCTTGTACAATATTCCAAACTTTGTAGGAGATAGGGTTTGTGGTTTGAAGTAATGGTCTGAGTCATAATTAATCCCTAAACCCAGCCCTGTAGAGCATACAAGAGTCCGAGTAGTGTTGGGACCAATACCCTGTGGCTTTCAGCGACCAGTCAAGTGTCCCACCACTGCCATCCAGTGTGAGGAGCTGATGGATACGGCTGTGCATTGTGATAATGAACTGTTTATTGCGCTCGAGCGGCATGGGGCACATACAACACACTTGAACAAACAAAGCATAGCACCAAGAGCCAGAAGCACAAAGCCCCCAAGTATCAACTTTACAATATGGCCAGCAATTATGCACAATCAGTCATCACACAAGATAATATGACACAAGAAAACAAGATTATATGATTGTGGTGTTTCAAAGGTTGAAAATTATACGTTAAAGAATTAGGTTGAAGATAAATCAATCAGATGTTTAGGTCCAAGCCCATGGCCATTAGAAAAAAATAATTTATCAATCCATAAAACACATTTAATAACATGAATTAAGTGTGAAAACTGGGAAACCTCCCACCTCTGCACCTTCTCCACCGACTCCCACTGATGACTGCTGTCGTTGTGTCCTTGGGCAAGACACTTAACCCCACTTTGCCCAAAGCCCCCACTGAAAGATCAAGGCTATGCTCACACTCAGAGAGCAGCCGTCCGAGGGTCAGTGAGGGGCTGGTGCTATGAGACTTGGGTGGCATCTCTGACTGCCACCCCCCTGACCCAGAAATGGATTAAAGGGAAGAAGATGGATGGATGGAAGTGTGAAAACTGTATAATGTATAGCTCTTATAGTTCATTGACTTCAAAAGCTGGCGACCTTGAGAGGTTATGTCGAAAATGTAAACTCTGTAGGGCTGTATTTTACAAAGAACATCTAAGTTTGTGACTTCTTTCTTACAATTTCTTACAACAATACCAATATCGTAAAAGTGTACATTTTTGCATAATTGACCTTTGAGTCACCTAGTGGCTGAATCAGTGGTCAGCATGGTGGCTTTACTTTCTATCATTTACTTTTTCTGCTGTCTTTCTCTCATAGAAAACTTTCAAAACAATTGATCCTGGAGCACTGTAAGGGCTCAAAATCAGTGTGGCAAGGGTAGTATTAAAATTTAGCTGCACAATTTTGGTGTGTGTGCGGCAGACTTGCATCTCTTGGTCATTTCTGTAGAAACTCATGAAAGTTCTCATGTTATTCAATGGAGGCACTTTTTAAAAAAAAAATAATGTCATCCGTAAAATCAGAATACGTCTTAAATCCTTGCATTATTTCAATGCCAATGAGCTGTGAGGATTTTCAATATCACAAACCGCTGAATTTGCCATTTATATTGAGATATGCAAATCCAGTGAAAACAACAATGTGAAAACCAGTTCTGCACAAACAGGACATAGAGAAATGTGTGTAAAAATAGACACCAGAAAAGCCTGATGTCCCTGAGGAGTGTTTGTATCATCATAAAACAGTCATATAAACTCTTATGTGCCACACAAAGCAATCACTCCCTCTATTTCCACTAACAAAAAGATTGTATCCCCAGAAAGGGACTTTAGACTTAAAATAAATGTATTTTTATACTATCCCTGACAATATTCCTTGTGCCAAACATCTACAGTTGCAGAACCATGTCCTGCTGCTCTCCATAAAGCTGGCAAACAAATGGCTGCAATAACTTGGGGCCTCGACACACAATGGGTCCAATCCAAAGAGGGGAATCAAATAAATGAAACAAAGTGGCTTCAATAGCACCGTCACTGTTTTCGATGTTTCTGTGGCAGTGGATATGCCCACCGCTACAGGGCAGGATTACCACTGTTGGGGGTAACTTTTACTCTATGTCATACTGACATTCGGAAAAATGTAAACTAAAAACGCTATGAACATTTCTTCCCCATATCATATTTGTAGTGTCTCTGGTAAAGTACAAAAGCGGCATCCATATTTCTTCATATTCTGATTTAAAGGTCTGCAAGACAGAGCCAAAAGGTCCACCGGCAGAAGGATAATCCAATTAGAAAGCTAACCCTGAGCTGCACAAAAGAAGAGGAATCAATAGCACAAATGTCAAGATGTACCAGAGAAATAAGGAAAAAAAAAGATCTACACTGGCAAGAATCGGAATTTATCATTGTCTGGTGGTACCTTACTTACCATCCGCTTAACTTTAGCCCTGAGAAAGTCTGGCATGATTTATCACAGTCAACAGAAGGGCTACTGATCCCTGAAAAACATTACATTTACATTATTCAAAATGTCTGTGCATGACCCCTTTCTTCTTCAAAAGGTCTTTTACAAGTGTAGCTTTTTGAAAACATATAAAAAATCATTTATAGCCAACAATCAGATGCATCAGATAGGCTTGGCAGTGAATCTATTTGATGTGATATATTATAATTTATATTAAGATTTTACAAACAATATTCCAAGATATGTGGCACTATATGAATTGCAACTGGTTGCAAGTAATTGTTTTGATGATAGAAGTAGAGAGTTCAAAACCTGGAATAATTGCAGACTACAATTTTTGTTGTATTGTTGTTATTGATTCATTCATGTAATTCATATAGGGATGGGAGACCAAAGATCGATTATGTCTGTCTTACCCTTTTGGACTAGCAATCAAATATTCAACCAAAATGAAAATATAAAATGTCAAAATCTCCATGTATATAAATATGCACAGCAGTCCATAAGCTTTAAGCTATTTACCCAGAACAGGACAAGGAAATATAACTAAGGTATACTTGAATACAACTGGCTCATCCTTCAATGCCCTGTGTACAGCCCGTGTTTGTTTGATCTTGATAAGATAATTTTATGATACATATTAAACATAAACATTTGTTTGTGACTCAATTTAGTTCAGAAAAATATAAACAATTTAATCAGCTTTTTGTCACGATCTGGTAGAGTCCGCTCCCCCTTTTCCCGGTCCTCCTGCCTCTGCCAATACTCACCTGGATCTCATCAGCCCATCAACTACAGTACAAGAGGAGCAGCTCTGCAGACACTCCTCGCCAGTTTGTTTGTTCTACTACATCTTTCTTGCCCGTCTGCCTGCCTGCCTGCCTGCCTGCCTGCCTGCCTGCCTGCCACGTCAGCCTGTCTGCATTATTCCTGTCTTGTTTTTTGAATAAATTTTTTGAAAATCCAATTGTCTGCATTTTGAGTCCTTTCATCAATTGTGACACTTTTCCCACATGAGAATATCAAAGATGCCACATTCAGCGGTTGAGTAGATTGACAACAGCAGAATTGAGTTATGCTGTTGTCAATCTACTCAACATCTCTATCAATGAACATAAAATGTTATTGTATTCCTGTGTATTTCTCAGCCCTTCCTGCCTTCTAATGTTAACAACAATAACAACTGTGAGTCCAATCAATGAAGCCGTGTTGTGTGAGGAGCGCTTCACTGTGTCCAGACAACCAGTAGCGTGGAGCCATGTGTTAACGAATGCACTAATTAAAGACCATATTGAGTCTAGTGACCCTGGTAACGCCCTGCGCTGACACAGCCGCACCATGGGGGATTCATTCATGCACCTAAGCAAGCAACGCATTTTGAAAGGGAACATGAGCATTTGTATAGTTCTCTAAAATGAATGGCCTCACAATTCCTCGCATCAGACATCCAAAGTGTCTAGTTACATGTGAAATGTTCTTCCACCAGCCGTCACACTGGACTATAGTTTAAAGTAAAAGTCAGACACATCAATCATAAAATAAAATTACCGCGGTACATCTCCTATGGGTGGCCCACGTGTGGAGGGATTGTAACTAATTTATATGTTGATTACGTTATGATTGTGTAATGAGTCGAATCACGCTGAGCACTTATCCTATCATCAGAGGTACAATGTAATTACCGTGTCGAAAATGGGTCTTATTTGTCAAATGGCTGTTAATGCAATATTTAATGAATATTCAATAAAATGTATAGCCCTTCTACACCAGGGATTAAATATGGAAAAGCTCAGAGAAAGAGCAGGTTAGGATCCTGTTTAGTGAGTACGTCTATATTACGGACTTTCAAAGTTAACACACTAACTCATGTGATTCATCAAAAAAATTGGTGCATTAATCATAGATTCATTTCATAATGCCTCACAAAACTCACATTAAATATTGGAGTCTTCCCTGAACCCCCAGTGACATGCAGGGCTCACAGAGGCGATGATATCACAAAGATTCAGACAACATTCCTTCTTGTGGACAAGCACACGGTGTGAGTGCATCATGCTGATTGAAGCTCAGCGACACCATGATAAGAATAAAGGTTGTGTGAGATCATAAAGACGTGTGAAACAAGTTCAGATTTGGCAGAATTCGGACAGTAAACAAGGTATCACACCCGAGGCCAATGAGAGCTGCTGTTTGTGCCAGAGACCTTTCCACAGTGAAGGCTCTGAACCTGTGGCTTTGCTCCTCTGCGTTTACAGGCACCAGAAACATACATTCACAATCATTATCAACATGCTCACACGTTGTGTTGCGTTAACAATGTACTGTTTAAATCAATTTGAATTAACCAAATTGGTTGCTACTTGATTTGGCACAGAATTTACATTATGTGTTTCATATGGTATTGGTGCATTGATCCTAGCAGTAAAATGGCACGATGTACAGAGACGGGAATTCAATTTGAGATCATGAAAATTTCAATTCCTTGTCATTTCCTTGATGGTGGAACCTGAAAAGCCGATATTGTGTAAAGAAAAAAAAGTCCCACTGTTGAGGTGGTGATGGGGAGGAGGCGGGTTGCAAGTCGAGCTGAAGCTGGTAGATGCAGAAGCTTGTTTAAATGCAGGCAGACTGAGAGCACAGGTGTGTAAAGGTGCCCAATTAAGTTGCTTGGTGATTAGCAGAGCGGGTGTGTACCGGAGAGGGCTGGAGTGAAGGCGAGAGATAGTGCCCACGGGAGAACAGAGGATCCCAGTCTGAACCTAAGCCTCAGCTTCATTAGAGCTCAAAGTTTTGCTTGACCTTCATTTGTTTCTTAGTTCAAAATATGTGTTAAAGTATTTTGTATCAGCAAAGGTAATACGTATATGCTTACCTTTTATCCTTGTATAGCAGGGTAAGATCAAGCTATTTTTCTTTCATGTCAGTGGATCATTGTAATGACTTCAGTATATCTGCAAGGCTGCTGTGGAAGAGGACCTTGCTGCATATTTTATCTGGCGGCCATCGCCTCTATTAAAGGATCTCCTTGTCCTTCCCCTTAAGCATTGTGTAAACAGCCAAGCCTTTCTAATCAGCTCTTCAAATTTGGACGTGCTAATAATCCGGTTGGTGTGGCGAATGGCACATAGCACATGACGAGGCAAGTGCCCGATTGATGAAAAACTAAAACATTTAGACAAATTGCAGAGATGGAATTGTTAAGAAGTTGATGAAATCATGACACAATTGAAATCATAAAAAGCAAGTATTATACTTTATTTGTGGTAATATATTTTCCATCTGGAAAGATTTGAGACAAAGATTGCATTTCAATATTTTTTGTCAAGATGCATGAATAGACACCAGCAGGCTTAGATTGAGTACTATTGTATTTATTGCATTAGGATTGGCAATTAGACCCCAGCAGGAATTTAATAGAGATTATGACCTCCTGGGGCCTAGAACCTGGTGGCGACGAAGCTGAACTGAAGACATGAGATGATTACTGAAGAGGCGGTGATGGGGAGGATGTGGATTGCTGCTCGAACAGCAGCTTGAGCTGCATAGAACGGAGAGGCTTTGTTTAAATGCAGCCATGAAGTGTGATGAGCACAGTTGTGTTACTGATTGCTGTTGAGCTCTGGCACAGGCATACAGAGGGAGGAGTCAGTGTGGCAGCACTACGTCTCTTTGGTCTTACATTCTGAACTTGTGCTTAAGTTTCATATCTTACTTTGGCAATTTTTTTGAATGTGAAGTTGATTCTTTTAGAATAAACTGTGAATGCAGTAACATGTATAATGGGTAAAGAGTCAAAGGTCAAACTCAATAAAAGACCCCCATCTAGTTGTAGAAAAGCTAAACTTCCTACTACTATTATTGTAAGTAACACTGTCCAATTGAAGGCATACAGTTGGAAAGAAAATCTATCCTCAAAATTGTTCACATTCAACTGTGCCAGTGAAGTCGCCCTCTTTACTGTCTAAAAGTTAAATGTAAAGTTAGTTACCAAGTGTGACATTATGCAGATATTATCTCCACTTGCTTTTATGAAAGTCGGAGGAACAGAATTAACCATGAGCAAATCAAAACTGAAGTTACGTATCGTAAGACCCCCTTTAGTGCCACAGGGGCAGCTGTCAGGAGCCGGGGACCATCCTCAGATCATCTCTTTACCCCTATGGATTTACATACATAACTTCGATCGATATGGTGTAGTATTATTATCTTATTTTGCCATGATGCATTTCAATCATGCTGGTATTTCTTCTTTTTTGTGCCATAAAGCATGCAAAGACAAAGGCTTCAACACCAATTTAACATATTTCCATGAGGCAAGTCTTGGGAGAATTACGTGTGAATAGACTCAACTCCCCTGAGTCTGCATCCACACCAGATAATATACATTAACAACTCTATTCTACCAACGTGAAAAATCCATTTGTGGTATGCTTGGACAGTGATGGAGCAGATGCATTAAACTCTAAACAATAACGGCCTGCCCACTGTAAAGTACTTGAGAAGTGGCTGTAATATTTCTATTTTCCAAGGTCATCAGCATATACCAGTAGTGACAAGAGCTTTGAGTAACGTATCAAACTGAACGAAGGTGCACCAGAGGTAGAAGCACACGTCTACAGGTACATACACACAAACATGGCTCTCTCACTTTTCCATGGCACATTTCAAAGATAAAAAAGCTTCAGATCTCGAGATTCGGCAGGTCTGTTCTCTCCGCCATCCCACGCTCACCCCCACGCAGTCATGGCCCAAAAGTGACACCAACAACCGGAGTCTCATTAATCTCTTGAACTGCTTTAAAGATGTTTTTTTTTTCCTTTTCTCTGCTCGTCTACGAGGTGGCAAATTCTCCCGAGAGCGTGATTCAACGTCTGGGAGGTGCGGCATGTTGCCAAAGCAAAAGATTGAGCGAGTGGTGAAGATCAGATGAAAGGCAAACAGGGCATGAATAAGAATACAACTAGCGGAAATGCATTTAGAGAATTAACAGAAAACGCGGCAGGGATATATATTCTTTCAGTCTGCTCCACCTGCGTGCGCGTGACCCTGCATATCGCTCTGCAGCTTAAGCCTTTAATGCTAACCGTGTGTCCTCCAGCGGCTGGAACACACACATCGTACGTGCATGCTCCTCCTACAAAGCCATGTCTCCGGTGAATAGCTGGACTTTGCATGGCCTGCTCCTGTATATTCTCATCATCATTTCCAAGCAGCAAAACCTGTCTCGATACAAAGACATTAACACACAAAAAAGGTAAAGAAAAGGTATAATGGAGCTGATGCCCCAATTCTGTCAAAAATATTCCCTCACTGAGTCTTTAGTGTTTTTTATTCTGGAGCGCTTTTTTGCTCAGTTCATGCGTAAGAATCAATCAAATATTTCCGCCTGGGTTATGATACTGCCACTATCCTGTCTATTTAGGGACGGGGACTTCACCAGGGCCTGAGCATGGAAAAAAGGTGAAGAATAAAGTAACTAGGTGTTTGTGGAGGTGTTTCTTGTATACAACTTATGTTTTATATTTAAACATGAAGTTTCCATAGTATTAGACAACTTAAAAGCAAATTAAAGGATAGGATATTTAATAGCAATGAATTTGTTTTTATGACCACTGTTTTTTTATCGTTTTTGTTGCAAAGGATGTATACGTTTTCAGTGAGTGCTTGAAGTAAACAAAAAAAACAAAAAATGGTTCTCAAAATGTTGCATGAAACAGATCAAAACTCACCATTTTATTCACAGTAAAACATCAATATAACTTTTTTCCTTAAAGAAAACTATAGAGGTATTATGCAACTCAAATTTGTTGAGCTTTTAACCATGATGCAACTTTGTTTTCTCGTCAAACACAGATATAGAGTTGTTTCTACATTTTAATGATCGGAAACTTTAACTTTGATGAAAATAAAACCATTTTGCCTCGTAATGTAGATCTGTAAAGATTGACTTAAAATAATAAGGGTCTCAGGGCTGATGTGTCATTGGGTATGCAAAGCCAAAATGACTTCTTCCAAAGGCGTGAGTGGAATCTTTATTCTTAGTTAAGGGTCAAGTGCTATGACCTGGTTCCAATCTTAGTGGCAGATCCAAATGTCTGCAGGAACAAAATGACAAAGATTAACTGTCCCTCTGAGCTTGAAGGCTCATAATTAATGCTGCCTCACTTCCCTGCTGCCTCTGTTGGGACGAGCACTGACACAGAATTGATAGAGTTGCCATTTGAGGGTCAGCGATGTCATGACGGTCGCACTTAAACCGATATGTTTGTCGGCTCTGCTCTCGCTCTGTTCCAGGATTTTGTCAAAGGGGGAAGTAAGATTTTAAAACAAAACAAAAGTAATGAGTGTGCAAACCTAAACATAAAACAAAAACACTGTGAACACAGTCAGGACACAAGCACAAGTTAAAGGCTCCTTTTGTTTTGTCATTTAAAGTTTGTTTTTGAAAATGAATTGTAAAATAAAGCTACAGGCAGCGATTGTGACTAAAGCTACGAGCACTCCTTGCGGCTGCCTCCCTGGAGCCAGTATCCGACCCATGACCTCCCCCGTGTCGCTTTCTACCGGTCACCCCAGCGGCGAGGCCTCTCTATTCATCGCTCTTCTTCCGTTATTCACATACACTGATGATTTAAGGCTATACAAGAATAAATTGAATTTAATTGAACTGAATTTATGGGTTTGTGCTCGTTATGCCATTTCAAGATTACATTTTCAGATCTCTGAACATATGGCCCTGAGAGAATCCAAAACAAAGGAAACAAAGGTGTTCATTCATTCCTGCACAACATAAAAAAATTAGCAATATCCAAAAGTCCCTGAAGTAAAGTTGTTGCTACAAAAAAAGTATTCGATTAAAGGACTTCAAGGTACATTTAAGAGTCTCTATAGGTGGCGCTGTAGTAATTAAACAAATCTTGCGCATATTGAATTGTGACATACTGTGTATTTGCGGATGAAGTTGTAGCCTATAATCGGACCAAGATTATGCACAAAAAAGCTAATTTAAAGGATTTTGTGTAGTATCTGTGTAATATAGTAATTTGCTATATTTACCACTGAGGTACACAGTAACATATACGTTACAAGTCAGTTGAAACCCTCATCGAAAACACTCAGACGAGATTGTGTTTAAAAATAAAATGCACAGTAAAGAGTGTGAGAGTGTGTATAGGTGGTGCAGTAGCAGTTACAAATGTGTTGAACAAAGGGAATTGTTTTGTTACATCCAGTGCATTTGTGAATGAATCTGGAACCTGATCAGAACAAAATATGCACCACAAAGCATGCTGTGTGCTCCTAGTGGGCAACAGTGGGACATACACCCTCTGTTTAAAGTAATAAACAGAAAATGCTCATTCCCAAGGCCTCCTGTAGGTTGCGCTATAGAGTTATGGCATGTATTTTGCATGTAATTACAATCAGACCAGAATGTAATATTAGTGATTATTATAGAACCATTGGTATAATCTTCACCAGATCTGAACTGGTTTGCTTTGTGAAATACAAAAAAACATTTCCAAGTGTGAACATTTGTACATTTGACCACATCACAAAGCAACTCAAATCTCTGGAAGGCTATTTAAATCATGGCTATAAAATGTAGTCATATTTTAATCCTCAATTCAATAAAGAAGAAACAGCAGTAGCAGCAATTAATTGGAACACTTCTGTGTCTGCAACTGCTGCATGAAGTGCGGCAAACAGCCTTGGGAAAATACAAAAAAACCTTCCTCCTACCTCTGAGTGGGCTTCAGCAATCCAACCATTGAACTTGGATTATTTCTCTAACTGTTTTCTGTTTCCTTTTGTGTGACTACTTCAAAATCCCCTAAGCACAAATTGCCCACATTAGAGCTGAGGAAATGTCCACAAATGTAGACTGATCAATAATGAATGATGAATGAATGGGGAGAGAGTGTCTACACAGTCCACTGAGCCAGATGCTGCGGCACAGGGAGAATATGGGGTTAAGTCCTTTGCTCATGAAATAACTGTTTCATGGCACTGGGAAGAAAAATGCCTAAAACAGCTGCGGCATACCAGGAAATAAATATATGAGGATCTATGTCTAATACACTTTTGCAGAAGGCGAGTGAAAATTGGAATTGGTTTGAGAACAGCTCAATTTGTCCTGGTGTAATTTAATGGTCTGTGTGTGTTTAGGGCCAAGGCTAAAACACCATGAAGAGATTTGCGGAAATAGGTCTAAAAGCTTGAACATGGGGGAAGCTTGGTGCAAGGATAGAAATAGCTACTCAAGCATCCACGTAAAAAAAAAAAATAATGTGAAAAATGTACGTATAAAATGTCTGAACATGGGTGTTTCAAGTGGAAAGATGTTTGATAATAGACATGGGCAGGGGCTGACAGAAGTAATCGACTGAGAAAGCAGGTTTCTATTGATACCTCCATTATCTGCACTGACAGCTTTAGCAATACAGTTGTTGAAGGCCATTAGCTTTGGAGAGCGCTGCGGTGGAGATAAGAAGTGGACAAGTTTCACTATCGCTAATGTTGTGCAATCTACGGTCAACATGGTGACATACATTACTGACACACCGATCAGAAATCTTATGGGAAACTGCTGCTAAAGTACATTATAAAGTGATCCTTGAACCAAGTGCAATTATTGTATATAGCACCAGAGTTTTATTCTGTTATTTTATTATTCTATTATCTCATGATTGTATTATCTATTATCTTAAATTGTAGATCCTGTTTGATGTGCGTAACCTGAGTGCACTTATTTTCTTTTATTCTGCCGTAATGTGAGCAACGATGACATTGAGATTCCCCCGCTGAGAATAACAATATTCTATTCTCTGACTTTCAACATCCCATTAGTTTGTGGTTCTTTGTGGTTTTTTTGTATCTTACGTATTTGATTTAACTGATTTGGTTTCCTTGCTTGTACTTGATTTGACTGGTTTTATTCTTTTAAACCAGTGAAGTCAGACTGGGCAATGTATTTGTATTTTCTTCAGTTTCGCCTGTTTTCTTTCAACTGCTTACTCCTGTGAAACTCTTTTGTTATCAAATGTGAAGTAAGGTGGCTTTGGATGTGAATAATAAAATAGGAAAAGTATCCAATCCCAGTGATCATGCAGGCGTGCAATGGGTACAAATATTGACAGATTTAAAATAAAAGGTAAATGAATAAACCTTGGAATATGCTTAGGGAAAACAAGAACAATGCTTATAGAGGTTTTCTGAAATACACATTGAATCCTAAATCTGTGTTATTTTATTATAATTTACTAAATATTTGGCACAAAACATGACACATTTGCCAAGTTTGGATCAAATAACATTCGACTCTATGACATTTTTGAGAATTACTTTTTATTGTGAGTGGCTCCTCAAAGAGACTTAATATCTGTAGTATTTACATAAGTTGAATAAATAAAGTTGAATAAGCAAAGGAAGGTTTCTCACCCATCATCTGTACTTCTTAGCAAGTTTTCCCGACGTTTCGTCCTCAACCTGGGGACTTCTTCAGGGAATGAATTCTCGCAACGCGCGGTCCGAGAATTCATTCCCTGAAGAAGTCCCCAGGTTGAGGACGAAACGTCGGGAAAACTTGCTAAGAAGTACAGATGATGGGTGAGAAACCTTCCTTTGCTTTGACTAATCCCTGTACGACTGAGAGCTTACACAAACTTAAAGTTGAATAAATAAAGTTGAATAAATAAAGTTGAATAAATAAAGTTGAATAAGTACCTATTCCTATTTTTTGGGATGATCAATAAAATAGATGATCATTTTGAAAGAGCGTCATGTGAAACGAGTTGCAAAAAGAATCACAGTCAAACATCAGTGAAATACATCACACATTGTTTTGCAGCCTTGGTTTATCGAACCACTGTCCCCAAATACCATTTTTGTAGCAGGCACAATCAGTGGCCCTCAGTGACTCCAAAGGAGGGAAAAGTGGTGTGAGGTCAAAATGATTTCTCTTTTGTTCTTTGGCTGTGCAAAAGACAAATATATCTATATCAAACCTTACTTAATCAATAATTGCAGGTACTATTCAATCCCTTTACTTTGCTGTTAACCAAATTGACAAATGTGGTTGTTTGTGATGTCTTCTTACATTACAAGACATTTTGTCAAAAGCTGCCATCATCGCTCTGTTCCACCAAATAAAGGAATTAAAAGAGGGCAAAGTAACCTGTCATGCACTTTGTCACATTATGAGAATGGTAACCAAGTAATTGCTTTGGGCCAAAACTTGCAGACATGAAGCGAAAGGCATTGTACTATAGTCTAAATGTAAGTTCCAGCTCTATCAATAGCTAATTGGATCAAAGCTGGCTGTATATGCTCTATTAGCCATCTGGCAGCTCTTCTGGGTAATCTAAAGGCAATTTTAGATCCAAACAAAGTGGTGGCAGAGGACTGACATGGGCTCGGGACTGCCATGAGGCGTTCAGGCAATTAGCTCTGAGACAATATTGCGGTTAGAAGAAGCATTATGTCCGAGCTTGATTGATTTAGTGGCTCTATAGGCCAGATGACAGCTTCCTCATAACAGGCTCACTGTCCACTCAAGTGTGCATTAGGACTTGTGCAACCAGACAGACTGGTCGACAGAAGAGAGCCTCCCATAACTTGTCAACACTGTCAGGGCTAAAGTTGTATTATCCCCAGGCCATTGGCTTTTATTCATGTCATTTTTCAGCATGTTGAGTTGAGAGAATAATTAAAAGAAATATAGCTACAAGCGGCGATGAAAGGCACGGTGGCTGAGTGGATAGCACTCTCGCCTCTCAGCAAGAAGGTCATGGGTTCTAATCCCGGTCGGACCAGGGCCTTTCTGAGTGGAGTTTGCATGTTCTCCCCGTGTCTGTGTAGGTTTCCTCCGGGTACTCCGGTTTCCCCTACCACTAAAAATATGTCCAATAGTTCTGGCATGTGCCTCCTGTACTGGCGACCCCGCTCCCATCTCTGTGTGGAGTGAGAGACAAATGCCCAAAATTAACAATTGTAAACCGCTTTGAGACTCAGATCTGCAGTGAAAAGGCGGTATATAAATAAAAACTTACTTACTTACTTACTTACTTTCACGTTCGGCAAACCGCACCACACAAGCGTTAAAGAGGCGCCCGTACTTTTTTGAGTTTGATGTATCTGCATACTTCAAAATCCACATAATTTATACATGACTTTTTCAGTCTTTTTGTCATTGCCACTGAAACACAATATGAAATCTCCTAGTTCCCACGGATATTTTTTTGAATGTTTATGTTTATTTGAAAAACATTATCTTAATTTGTAATAATAATAAACAAGATGGTTTACTTAAGGTGCCTCATTTATGTACACAATGTGCAAGTGAATTTGAGTTTTAGGGTGAAATGTGATCATTTTTCTAATACTCAAACTAAAAATTGCAGTGCAATTTTTGGGAAAAAACTATATTTTTGGGCCCCTGATATATTACTTACATATTACAGCATTTAACTTGTGTGGCTTTAAACTCATTGCATATTGTTTTCCTTTTTAATTGCATTTTGTAGCAACGATTAATTCTACCCCAGTAATATCGCTGCAATTTTACAAAAGTTTTGAAAAAAATGTAATTCTTAAATAGCTAAATGAACGAGTGATGCTGTTCAGCTGGAAAGGAACATTGTGTGACCACTCAGACGTATGGGTCCATGTCCAAGCCAGTGATGTTCCAAAGGTCACATCCAGTGTGTAGGGGACGTTAGGAAGACTCACAAAGACAAGGGAAAGGAAAATCCGCCACTGAGACCACTGCAAGAGATATAATCACATTATTTCACAGTAATATAATATATATCGGATACAGTTTGTTCTCTCAATAGTCATACATTAGAATCACTCGACAGAAAAACATAATTTGTAGAAGTTACCTGTGTTCACACCTATCTGCTCAGATGTGACTATGTGCTGTGAAATTGCTGTGAGCGGCTTCCCCAGCTCATCCGATTCTTTGCGAGCTGACACTGGGGGCTTTTGTGTATCTGCCAACCGGGCCGAGACACTCTCCATCAGCGCTCTGGTGATAGCATCAGCTGGCCCACTCCACTGACACCAACACTTCCTCCCACAGTCAGCGCATTACATTTTGGAAGTTGACAGCTTGTTATCACGGGCTATAGCAGGAGGCCTTAATCTTTTGTTCTTTTCTGACAGAGGAGAGGGCAAAGGACTGGCGCGCTCAGGTCACAGTTTGCGCAGGACACACACACACACGCACGCACGCACAGAGTGAAGGGGCCACTCTTCTTTCATCTTCTTTAGGAGTACTGCACTTTGTAGAGGGATTAGAGAGATGGAAGCCACTCCTGTGCACAATGATATCTATTCAACAGTCACACTTTCAGACTGGAATAGGCTCAAGCTCTATTTGATAATAGACCATAGGCTTCTGTCTGCAAGGAGGAAACCTGCTCCACAGTATTCTTCTCACAATGGCTCGCCAAAAAAGGAATAGAAAAGAATGGTTTGTGCCCCTTCTGACTGAGCTTTGACGAGGTGTCTTTATTTCATGGAACTAACAGTCAAATAGTTAGTTCAGGGGTGACGTGTATGAGATGGTTTAAAGTGTTTGTTTATTTGTCCATGCACAACATTTCTCAAAAAGGTATGGGATGATTTGGACATGAAACTGAACAACTGATGTTGCCAATGTTGGTGGTGGAATAGAACTGCATCTCTTGATAGAAGTCTGCGCTTCTATGTTTAGTCTCTTATCATCCTTTCACCGTAAAGCGTACAGATGTGCTCTGGTGAAACCAGTACTTTTTATTTGTTGAAGCACATTTTCCCAATGAATAAATTATGTTTTTTTATCCACACAATTATGTGTGTAAGATTGTTTTATTTTGCATAAGGCTGGGTAATGAAATATAAGATCACTGTGGATGCAAGACACTTATAAAATAGCAACTATTTGAAAATAAAGCCTAATAAGATCTGATGTGGGATTGAAAACTGTTTTTGAAATTGTATTGTTTATCGCACATTTTATTTTATAGCTACCATAGCTCATAGATGAGGGCTTCAGTTAATGCAAATAGAGCTCAGAGTATTTTGTGATCACAACCATAAAATTGACTTGAGCCCGGCTGTGTTATTTGCTCTGCATGGACAGTGATCGTCAATGAAGCAGCATCTGTGATTACTGTCTTCAAAGACATTTTTCAAAATCAGAAGAAAAATCTGCCTCATGTGGTGCTTAAGCCTGTTGTGATTTATTTTCTTTGGAGTTTTCAATGCTACTCAGCACGGCTCTGTGAAAAGGCCAACCTGTAGACCCCAAACCACAGGAAGCCTCGGCTCTTTCCTGCTCCACTGCTCTGCAGGACCCTCACCCCTTCGTCTGTCACAGGGACAGTGTTTAAAATCATGGAACACTAAGAATTACCAACTGTGTTTGCTTTTATCTTTTGACTTTAGATAATATATTATAGTCTCCACCTCCATTATCAATACAGCAGCTTGAAGCTCATGTCCTGGTGTTGGTCATGGTGGCTAACCCTGAACTGCTAGAGCCACTATCATTATCTTGCCCAAGGACTCAACTACAGTTTTCTCATGAACTACAGTGCCCACCTGTGTTTGAAGTTTTAAACCATTTTTTTTTTCCCTTACGGGTCTGGTTGGGGTGAGGCTTTGACAAACAGGATGTTGTTGGCACAAAATCATGAAATTGTGTAGTACTCTAAGTGTGTTTCTCTTTGCAAACCAAATATTGAAACATTTCTCTAAATGCATTTACATAATCAAATATGATATAAAAACTGCAGGTGAAGAGGAAAGTACTATTTTCAGATGAGTGTTGCTAGATTACACAATAGGCTTTGAAAAACTTTACACTGGGTAAATAATTTGATTGTATCTTTTTATTTTCTACAAACCGAGGATTTACATTGAAATACGGGCCATGGGTTAAGGTCACAAGCACAGTTTAATTATATTAAGAGACGGCTAAATTAGACTGAGCAAACAGACAGGGCTTAAGAGATTACCGGACCTCTGACAGAGCGATCAAATTTTACCTTTGAGCAGCACAGTAATATGCACAGCTCCTGGAGAGCAGCCGGAAACACTGAGCAACGAAGCAGTACATGACCTCATCATTACTGTTGTACAAAACCCCAGTTCAAGGGTTGCCATTCAAAGGGGAAAAAATGTGTTTAAAATGTGACTTTATGATTTTCATGGTTATCATGCACACATGGCAAAGATAAACAAGGGCAACATTTGCGGCTCTGTCCACTGTACCACTCAGCAAAGTGCTCAGTGTTTGCGATTTATCTCTGTCGTTAGCACTTAAGGCATCTGCTCCTGTCTCACAGCAGCTGCTGTTTCTGAGGTTGTCCTCTAAGAGCAACCAATGAGAAGGTTTTCTCAGTTTAACTGGGAATGTTGACATTATTCACACATAAGGAGTGAACAAGGAAAGTCTGCGACAGTCTGTATTATGCGCAAGCTTTATTAGATATGGGCTCCAGCTTCTGTTGTGACACTTTCAGGCTTAAGGCAAGGTATGGGCGAGCTCATTGTGCTGCAGTATGTATCGCCACTGCGAAGTACAAAGGAAAACGTACCAACAAAGTATACATTTCTGCCTGTAACAGGCATCTTATCTCATAATTTTGACAAAATATCAAGATCATCATAATTATATTCTCTCTGAAATAAATGTTTGTTTCAGCTCGTCATTTTGGCATTTGGTTTTTGTTGCTCTTTTGACTATAGTACTACAGACCATGTATGGGCTGATATTATGTGTGAGGCCTTTTCCTTTCAATAAGACAAACGTTAACAAAGTAATAAATAATGGAGATCATTGGAGAAAGCCTCTTCTGTGTCTGTGTGTGTGTGTGTGTGTGTGTGTGTGTATACAATTGCAAATAGCCTTTTTCAACCTCACACAACGACTGAAAGCTTTCAACAATCAGGGGCATTACGTATTTGGAGAGGCTGCACTCTGGCTAAGTGGCTCTTATTTCACTGGAGTGTTACACTGCTATGATATTCATAATCATCCACACTGCTGTTGACACATGATTCCAACATACTCCATAAAGGCACAAACTTCTTCTAGAGTACATTTCTGAAAAAGTTTGGTCTGACGACACATGGGAACATCAAATGCCACAGTGGGGCGGCAGAGGCTGTGTTCTTACAGTAGGCAAAACACTGCACCCACATTGCCTGTGTGTGTGTGTGTGTATGCACGTGTGTGTGTGTGCGTGTGTGTGCGTGTATGTGTGTGAGTGAATTGGTGGTGACTGGAGGGGGGATGGCACAAATTAGTGTCTTTGTTTCCATCTGTTCGCCCCAGGGCAGCTGTGACTACAGGAGTTTACCACACAGTGTATGGCGTGACTAAATAATGCCATGTAAAGAATTGTTGGGTGTCATGAAAAGCGAGATAAGTTGTATGCATTATTATCATTATATTATTAATATACACAATCGGTGAAAGGCCAAATAATGGATGTTCGGGTTTGTTGACATATTTGAGTTCATTGACTGTAGATGTATTTTGAGGTCAAACACTGCTTTCTTGTTTGACAACATGAGAAAATCTAAATATATCAGTCATGATTATCATGAACAAGTCATCAGTAAGAGAATGGTGGAACTTTCACAAATTCTGTGTATCATGGTACCATTTCAAAATGCTTGAAACGGTGCCACTATCAACCTTTTTCTGTTAATGGGATGTCCAGGTACTGTACTGTCCAGTGTGCTCTGCACATGATGAACATGTTTTGGTCCAAAATGTGTGAATCAACTCCACCAAAAAAGTTACAGAACTTAAACATAATTTATGAAGCTGCTAACATTTTTTCATAATCCAAAGTAAAACAAGTCATGTACACATATGGCTGAAAGGCCGCTCTGCAAGGAAGAAATCTTTACTTAAAATGCAACATAAAATGCAGAGAGAAAAAATATGTTGGTTTTTCAAGTGTTTGGCCGAAACCAACGTGATATTGTTATATGACGGTGGCAAACGGAAAGGTTTGTTGGCTGTTTTGGAGAATGAACTTCATTAAATAGATTGAATCAGGAAGAACAGTATGTGGAAATAGCACTTTGATAATTGTTGTACAATACAAAGAAAATCTTTTTTATATAAAGTATATAAAACATCTCAAGATAGCAGGAAATAAGCTAAATTTTGGGTGGAACTGGGTCTTCCAAATGGACAACAACTCCAAGCAAAGGACCATATAGTTACAAAGTGTCTTTGGCCATGGCAAAGCCCTGATCTAAATTGCACGGAGAATGTGTGGGCAGATATCAAAAGGCATTGTTCTGTCCGGAGTAATGGGCCGGAAATACATACACAGCAAAAAAGAAAGGTATTTATCTTGATGTGAGTTCATTCTGACTGTCTTGAAAAAAGATCTGCCAATGGGACAGAGCCATTCAGCCTTATTTCAAGAACTATTTACTGTTTATTTTCTTATTCCAACAGAGACATGTGTTATATTTTTTAAAACAAGATAGTTTTGCTTGTCCCAATGACAAATCTTGTTTAAAGGGAGTCAGAATGTGCTCAAATTAAGATACATTCAGCAAAATTTGAGCATTATTTACCTTTTTGCAGTGTGTAAACCTCTGACTTTGTTTGTTTCTATATTGTGGGAAGTATTTGGTTGGTAAAAATAACAGATTGAACACCGGTAATTGCTTTAATTAATTAATCCTGGGTGGAGTTAAAGTAATCAACGCTGTTTGTTTGTTTGTTTGTGAGACACATAGCAAAAGTAATTCTATGACATTGTTTTGTACAACTGAATACCTTTTGCGGGTGATCCAAATCATTGTGATTTGTAATTAAAGGAACAAAACTGTGCCTATAAGTGAAGGTCTGCCCTCTACAGGTGCTTTTTGAGTTAATTTATAACTTAAGACAGTGACAAAAAGCACTGTTGCATGAAAATAGTAAAATCAGAAGGTTGTTCAAGAACTTTCTCATCCTTTTTTAGTCATAGTTCTGTAGTTTTCCGTCACCTCAGCAGTCAATCATCATCAGCAAACAAGCAGTGGAAATAGTGGACAGTTTTTAATATATCATTCAACCAGAACACCTTACAATAAAGCTAACAACAATAAATCCTGAGACTAGGATGTATCACAGCATCTGATATCTGCTACTGTATATACATCTATCATTCAACCCTTCACCCCCCTTGCATTTTCAACATGCATGCACGTATAAAAGAGAATTAAAAAACGACCCAACTGACCAGGATAAAACACACTGCAGCTAAAATCATTGCACTTCCCACATCTCACCTCACACACCTCCACGACACGGCACAGGATGCTTTGCTCTTCCCCCACTACAAAAATACCTCACCCCCTCCCCTCTGGTACAAGAGACTCAGGTGCAAAAGGGCCACCAGGTTCGGAAGAAGCCTCGGACCATCAGCCATCACCTTCATGTGTTCTAAGTTAATAAGTGACATGTTAGAGCCATATAAACTAACTCGGACTCAGAGGAGCACAGGGACTGGCCTGCTAAAATCTGGAACAGTCTTCCTGAAAATGTGAGACGGGCTTCAAATCCAGGTTAAAAACAGTTCTGTTTAGCTGTGTATACAACTGAGAGATGTTGTATTTGTGCTTGTTAATGTACTGTGATTGTTTATGATTTTGATACCTTGAGTGACTGCCTCCATCTCGTTTTATTCAGCACTTTGAGTTGCCTTGTGTATGAATTGTGCAGTACAAATACACTTTCCTTGCCTATGTGTTATATGTTTAGTATGTTAAATGTCAAATGGACTTTGTAAATCAAAAATGATTTCCCACCCAATACGCTCAAACTTAATAGTCACCAGAGCCAATAATACAGAATGCAGTTAATTGTTGAATTGAATAAAGGCGTTTCTGTACCTGGGCTTTGCTGCTGCACCGTGCGATCTTGCTGGTGATAGATGACGATTAATGTTCCCGCAGTGAAGAGCAAGAGGAGCCATCGCCTTCTCCACCCAAACAGAGACCCCAGCACCATCCTCCACTTCATCCACAACATGGCCGTCCACAAGACACAATGTGGAACCTGCACAAAAGAGACTTGGGTTAACAAAGACATATAATAGTTTATTTACTACCATGCAATTTGCTATTTCCTTTTTTAGACTGTGAAATAATACCGTATGTAGAAAATATAGTTAAACAAGTCCATCCATCCATTTTCTTCCTCTTAATCCATTTCTGGGTCGAGGGGGTGGCTGTCAGAGCTGCACCCAGTTCACAGAGCACCAGCCCCTCACTGATCCTCCAGCAGGTGGGGAGTCCACAGGAGCTGAGATCTTTCAGCGGGGGCTTCGGGCAAAGTGGGCTAGCTCCTTCATCCTTCTCCTTGCAACTACCACCAGGGTCTAGGCCCCGGAGGATTTCATCTCCTAATCTCTTTCCCCTTCTGCAATCGTGCAGTGCCAGGGTCTAAGCGCCAAATCCTAACCATTCTGTACAGCATAATAAATGTAATCTTGAAAATACTGTCCCAGTGTGATATACAGTATGTAAATCATGTAGTGTCAGATCACCTGCCAACCAACATACAATTCTATTACTATGTTTTGTCTGTTCGAGTCTGCAGTAACATGGATGGATCTAAGAACAAGCCGAGGTCTGTTTTTTTATGATGGAACATGCATTAATAGCTCAATTTTGCATAATGTCTCTTTTAGGATTGCCACCAAAACAAATGTGGCGGCATATTAAATATGCTGCATTGATATTTTGCAGTAATACAGAAACTATTTATCCAATGGAGAAATTGCTCTAGAGACGCCGAGAACAATTTTTTATCTACACAGAATTTACTCTGAATGATTTAAACAATGGGCTTCATGCCCACTAAGAAAGCAGAGAAAGCAGCATGAGCCAGACAAGCAAACACTTGCAAAAAGTGTATTAATACATTTAGTAACTTCATTAAAACCATAAGAACACAGACTAGAGTCCAAAGGCACAACTTAAATATTCTAAGAAGACACAGATTTAAGTTTCCATTTACAGCAAATTAACAGACCAAAAACAATCAACAGGTTGCTTAGAGCCCGGTGCAGTCATTTGGGTGGTTTTAAAATTAGTCATGAATGTCTTCGCTGCTCAAAAAGCAGATGTGCAATGGTGTGCAACTCAGAGTGCACGGTTTTCCCTCCTCAAGGTTGAGAAGTCAAAAAACTTGATTTTGAAGGACAAAAGACTGTAATTAACAACGAAACTTGTACCATTTTACTGAGGCTGCATAAAGTGGGTCATTTTACCACTGAACTGCTGCACTTTGCTTCAGAGCAATGTGAAAAGGTGTGAGATGAGTCTTTCCCTAAACAACGCAATCCGTACTAGAGCTGTTAGCGCACAGTAGCAGAGTGTAAAGAGAAGAGAAACAGGAAGAGAAACGGAAACTTAATTCGGACAACGAGGTTGTCGCTGAAGTTAGTATTTGCGCCACCAGCTGGACCGAGCGTTGTACTGCAGCGCATTTGGTCTGGCACGCTTGAGAGAATAAACCCTTGTGACCGCGGGCAGTCTTCACACCCCTGTGGCGACGATCCGGGCCACTTGGCCTAGTTCGTTTGTAAAAACCTAAGTGGCCTGGAGACTGGGCGGGTCAGTAGATTGTGCCCAACGGCCCAGGGCTAGGATCACATCCTGCACCTAAACGTGATGTGCCTGCACTGACCCCAGAACAGCACCACTGCAGCAAAGGCCTGAGACACCTTTGAATACCGTTATTTGTACGGTATAACTCTTGAGCAGTGGTCCCCAACCCCTGTTTCGTGGACCAGTACCGGGCTGAGGAACATTTGAACCAGGCCGCCAAGTAAATAATAATTAATTTCAGTATTTATTATTCAAGTTTAAATCATCCTTTATTTTGAAAAAAAGAATCCTAATTCTCTATTTAAGTCTTGGCCAAGCGGACGTAAACTAATGTCCCTCCACCGGACGCACGTTCAGGAATGAAAGTATTACGACCCGAAGTAAAGAGAATGACGCATGGAGAAATTTATGAGGCGCCAGTGCGGACCCAAAGTAGGAGACTAGATCAGAGACAGATGTAACCCGGATAATAATCGCAGTGTTAAAAGTGAATAAAAGTGGTAACATAGTTAAGTTATAAAAAGGTTAAAGAGAATTCATTGTTTTTGATAATTCATTAGCATAGATTGTTCATTAAAAAATGATTAAACATATTTACAAGTGTTAAAATGCATAATTCATATTTATTTTATTTACTATTTTGTACATGTGTAAAAGTGCTGTTTCTTCTGATTCTTGGATGGTCAGTGAAGGTGACGCAACGTTGTGTGAGAGAGAGAGGGAGAAAGTTCGAGAGATGCTCGGAGGACAGTGTGAGCTAACGTCGTGTTTTAAGAGAAAGTTTTTTTTGTACCGTGGTGTTTTTAAAAAAAGAAAAGAAGCCATCGGGAGAGTGAAGTGCGATAAAAACTCAGTAGTTTCAACTCGGAGCTTATGGACTGTGTTTTCATCGCTTATTACTTGCTTATTGAGATTGTAAAGAAACAACCTCATATCAAAGACTGAGGCTACGGTTCGCCTACCCCGCGAAACCGCAGAAGCTGACGGTGGATCGTTACCGAACTGGACAACGAGACAGACGGATCCCAGATAGCACTCTGAGTGCCCGCGACGCTCAGAGTACCTCTGGCTACGTGGGAAACAGCGGCGGGACGAGACGTATTGGACCGGGTGGGACCGCGCACCTGCACCGCCATTGACGCCACACCACTGCCCGGAGCCCGCTGAGCACTGAGAGGACAACGCGAGGAAAGACCCGGAGCTGAACTACAAGTATCGGTTGAATAAACGCTGTACACAAGGTACCTTCTTTCTTTTTGTTTATTTTGCTCAGTGAGTGAAGCGACCATCAGTTTTTGGTCTCACCGCACCCAAGCATCGATACAGGCCTGCACCGTAGGGTGTATATAGATGCCGGCTTTAGTTAAATTGTAATGTATTCATTGTGTCTGTGAGCATTGTTGATGTTACAGTCCCTTGAAATGTGCATTTAACTGGATTTTGAGCTTTATTATTTTCTTTTGTAATTAAAGGGAGGGGATTTTTTTATACTTACCTCGTGTCTGGTGTTAAGTTAATTCAGGTATTTGTATCTGTTTGGAATATCTTTGTGCGAGTAAAAGTATAGCCCTGCGACCCAAAATAGTATAAATAGCTCTAGAGTCAGACTATTTAGTACGAGAGTACACACATTAAGGAACCCCTAGCCCACTCAAGTAAATAATGAGCAAACAAGGGCTACATAAAATGGAGGCACCGCTGGGATATTTTGGGTCCATCTAGAGGAATTAAAGGGGCAATACGTAAGTTTCTAAAGTTTCCACAAAGTTACAGAATTTACATTTTCTGGTTCTTTTGGCTCATAAAACCATGGCAGACCGCACTAACCATGTTGCAGAGCTGAAGAGGTGGTGTCGCGGTGAAGGACTGGAGGAAGAAAAAGCGTTATTGGTAGTGGTCCCAGAAGATGTGGATATAGCCACAATTGAAGAAACTGTGGGCACCATAAAATGTTTTGGACGCGTCCGGGTCAGAGGCCGCATTTTCAACACTGCTTTGAGTTCCCTCACTGTTCTATGTGAATGCAGAGAGAAATTTTCACAAGGAGATGTGCCCAAAGAAGTGGTTAACATGGAAAGTGAATTGAGTTGGCAAATAATCACGGTTGGCGATGCTGCCCCACTTGATGACTTCCGTGTTAAGCTACAAACTCTGTTAGCTGCGGAAGGCAAGACCTTGGAGGATATTAAAGGTCTTCTTCCTAATGCTGCGCCTCAGTCAACTTACCCCGAGTCCCCAGCCAACCCCACTGAGTCCATTCTGCTTGCAGTTGGTGATCTGTTGGAGAAAACCTGTAAACCGACAACTGAAGGTGGCTATCGGCGTTTACGATTGTTCTCTGGAAATCTGCCAATACCCCCCAGTGAAGAGGCATTTGACCACTGGCTTGAACAGGCATGGCTCATGGTGGAAGAAAGTGAATGTTCGGACAGAGAAAAAAAGCGCAGACTAATCGAAAGTTTAAAGGGGCCCGCACTAGAAATTGCAAAATCAGTCAGAGATTCAGATCCTGAAGCATGTCCCTCAGAGTATCTGAATGCATTGGAAGGCGCGTTTGGAAGTGCAGAGTCTGGAGATGACCTCTACTTTTCCTTTCGGTTAATGCAACAGTTACCCGGTGAAAAGCTGTCGGATTTTCTGAGGCGCTTGGAGAGAGCCCTCATAAAAGTTGTCCAGAGAGGAGGGTTCCCAACTAGTAGCAAAGACACAGCTCGTTTGGAACAGCTGTTACGAGGGGCCACCGCTTCTGATCTTATGCTTATTCAGTTGCGTCTCCGTGAAAGAAAGTCCTCACCTCCCACATTCCTCCAGCTATTAAGTGAAATTCGCACTGAGGAAGAGTATGAGGCGTCAAGACGAAGACTAAGATCTTCAGTACAGCCAGTACGGACAAAACATGTTGGAGCTGAAAGCCATGCGGAATTACAGAGTTTGAAAGATGAAGTAAAAGAGCTCAAGACCAAACTAGCCTGTATGAGCTTATCCCCTGCAGCTAAAGAGACACGGCGTAGTGCATCACCGGTATCCACAACCCAGTCAAGTGAACACAGTGATACTTATGAGCTTGCTGCTTTAAAGAAACAAGTCAAACGGCTTCAGCATAAAGTGGAACAAAAAGATGATGCTCCTGAACTGTCTGAAAAGCCAGCTAGAGTAAAAAAAGTTGATGTTTCACCAAAGACAAGCACTCCCAACAGAAACCGACAGCCACTCGACGAACAGTTCTGCTATCGTTGTGGTGAACAAGGACATTATGCGGCTAAGTGTCACAATCCGGATGTGCATAGACTACAGGCTTCTCAACAGCAGAACAGTGCCAGACCAATACACTACTCCCTGCATTGATGAAGCCCTCGATTCACTGTCGGGAAGCAAATGGTTTACTGTGCTCGATCTGCGCAGTGGGTACTATCAGATTCCCATGGCAGAGGAAGATAAAGAGAAGACAGCATTCATCTGCCCGCTCGGCTTCTTCCAATTCGAAAGAATGCCACAGGGAATAACTGGTGCCCCTGCAACTTTTCAAAGATTAATGGAGAGGACAGTCGGTGATATGAATCTCCTTCAGGTCTTGGTCTACTTAGACGACCTCATAGTCTTTGGAAAATCTTTGGAGGAACATGAAGAGCGACTGCTCAAAGTTTTGGATCGTCTCGCTGAAGTGGGGCTGAAGATCTCCTTGGATAAATGCCAGTTCTGCCAGCCAGAAGTGAAATACTTGGGGCATATCGTGTCTGCTCAAGGTGTCTCCCCTGATCCCCAGAAGATTGAGGCTGTCACTTCCTGGCCTCAACCAAAAGATCTTAAGTCTCTTCGTTCGTTCTTGGGCTTTTGTGGATACTACCGAAGATTTATTGCAAACTATGCTGCTATTGTAAGACCCTTGACGGAACTAACCAAAGGTTATGCCCCAACGCAAAAGAACCGAAAGAAGAGTGCTGAACAAAACAAGTCCTACCTGAAAGAGTCTGAACCCTTTGGAGAGCGGTGGGATGATTCCTGCACCCAAGCCTTTCACCAGATCATCTACTGCCTTACGCATGCACCTGTTCTGATTTTTGCAGATCCAACCAAGCCCTATGAACTTCATGTGGATGCAAGCTTCAAAGGACTGGGAGCTGTCCTGTACCAGCCGCAAGAGGACAATGAGTTAAGGCCAGTTGCATTTGCTAGCAGGAAGCTAAGCCAGGCTGAGAAGAGATACCCAGTACATCAACTGGAGTTTCTGTCGTTAAAGTGGGCAGTGGTGGATCGCTTTCATGACTACTTATACGGTGCTCGATTTACAGTGCGTACAGATAACAATCCGTTGACGTACGTGCTGTCTACTGCCAAGCTCAATGCAGTAGGACACCGGTGGCTTGCAGCGCTATCTACATATGACTTCGATGTTCACTATCGTCCCGGCAAGCACAATATCGACGCAGACATCCTGTCCAGAAACTTTGAGAGTACAGAATGGGAGACAATTCCAGAGGCTGCTGTCAAGTCCATCTGCAAAAAAGTCCATGTGTCAGAAACTCCAAACCACCCTGCAAGATGTATTGATCAAACTGGTGCTTCCCCAGAATGCATACCAGACATCTATGCATTTCCACTGAAAATGGAATTGCAGTCCCTTGAACACGTTTCTAACACTGATCTAGCGAAAGCTCAGAAAGAAGATCCAATAATTGGTCCAGCCGTAAAAGCTGTCCAGCAGCACCAATGGACAGATACTGGTCCCGAATTGTCTCACCTAAAACGTGAGAAGGACAAGTTAACCATACAAGATGGCCTGCTCTATCGCATCATCAAACAGCAATCCGGTGATGACATTGCTCAACTAGTCCTGCCAAAGAAATATCATGGAGTTGTGTTGCAGTCAGTGCACAACGAGTCAGGACATCTTGGTACAGAGAGAACCCTGGATTTGCTTCGTAGGAGGTTCTACTGGCCTAAAATGTCACGTGATGCTGAGCAACACATTAAAAGTTGTGGTGAATGCATAATGCGAAAGACTCCTGTTCAAAGAGCTGCAACGCTGCACCAGATTTCGAGCAGTGGCCCTATGGATCTTGTATGTATTGATTTTTTATCTATGGAGTCTGATTCCAAAGGCTTAAGCAATGTTTTGGTAGTTACAGATCATTTTACTCGCTATGCACAAGCGTATCCGACCAAGAACCAAACTTCTCAAACCGTGGCCAAGATTTTAGTTGAGAAATTCTTCGTCCACTATGGTCTTCCTGCTCGAATCCATTCCGACCAGGGTAGAGATTTTGAGAGTCACCTCATCAGAGACTTGCTAAAGACATTGGGGATAAGAAAATCACGCACAACCCCGTATCATCCACAAGGTGACCCACAACCTGAAAGATTCAATCGTACACTTCTTTCAATGTTGGGAACTCTGAGCACAGACAAGAAACGTCAGTGGAGCCAACATGTCCCATACCTAGTCCACGCATATAACAGCACCAAGTGTGACGCTACTGGCTTTTCACCATATTTTCTTATGTTTGGACGTGAAGCCCGGTTACCTGTAGACCTGTGCTTTGGGATCTCCCCAGATGACGCAGTGGAAAGTCACTCACGCTATGTGTCAAAGTTAAAAGAAGATCTGCACCAAGCGTATAAATTAGCATCTGAAACAGCCGATAAAATCCATCAAAAGAACAAAAATGCATACGACAAAAGAGTTGGTTTTCAATCATTGGAAGTAGGCGACAGAGTCTTGTTAAAGAATTGGGGTCTCAAAGGAAAGCACAAGTTGGAACCAAGATGGAGTCCAATACCTTACGAAGTCATTGGGAAGATGCCAAATCTCCCTGTGTATCAAATAAGAAGAGAACATGGGAGTGGTACTATCAAGACCATCCACAGGGACCACATACTACCTATTGGACAGCATGTGAAATTGCCACCACCAGCTGAAGAAAAGCATTGTCCCGTCAGACGAAAGGCAAAAACTCCTACACCGCCGAGGATTATGGTCGAGCCTCAAGTGTCACAAGAATCCGAGTCAGAGTACGAGTACTATGAGCCCCAGAGACGCCACTACACTCAAAGAGTAAAGGAAGTTCTCAGACAAACTCTAAGGCCTCAAGAGACTCAAGGAGACCTTGCAAGTGATCAAGAGAAGGAAAGTGAGGATGAAAGTATGCAAGAGTCGCAAACAGAGAATGAAGAAGAGTGTGGTGAAGAAAGAGAAACTGACACAAATCCAATGGAGACCACTCAAGGAGAAAGTGACCAAGAAGAATTTGAAGAAGTCTATTCTACTCCAGAACCAGAGGTGAAGATGAGAGCAACACGGTCTGCCAGAGTTCCAAAACTTACAACGCCTCATGACCAAATGGCTGAAACTCCAAAGTTTGTGTCTAAGAGACAGGTTAAACCAGTAGTTCGGTTAACCTATGATGAGCCAGGAAAAGCTAAAGACCAACCAATCACTATAATCCATAGAGGTGTGGTCATCACGATAGGAAAAGATCATTAGCCTTTGATTAGATATGGGTCATTCTTCCCTAGTTCATTTAGTAGTATGGTAGTCTGTTGGGGACACCAGACATTTAGTGGGGGGAGGGTGTAACCCGGATAATAATCGCAGTGTTAAAAGTGAATAAAAGTGGTAACATAGTTAAGTTATAAAAAGGTTAAAGAGAATTCATTGTTTTTGATAATTCATTAGCATAGATTGTTCATTAAAAAATGATTAAACATATTTACAAGTGTTAAAATGCATAATTCATATTTATTTTATTTACTATTTTGTACATGTGTAAAAGTGCTGTTTCTTCTGATTCTTGGATGGTCAGTGAAGGTGACGCAACGTTGTGTGAGAGAGAGAGGGAGAAAGTTCGAGAGATGCTCGGAGGACAGTGTGAGCTAACGTCGTGTTTTAAGAGAAAGTTTTTTTTGTACCGTGGTGTTTTTAAAAAAAGAAAAGAAGCCATCGGGAGAGTGAAGTGCGATAAAAACTCAGTAGTTTCAACTCGGAGCTTATGGACTGTGTTTTCATCGCTTATTACTTGCTTATTGAGATTGTAAAAAAACAACCTCATATCAAAGACTGAGGCTACGGTTCGCCTACCCCGCGAAACCGCAGAAGCTGACGGTGGATCGTTACCGAACTGGACAACGAGACAGACGGATCCCAGATAGCACTCTGAGTGCCCGCGACGCTCAGAGTACCTCTGGCTACGTGGGAAACAGCGGCGGGACGAGACGTATTGGACCGGGTGGGACCGCGCACCTGCACCGCCATTGACGCCACACCACTGCCCGGAGCCCGCTGAGCACTGAGAGGACAACGCGAGGAAAGACCCGGAGCTGAACTACAAGTATCGGTTGAATAAACGCTGTACACAAGGTACCTTCTTTCTTTTTGTTTATTTTGCTCAGTGAGTGAAGCGACCATCAGTTTTTGGTCTCACCGCACCCAAGCATCGATACAGGCCTGCAACGTAGGGTGTATATAGATGCCGGCTTTAGTTAAATTGTAATGTATTCATTGTGTCTGTGAGCATTGTTTATGTTACAGTCCCTTGAAATGTGCATTTAACTGGATTTTGAGCTTTATTATTTTCTTTTGTAATTAAAGGGAGGGGATTTTTTTATACTTACCTCGTGTCTGGTGTTAAGTTAATTCAGGTATTTGTATCTGTTTGGAATATCTTTGTGTGAGTAAAAGTATAGCCCTGCGACCCAAAATAGTATAAATAGCTCTAGAGTCAGACTATTTAGTACGAGAGTACACACATTAAGGAACCCCTAGCCCACTCAAGTAAATAATGAGCAAACAAGGGCTACACAGAGCATAAATGAATTTAAGCTAAACTACAGTGACCAACCAGAGGAGCCAGGACCAAGACAGTGCCCCCAGCTGGACATGAGCCTAGACAGCCAGGGCAGAGCAAGGCCAAAAGCCGTGCCATTATTGTTCGACGTTAAACCGGTTCGTGGCACTAAAATTGTTGGAGATCGCTGCTTTACAATAATTTTTCTGTAAACCAGATATAACAAACTGTATATTTCTGTAATTCTAAGTGCCAGCAGTATTTTCTTTTTTTGAGTAAAATCACTTTAGAGTGGTATGAAAACCACAACAAGGTACATATTTCAGAGAGTAATACAGTGGAAAGAAAAACTAACATGATTATTGGGTAATACAAAGACACCACTCCTGAAGGATACCCGCCACCGTAGGGGAGATTAATACTTTTTTCAGATGTGTAACAACATAAACATTTGTCCCATAGTCTGTTTCATGGTACGATGACGGGACCTTTGGACCTGGCCTCCTTTATTTACACCTGCGGACTGCCCTGCCCGACCCGTCTGGGAGTTCTTCAGTCCTGTACCGGACCTGTCCACGTTCAACAGCCACTGGTCCACTGTAGCTTAGGTCCTGAATCTATAGCCCGTCCGTCCGTGTGGAGCAGATCCCTTTCTCAATGTGGGTCTCCCCGAGGTTTCTCACTTTTTTCCCACTGGGTTTTTGTGAGTTTTCTTTGCCGATGCAGGAGGGTCTGTTGGGCAGTTAATGTCCAACAAAAAGGATGTGGTGATGATCCAGGACACTTTAACATTCTACAACATGTATGGACATGTATCAACATGTGTTCTATATTCTTTATGTGTTTTAACTGTTGATCCTCTGATCTGTGTTGGTGATTTCAATGGTTTTGTTAAGTCCTCTGAGATTACTTCTGTTGTGACCTAGGGCTATACAAGAATAAATTGTATTGTGTTGTAAAAACAAAATTACAAATATTAAAATTAACATATTGTTTCTGTAGGAGCTTTATTGCTTTAATATAAAATGTAACGTGCTTTGGAGGCTGTGTAAGGGCTATTTGACCAAGAAGGAGAGTGAGGGGTGTTGGGCCAGATGACCTGGCCTCCACAGTCACCGGACCTGAACCCAATCTAGATTGTGGATTGGGTTCATCTCTGGGAACTCCTTCAAGACTGTTGGAAGACCATTTTAGGTCACTACCTCTAAAAGCTCATCAAGAGAATGCCAAGAGTGTGCGAAGCAGTAATCAGAGCAAAATGTGGCTACTTTGAAAAACCTAGAATATAAGACATATTTTCATTTGTTTCATACTTCTTTTTTTCATAGTCATGAAAATAAAAAACTCGAATGAGAAGGTGTGTAGAGGACGTGTGTGTAGAGGACGTATGACATTTACAAGTTTTGCAGATGATTATAAATGAGAATATTAGATATATCATAACTCTTAATATATTGGGCATACATTCTTATTTTTAAATGACAAAAAAAGAAGAAATTAGTTCAATATATGTCTTGGATTATTCCAACTCTACGTAGCCCATGAGGTCAGTTCTAACAAACATATTTTCCTAATCCACTTATTCAAATGAGTTGCTCACTCAGGCAGCGCCAAAGAGCCTTTCTCCAAAAGGCATCTGCAGCTGTAGTAAGTATAGATGCCATGAAACATAAATTATGAGCAATAAATATTGTCACTGGGTCTGCGTGGTTAAAATAGTGTAAAGGTAGTAGTGAATAGTACATTCGAAAATCACTTGTAGAATACAGACCTCTAGACCCTGCCTAGTGAATATACATATATACATTTTCTTTGTTCACCCTCACCCCATTTCTGGGCCGAGATTTCCGAGATGGTTCCAGGGATCTGCTGTCACCCCTCTTCCAGTTTGGGGGTCACAGCCCCGACTGCACCGATCACCACGGGCACTACTGTCACCTACTCGAGCTTCTCATGCTCTTTTTTCCTACAGTATAATGTTACCATCACGTGGAGGGGCCTTCGTCCACCACCACAGCTTTCCTCTGCCCTTCGTCCACCACCATGATAGAGAAGAGCGTATTGTTCTCATTGAGCTTTTTCTGGATAAATAAAGACAGGGAGCCAGTTCACTCCACTGGCTCCCTGTGGAGTACAAAATAAAGTTTAAAATCCTTCTCTTAACATATAAAGCCATAAATGGCTTGGCCCCCTCTTATCTCCAAGACACGTTAGTGTCATATCAACCAAGTCGAGCGTTGCGCTCACAAAACGCCAGACGTCTGGTGGTTCTACGTCATGGTGCTACGTCCCTTAGGACTTCGCTAGTGGGATATCACTCGTGACCCCCAGGTCACACGCCAGAGAGATCAAAATAATTTGCTCCAATCACCAGCCACCCTCCTCTATAAAGGCCCCTGCACAAGGCCGCACCCCCTCTTTCACTCTGGCGCCGATTGAGATCTACCAGTACTTACTTTATTCCAGAGAAAGATGTCCTCTGATGCTCGTCCGAGTTCCCCTTCGCCCTCCGGCGTCGGACGTCGTCGTTGCTCGACGTGTCGAGTCAGGCTCCAGCGCACGGACCAGCACTCCAGCTGCTTCATGTGCCTGGGCCCGGGCCATGCGGCGTTGAGCGCCACCTGCACCTCGTGTCTCGCTCTCCCCAGGGAGGAGAGCAAACGCAGGCATGCGTACCTCGCCGCTGCAGCGCCCCGTCCGGACTCCTCTCAGGACGAGGAGTCTGAGACTGACTGGGCCCCACTCGACCTTCCACCCGTGCCCGCGGAGTGGGGTGACTGTGAGGACGGAGAGGTTTCGGAGGTCGGCTCCCTCGCTGGACGAGGTGGTGTCGAACCCGGAGCCGGACCGCTTCCCACTGGACCACATGCCTGGGCTCTACTCCTCCGCGGCGGCCATCATGGATGCCCCCCTGCCACCGCAGCCGACCCAGAGGGCGGAGGACTTCACCTCTGGTTACGCCACCACTCGAGGGAGGAGGAGGATACAGCCCACGTTGTGCCCGCGGATGGACCCGATCGTCCATTACGCGACACGTGAGTTGCCAAAGCCCCTAGCGGCCAAGAGGCCCGCTTTGGGCTACGGCATGTATTGCAGCGTGCAGGACTGGTCCTGGACCGGCAGGGTCCCGGACATCGAGGATTCGGTCCGCATGGCCCTGCACCCCTCCGCATCCGCATTGTTCACTTCCTCCTCCGTCGAGCAAAGACGTGTCTTAGTCCGCTCCTGCTTCTGAACGGCTTGCTATCTCCTGTTTTTGTCTTTTTTCCTGGAGCTTTGCCACAGACAACTTTAACAGAATGGAAATGATTAATTGGTCCCTCAACGCAATTGATTCTATCTTTTCAACACGTAAGCGTGGGTCTGGAGAGCCCGTGTGTCCGGACGGGACCTCACCGGCGGGGTATACGCTTGACAGCTGGAACAAGTGGCAGCCCTCTGTCTGTCGACCCTGTCCATTGAAGATTCGGAAGACGTATATATCTTTGGCATTTTGGTGGTGGGAATCCTCCTGTTTGGGTTTGGAGCGATCCTCTTCTACCACAAATTCGGAGGCATGGCAGTTCGCAAGATTCACGACCTGCTGGCCGATAAAATTGATGGGATGTACAAGGAGCTTAGCCGTGTCGTGGTTGAGAGTGCCGTGTCTGGACAAAGAAGGGTGGTTTTGGTGGAACAGTTGATCAAAGACCTCGCAGCTCGTTCACTTGATGGACATAAGACTTTGGAATTGAGATTGAATGACATTGTTTGTCACGCTTGAACTCTCTGACCCGGCTTGGATTTGCCCCTGTGTACGGGGTCTGAGGGCGCCGCAATTCGGTTTAATTGGAATTAATAGAATATCTGCCTGCTTTTGACTGCGACATTGCAGGCGATGTGTTTTTCTCCTCCTGTGGCTTCTCTCCACTCTTATCTCACATTCCTCAGCCAAGGCCATAAACAAGGTCCCACAATCTACAACAACTCACACTACTTCAGTCTTCAGCAAGGATCCCCCACCCCCGCCTCCCTCTACCTATCCATCTTGCTCCCTCCCTCCCCTCCATTCCTTATTGTTTTCCTACTCACCCCCTCCCTGATCCCGCCCCCCTCTGACAGCTACATTGGGCCGGCCGAAGAGGTGCTCTTCCCGAGAAAAAAAATCCGTGGTTTATAAAAATCACAATGTGTCTATCCAATTGTCTGTGAACTGTATGTTATTGCTCTCTGCTGTTTCTTGCTGCACACAGCGCCGCAAATGGCGAAGTGGCACGCTCTCTGCCAAAACAATTTCCAAGTGATAACTTTGTTACTCACGTGGCAATAAAAATGATTCTGATTCTGATTCTGGTGTGGCCCGGCACCAGACCTCTCCTTCCCTCCGAGCGGGACAGGACGTCTTTGGCTATGCTGACAGATGTTACGCCAATGCGGCACAGGTCGTCGCTGTGGCAAATAACATGGCCTTCATCACGGGGGCCCTGGATAGGTCGCTCTCTTCTGGCCAGGCGCTCAGTGGAGACACCTTATCGCAGGCGAGGACCACTTCAGCGGCGATCCTGCGCATGTGCCAGGCGCTAGCTGTCGATGGCGGCCGCTCCATGGCAGCAGCTCAAGTCGGGGCCAGGCACCTTTGGCTTGGGCTAGCCAACATCAGGGAGGCGGAGAAGAGGCAGCTGCTGTTTCCCAGACGTCCCTCTTCGGTCCGGACATGCAGACCCTGGTGGCTAGACTGGAGACCGCAGCCAAGGACTCGGCTAGCCTAGCCCAGCACGTAGCGCCGAGGCGCGAGGCCTGCCCACCAGCACGGAGCCGGGACAGAGGCAGGGAGCGTTCGCCCGGGAGGCGCCCTGACCCATATCCACGCTCTGTGGCTTATCGTCCCCCCTCGACGAGGCCCCCGGGTCCAGACAGGCCCACGGGAGGCTCGCAGGACCAACGCACCCACCGTCGACCTCCCTATGGCAGAGGAGGTCGGGGTGGGAAGAATTCTTTCAATAAAGGCCGACCGGCATTTCATCATTACTCGCTGTCTGAGTCTCATTTGGGGGTATGTAACATGTCAAATAACCTTGTGAATTCTGATTGTGTTACTTCTTGAGCACATAACGTTGCTTCGCTAGGCCTGCAGTGCGCTACGCGAGCTACGAGCTCCGGTTCTCTGGTTCATGCTATATGGAGCTATTATTGTTTCAATAATATTTGTGTGTGCGTAAAAAGATTTGTGCGTGCGTAACCAGATTTGTGTGTGCGTACCCAGATTTGTGTGTGCGTAACCAGATTTGTGCGTGCGTAACCAGATTTGTGTGTGTGTAAAAGAAATATTTGTGCGTGTGTAAATAGATTTGTATGTACGTATCAAGATTTGTGTGTGCGTAAAAAGATTTGTGTGTGCGTAAAAAGATTTGTGTGTGCATAGAAAGATTTGTGTGTGTGTAAAGAAAAAAAAAAGTAAGTTTTACACACAAGTTTTTTTTTTACACACGAATCTTTTGACGCAGTCCTGCCTTCGCAGATTCGCAAGTGTAACTTGGACTGTGTGCGTGCGTAAACAGATTTGTGTGTGTGTAATTTGACATTTGTATCTGTAGCAGAACAATTTGTGTGTAAATAACCGCGTTGTACAAAGAGAAGAACGAAAAAAGCCTAAGTGCTACGCACAGGCTCTGTTTTACACACGAATCTCTTTTTGACACACCTCTGCCGCCAAGCGTGTGTCAAAAAGATTTGTAAGTGTAATGTGGTTGTTCTAGCAGTACACCAGCAGATGGTGCTGTTGTAGCTGGTTATTACCTACACGCAAGCAAACCAACAAGTGTAGATAGAGAAAACCGAAGGATTTAAGAAGAAGAAAAGTTCAGGATGACAAGGAACACTAAAATTCCCACAAAATCCGACCTTTATGAAAGCTGTAGGTTATCTGTCAGCTGTTTTAGTTTACTTTGAGTTCTATGGGGAAAATTTCTGTGTAGCCAACGTGAATTTAGTCTGCAGTACGTGAGAATCCTTCAGCTCCAAGCTAGTAACACCCTATCCAGTTATTATAATAGATCCATGTATCATACAGTGGTGTGAATGACAGGATTTTGAAAATAGGAAAAAAATATCATAAACAGCTGCGGTAGTGTGTCTTGTCAAGGCAGTAGGTTTTGGTTTGCTTGCGTGTAGGTAATAACCAGCTACAACAGCACCATCTGCTGGTGTACTGCTAGAACAACCACATTACACTTACAAATCTTTTTGACACACGCTTGGCGGCAGAGGTGTGTCAAAAAGAGATTCGTGTGTAAAACAGAGCCTGTGCGTAGCACTTAGGCTTTTTTCGTTCTTCTCTTTGTACAACGCGGTTATTTACACACAAATTGTTCTGCTACAGATACAAATGTCAAATTACACACACACAAATCTGTTTACGCACGCACACAGTCCAAGTTACACTTGCGAATCTGCGAAGGCAGGACTGCGTCAAAAGATTTGTGTGTAAAAAAAAAACTTGTGTGTAAAACTTACTTTTTTTTTTCTTTACACACACACAAATCTTTCTACGCACACACAAATCTTTTTACGCACACACAAATCTTTTTACGCACACACAAATCTTGATACGTACATACAAATCTATTTACACACGCACAAATATTTCTTTTACACACACACAAATCTGGTTACGCACGCACAAATCTGGTTACGCACACACAAATCTGGGTACGCACACACAAATCTGGTTATGCACGCACAAATCTTTTTACGCACACACAAATATTATTGAAACAATAATAGCTCCATAATGCTATGCCCTCCCAGAGAGAGGTCAGGCGGAGGGATCTGGTGAGTAGTGGTGTGTGTGCTTCGGCCGAACGCGTGTTAGCATCTCTGAGCTACAAGGCTAACACGGGGTCTCCCACTCCAGGGGCTCGCCCCCCCCTCCATGAGGCAAGAGCCAGGGGGGGGCACAGCAGCCGAGTCACGTGGGATGAGCAGTCCCGTACTTATGACGTCGGGCCTGCAGGACACGTGACCGCCCCCGGCGCTCACGGTGTGACGCAGGGGGCCCCCCGGCCCATTTGTCCACCCCCCCTCCCTGCTAGGAACACCAGGAGAGGGCGGGGCCGTGACGTCTCGTGTTCCAGCTCCCGTTCCGCCCCTCACAGACTTCTACAGCATCTGGAGGGAGCAAGGTTTGCTGACAGATCTATGGCTGGAGAAAACATTGCGCAGGGGTTACGCACTGCAATTCTCCCGGAAGCCACCACCATTCCGAGGCGTACGGGCAGTACGCTCTCAGGTACGGGGATCATTAGAGGCACTACAAGCGGAGGTCTCCTCCCTGCTGAGTCGAGGCGCAGCAGTGGAGGTAGACCCGCAGGACGCCACCAGGGGGCTGTACTCCCCTTACTTCTTAGTGCCAAAGAAGTCAGGCGGGGTGCGTCCCGTTTTGGATCTGCGCGTTTTGAACGAGTGCATTTCCAAACGGCAGTTTCGGATGCTGTCCACAAAGCAGCTCCTCGAGTGTGTCAGGCAGGGAGATTGGATGTCCTCCATAGACCTGACAGACGCTTACTTCCACGTGCCGATAGTGCCGGAACACAGGAGGTTTCTGCGCTTCGCAGTGGGAGAGAGGAATTACGAGTACTGCCGTCTCCCCTTCGGCTACGCACTCGCGCCTCGCACTTTTTCCAAGTGCGTGGAGGCAGCACTGGAGCCGCTCAGACGCGCAGGGGTAAGAATTTTAACCTACATAGACGACTGGTTAATTCTGGCCTCATCCAGGGAAGTGGCCGTGAGTCACACGCACTGGGTCCTGTCCCACATACAGAGTCTGGGCTTTGTGGTAAACAGGGAGAAAAGCAAGCTGCAGCCAGCTCAGCGCATGATTTATCTCGGCCTGCAGCTAGACTCTGTGACATTCCGTGCTGCATTGTCCGTGGACAGACGGATGAACATTACCCGTCTGGCCAGGGAGGTTCTGGCGGGCCCCAGAGTCCCCGCTCGGCGCCTCAGGTCCCTGCTGGGAATGATGGCGGCGGCTCATGCTGTGGTGCGGCTAGGCCTTCTCCACATGAGGAATTTTCAGAGGTGGTTCTCACGCCTCAGGCTTCACCCCTCCCGGGACGGGGGGAGGCTGATCTGGGTTCCCCAAGTGGCAGCATCGGACATCAGGTTCTGGCTCACTCCGGGTCTATTGCGGGACGGAGTGACTCTGGCCTGCGCCGTGTCTCACGTGGAGGTGTTCACGGACGCGTCACTCGAAGGATGGGGCGGGGCCCTTAGGCGTGGACGCTCTGGCTCATTACCCAGGTCAGAGGGCCTGCTGTACGCTTTCCCACCAGTGCGTCTCCTGCCGGTCCTGCTGCGGAGGATCGAACAGGAGAGGAGGTCGGTGATCCTGGTGGCTCCGGACAGTCCGCATGCCCGGTGGTTCCCCTTCCTGAGGGGCATGGCGGTGATGGAGCCCTGGGCCCTCCCGGACGAGCCGGGGGCTCTAGTCCAGGGGGGGGGAGCCCTATTTTCACGCCTGATAATCGGCCGCAGGCTCTGGGTTTGGAGGCTGAGAGGCGGAACCTCGTAGACCTGGGTCTTCCCCCTGAGGTGGTGGAGACCATTCAGGGGGCGAGGGCACCGTCCACTTTGAGGGCCTACGCCACGAGGTGGAGGCTCTTCAGCGACTGGTGCGGTTCCCGTTCCTGGGATCCCAGGCGTTGCCCGCTGGAGGGGGTCCTGGGATTCCTACAGGAGCTTTTTGACAAAGGGAGGGCTGTCGCCACCTTGGCGGTGTTTGCGGCAGCCATTACCTCGGGTCACAACGGATTCGGGGGGTTCACAGCCCGCTCTCATCCGTTGGTTAAACGTTTTCTGCGGGGGGCGCGCAGGAGGAGGCCCCCGCTCCAGAGAACGCCCCCGGTTTGGGACCTCAGGGTGGTCCTTAGGGGGCTGTCGGGTCCGCCTTTTGAACCGGCGGCGGAGGCGAGTCCCGAGTGCGTCGCCTTTAAGACGGCCCTCTTGCTGGCGTTGGCGTCTGCTAAGAGGGCGGGCGACTTGTGTGCGCTCTCTGTCCATGCGTCTTGCCTGTCCTTTGGAGAAGGCGACGGCATGGTGGAATTGTGGCCCAATCCGGCCTTTCTCCCCAAGGTCATCACGTCGGCCTTTAGGTCGAGAGTCATCAGGATTAGGACTTTCTATCCGCCACCTCATGCCTCCCCCGAGGAGGAGCGGCGGCACCTTCTGTGTCCTGTCAGAATGCTGAGGCATTATCTGGCCATGACGTCGTCATTCAGGTTGAGTGGTCAGCTGTTTGTGTGTCTGGGCCCCAAGAACAGGGGCGCCCCGCTGTCGGCTCAGCGGCTGGCGCACTGGGTCGCCACGGCTGTGCGGCGGGCGTATCAGACGCAGGGTCTGGCCCCCCCCGGTGGGCTTCAGGTCGCATTCCACGCGTGGGATGGCGGCCTCTACGGCCCTTCTCAGGGGGGCGTCGGTCGAGGACGTCTGCCGTGCGGCTTCTTGGGCGTCGTCCTCTTCTTTCGTCCGGTCTTATCTTTTGGATGTGTCGGACCGGTCGGTGGCCCATTCCGTGCTGAGTGCAGCGGACTGAGTTAGACCGTTAGGTCCCTCCTCTGAGGGGGCCTTCGGTTGACTTTCCGCCCTGGTTCAGGAGCTCTCGGGAGAGGCGCCCTACAGGTGCGGTACTTATATGTGTGTTTTGGTCGGTCAGGTAGTCCACGTCAGGACCTCTTGGGAGAGGCGTCCTGGGACCACGGGTGACCTACGGTCTGTGTTACGTGAGGGTATCCTTGGTAGGAGTGGCCCTGTAACACGCATTTGCTTCTTCTGCCCTGAGTCCTCTCACTGTGTGAGGGTCTTGTTCGGGCGGAGCTCCAATCACCCTTCGCTGGCCTGCTGGGAGTACATGTTCCTACGGCCTCCGCGTTGTGTCCCACTAGCGAAGTCCTAAGGGACGTAGCACCATGACGTAGAATTAATAGTTACCTAATGTAACTTAAGTTCTACGAATAGGTGCGTAGTCCCTTAGCTACGAGCCCATCAGGCCAGCCCGGCATGGCAGAGTTCAAGAGGGGGTGCGGCCTTGTGCAGGGGCCTTTATAAATGAGGGTGGCTGGTGATTGGAGCAAATTATTTTGATCTCTCTGGCGTGTGACCTGGGGGTCACGAGTGATATCCCACTAGGGAAGTCCTAAGTATGGAGCTATTATTGTTTCAATAATATTTGTGTGTGCGTAAAAAGATTTGTGCGTGCGTAACCAGATTTGTGTGTGCGTACCCAGATTTGTGTGTGCGTAACCAGATTTGTGCGTGCGTAACCAGATTTGTGTGTGTGTAAAAGAAATATTTGTGCGTGTGTAAATAGATTTGTATGTACGTATCAAGATTTGTGTGTGCGTAAAAAGATTTGTGTGTGCGTAAAAAGATTTGTGTGTGCGTAGAAAGATTTGTGTGTGTGTAAAGAAAAAAAAAGTAAGTTTTACACACAAGTTTTTTTTTTACACACGAATCTTTTGACGCAGTCCTGCCTTCGCAGATTCGCAAGTGTAACTTGGACTGTGTGCGTGCGTAAACAGATTTGTGTGTGTGTAATTTGACATTTGTATCTGTAGCAGAACAATTTGTGTGTAAATAACCGCGTTGTACAAAGAGAAGAACGAAAAAAGCCTAAGTGCTACGCACAGGCTCTGTTTTACACACGAATCTCTTTTTGACACACCTCTGCCGCAAGCGTGTGTCAAAAAGATTTGTAAGTGTAATGTGGTTGTTCTAGCAGTACACCAGCAGATGGTGCTGTTGTAGCTGGTTATTACCTACACGCAAGCAAACCAAAACCTACTGCCTTGACAAGACACACTACCGCAGCTGTTTATGATATTTTTTTCCTATTTTCAAAATCCTGTCATTCACACCACTGTATGATACATGGATCTATTATAATAACTGGATAGGGTGTTACTAGCTTGGAGCTGAAGGATTCTCACGTACTGCAGACTAAATTCACGTTGGCTACACAGAAATTTTCCCCATAGAACTCAAAGTAAACTAAAACAGCTGACAGATAACCTACAGCTTTCATAAAGGTCGGATTTTGTGGGAATTTTAGTGTTCCTTGTCATCCTGAACTTTTCTTCTTCTTAAATCCTTCGGTTTTCTCTATCTACACTTGTTGGTTTGCTTGCGTGTAGGTAATAACCAGCTACAACAGCACCATCTGCTGGTGTACTGCTAGAACAACCACATTACACTTACAAATCTTTTTGACACACGCTTGGCGGCAGAGGTGTGTCAAAAAGAGATTCGTGTGTAAAACAGAGCCTGTGCGTAGCACTTAGGCTTTTTTCGTTCTTCTCTTTGTACAACGCGGTTATTTACACACAAATTGTTCTGCTACAGATACAAATGTCAAATTACACACACACAAATCTGTTTACGCACGCACACAGTCCAAGTTACACTTGCGAATCTGCGAAGGCAGGACTGCGTCAAAAGATTCGTGTGTAAAAAAAAAACTTGTGTGTAAAACTTACTTTTTTTTTTCTTTACACACACACAGATCTTTCTACGCACACACAAATCTTTTTACGCACACACAAATCTTTTTACGCACACACAAATCTTGATACGTACATACAAATCTATTTACACACGCACAAATATTTCTTTTACACACACACAAATCTGGTTACGCACGCACAAATCTGGTTACGCACACACAAATCTGGGTACGCACACACAAATCTGGTTACGCACGCACAAATCTTTTTACGCACACACAAATATTATTGAAACAATAATAGCTCCATACTAAGGGACTACGCACCTATTACATTAGGTAACTATTAATTCCTAAGGTCTCAAAAATCACTGTTGGCGGCAGAGCATTTAGCTACCAAGCTCCTTTACTGTGGAATCATCTTCCTATTCATGTTAAGGAAGCAGATACGGTCTCCACATTCAAGGCCAGGCTTAAAGCACTCTACTTTAATTTAGCATATAATTAGGTAATATATAATATATGGTGTATATATAATATATATATATGCTGTATTATGTTATATATTATGTTATATATTATGCTGTATGTTATGTTATGTATTATTTATGATATATATGGTATGTATGGTATATATGATGTATATGATTTATAATATATAATTAGGTTTGCCTGGATCGGTTTGCACACCTGGTGTGCAATCCATGAATCTTGGTGCTGTAACCTAGACTAGCCTAGCCGTGGCTGCTGCTGCTGTCTCACCTCCTTTCAGATACGCTCTCTTTATTCAAGGCTAGGTTTAAAACAGTCCTCTTTAGTTTAGAATATGGCTAGGAAGGTAAGACTCAGGGAAGGCTAAACTCCTCAGAGTGTCAGTCAAGCTGCATAGGGAGTCAGTTTGCTGGGAGAAGTATGGTAACTTGAGCACTATCCTCTCCTCCTTCCTACTTTATCTATTTAGCATTTTTAGGATTTTGACTGTAGTTTGTTCATTGCTATTCACCCGTTGTCCCATTGTCTGTTTCATGGTACGATGACGGGATCTCTGAGCCTGGCCTCCTCCATCTACGCCTGCGGACTGCCCCGCCCGACCCGCCTGGGAGTGCTTCAGTCCTGCACCGGACCTGTCCACGTTCAGCGGCCACTGGTCCACGTTCTGTAGCTAGCTTAGGTCCTAGATCATTAGCCTGTCCGTCCGGAGGAGCGGATCCCTTTCTCATATGGGTCTCCCTCCCTGTGGGTTTCCCTAGTTCTCCCCAAGGTTTCTCACTTTTTCCCACTGGGTTTTTTAAGAGTTTTTCCTCGTCGATGCAGGAGGGTCTTGTTGGACAGTTCGTGTCCAACAGAAAGGATTGGTGATGATCCAGGACACTTTAGCATTCTACAACATGTATGGACATTTTCTTCTGTGTGTGCTTTATATTCTTCATGTGTTTTAACTGTTGATTCTCTGACCTGTGTTGGTGATTTCAATGGTTTTGTTAAGTCCTCTGAGATGACTTTTGTTGTGACCTAGGGCTATACAAGAATAAATTGTATTGTATTGTATTGTATTGTATAGATAGAGGAGTAAGTAAAGCCAGGTGACGCTTCTTGAAAGTGTCCTGACAACATGGGGCAGAGAATAGGCTTTTCTTGCAGGTGCATTAGACACTGTTTTAATTCCCAAGGGGAGAGAAAATCAGAAAGGTACTCATTAGTAATATGAGGTTTCCTGCAGGTCAAGGAGGGCAGAGGACTGTGGGTGATTAAATGTGCTAAATGAAACGCTAATTTAATGAGCAACCAACTGCCTTTTGTTTTGTCTTTGTCTAATCATTCAAAGGAGCAAATCACCAAAAATGGATTGCTTTTCTTTCTGGCAGGTTGGTGTAATTGCAGTGATTTTTACTGAACAATAAATGTACAGCAATACAGTGTGCAAACATCAAAGAATGTGGTCAATTAAAACCGAATTGAAATAGGATGTGTATATATTGTGGGATCCAACCCACGACCTTCAGACCCAAAGGCCAATGCTTTACCAAGTTAGCAACTGTTGCCATAATGCTACACAATCATAATACTAGAAAAGCTTCCATAGAGCGCAGACCTCTGCAGTTACAGTTCTTAGAATAAAACAGACAATAATTCGGATCACCTCCAAAATTGAATCAGCTGTTTTTTGTGCAATGTGCTCATTTCTTGAGGATTTTTACAAATCCGCCAATGACTTTTTGAGTGATGTTGCTCACAGACAAACATATAGACAAACACTGGTGATCACTTAACCTCCTGGATATTAAACGGAGTCAAGGGGAGGGTGCAGTTGTGTTCTCAAATGCCGCTTTTCCACAGTAACGGTACGGTACGGTTTGACTCGACACGGTATGCCACGGCCCAGTTCGTTTGGTTTTCCATCAAAAATAGTACCTCCTAGCATCTCCTCAGCGTTGTCAGACCACGTAATGTACGAGCGACACGTACCACAGTCACATATCTAGGCCAGGGGTGCTCAATACGTCGATCGCGATCTACCAGTCGATCGCAAAGGTAGTATTGGTAGATCGCATAAATAAATAAAAAATTACACATTCTAAACGAATATATACAAAAAACTCCAGGCAAAGTGGAGATTTTTGAAAACTCCGTTAATGCATTTGTGTGTAGACAGAGATAACCGGAGTTTTGCGTTCTCGCACGCCACAGTACCCCCCTAAATTCCTCTGATCACTGAAGCATGGATCATACTACCTTAAAAACTGTTCGCTGTGAGATGCTCGCAGCAGCGAACATCCTCGCTCCACATCAGAGAGCAG
The DNA here is from genome assembly GCA_964034765.1 of Knipowitschia caucasica. Classification (NCBI taxonomy): domain Eukaryota; kingdom Metazoa; phylum Chordata; class Actinopteri; order Gobiiformes; family Gobiidae; genus Knipowitschia; species Knipowitschia caucasica. The sequence continues at coordinate 33,262,977 of OZ035826.1, forward strand.
CAAAGTGATCGCGGGGACTCACGCTCGAAAACAACCAAACCAGGACTAAACCAGGACTAAACCAGGACTAAACCAGGGCTGAGGACGGGGTTGTACTGATACTATGCATACATCCATCCACTGTGTGGCGCTGTTGCCTCAGTTACTGCCTGACGTGCTGAATAAAAGGTACTGAAATTGCATCCTGAGTTCGAGTGCAGTCAATACATGGTACCAGGAGTAAATTAAGGACATTTACACAAAATGAACAACATTCGACCACCAGAAGAGTTGAAACTCTCGGGGAATGTGAACGAAAACTGGAAATCCTTCAGGCAGAGTTTTGAGCTGTATTTGTTGGCAGCTGGCCTCGATGACGCGGACGAAAAGCGCAAAGTAGCATTGTTGCTAACGGTTGCGGGCCGCGGAGCACTGGATGTGTTTAACACATTTCAATTCGAAGATGAAGATTATGGATTGAATGATGTTGTGACAAAATTTGAGGACTACTGCACGCCACGAAGAAATGAAACCTATGAACGGTACGTGTTCAGAAACAGGATGCAAAATGAAAACGAGTCCATAGAGCAGTATGTAACAGATCTACGTCTCAAAAGTCAGTCCTGTAATTTTGGTACTCTCTGTGATTCAATGATACGTGACCAAATTGTGATCGGAGTACAGGACAAGAGGGTGAGGATGCTATTGCTAAAAGAAACGGATCTCACGGTGGAGGAAGCCGTACGCATTTGTCAAGCATCCGAGAGCACTAAGTTACAGCTAAAAACTTTTGACAATGACTGTGAACCAGCGACTGTGGACGCCATAAAGAAAGGCGCCAGAGAGACAGAAAAGAGGCGTTTTAGAGACACTAAAGACAAAAAGAGAGACAAAAGGGACTGTGAAAGATGCGGAAATAAGCATGCCCCAAAGCAATGCCCAGCATATGGAAAAGACTGCAGGAAATGTGGTGGCAGAAACCACTTTGCAAAGTGCTGTTTCGCAAAGAGAAAAGTCCACATGGTGAGACAGGACAAGACGGCGAGCAGCGGTGACGAGGAAGAACCTCTGTATCTGGATGCAGTTACACTAACGGACATGGACGGTACTGAGGATGAATGGATTGCACATCTAAAAGTCAACGGTGTTGAAGTGCCACTGAAAATTGACACTGGTGCAGAGATAAACGTTTTGCCATTAAAATATTTTAACAAACTGAGTCCAAAACCGCAAGTGAGGCCAAAGAAACTGAACTTGAGAGCATACAACAACCAGCCTATTTCCCACAAAGGAGTGTTTCGAGCAACTATCAAAGGGGACGGTCGTTCCTGCAATGCTCTGTTTGTCCTTGTGGAGGAGGAAAGACAACCGATACTAGGACTCAAGGCAAGTAAAAAGATGGGACTAATCAAAAGGATTAATGTTATCGATGGCACAGTTCTTAATACTGCCAATTCACAACAGAAAAACGCAAAAGAAAGTCCGAACACAAAAAATGAAACTGTGAAAAAGTACAGTGATATTTTTCATGGTGTTGGCTGTCTACCAAACAAATACAAAATACAGCTAAAGGACAATGCAGAACCAGTGATACACGCAGCAAGAAAAGTGCCTGTAGCACTCAAAGAGAGACTAAGAAAGGAGTTACAGACACTCATTGCCAAAGGAATTATCAGGAAAGTTGAGGAACCGACAGACTGGGTGAATTCTCTTGTTATTGTGGAAAAGAAAAACGGAGATCTGAGATTGTGCATAGACCCAAGAGATTTGAATAAGTGGATCAAAAGAGAACATTTCAAGTTGCCTACGAAGACAGACATTACAAGGGCAATGGCAGGTGCACGTTACTTTTCCAAACTGGACGCGTCATCAGGTTTCTACCAAATTGAACTGGATGAGGAAAGCGCAAAATTGTGCACGTTCAATACGCCCTTCGGAAGGCATTGTTTTCTGCCCATGCCTTTCGGGATTGCATCTGCACCTGAAGTTTTTCACCGGACTGTTCAACAGATGTTCGATGGTGTGGAAGGAGTTGGAGTATTCCTTGATGACGTGGTCATATGGGGAACCACACGAGCTGAGCATGACGAGCGTTTGGCAAAAGTAATGGAAAAAGCAAAGCAAAAAGGGCTGAAACTGAATAAACAAAAATGTCAGTTTGGGGTGAGTGAAATAACTTACCTGGGAGACAAACTGTCTGCTGCAGGGATACAGCCGGATCCCGAAAAGGTGAGAGCAATCACACACATGCCCATGCCCGAAAACAAGACAGACTTGCAGAGAGCTTTAGGCTTAGTCAACTATGTAGGCCGTTTCATTCCGAACCTGTCGGCTAACACAAAAGCACTACGTAGCCTGCTGGAAAACGGCATAGAATGGCAGTGGAGCCATGAGCACGACACAGAATGGGAGATGCTCAAGAGCAGCCTTGTGAGAGAGCCAGTGCTGAAATTTTATGATCCTGCACTTCCAATCAAAGTTTCCACAGACGCTTCCAAGGACGGTTTAGGAGCGGTGTTGCTTCAGCAGCATGAGGACACATGGTTTCCAATTGCGTATGCCTCTCGCACTATGACAGCAGCAGAGAGAAACTACGCACAAATAGAAAAAGAGACTCTGGGAGCGGTATTTGGATGTGAAAAGTTTCATGAGTACATTTATGGACAAGAAGTGGTGCTAGAGACGGATCACAAACCGCTGATCGCAATCTCCACAAAACCTCTAGGAGAGGCACCACCACGCATTCAACGCCTGCTGCTCCGCCTTCAAAAATACAGTCTCACATTTGAGTTTACACCTGGGAAACACCTCGTTATGGCAGATGCTCTCAGCAGAGCTTCTCTAGACTGTAAAGAGCACTGAACATGATGTGCAAGTGCATGTGGATGCAATAAGGAAGCACATGGCTGTGTCAGACAAAAAATGGAAACAAATCGCGAGAGCTACATCAAATGACGACACACTGCAAAAGGTGATCAAAAAGATTTGTTCACCAGGAGAACAAAACTTGAGCCACCCATACCAAAACTTCAAAGAGGAGCTGTCCGTGATGGAAGGAGTTCTTCTGAAAGGAAAGAGGATTGTCATACCAATTTCAATGCGCTCACAAATGTTACATCTCACACATGAAGGACATTTAGGCATTGAAAAGTGCAAAAGACGTGCAAGAGCCTTACTCTACTGGCCACAAATGAACAAAGACATTGAGAGTTATATCCAACGCTGCGACACATGTCAACAACACAGATACCGACAACAAAAGGAGCCACTCCTAGCCCACAGCAGACCAAATGAGCCTTGGAGAAAGGTTGGCGCAGACTTGTTTCACCTGGCAGGGAAAGATTACCTTGTTATGGTGGACTACTTTTCAAACTACCCAGAAGTTGCTTTTCTCACAGATACTACTGCAAAACAAGTAATCAAACACTGCAAAGCCATTTTTGCAAGACACGGAATCCCTGTGACAGTGGTAAGTGATAATGGACCTCAGTTCAGCAGCCAAGAGTTCAAGGACTTTGCTGACAGTTATGAGTTCAACCACGTAACATCTAGCCCACTGTTTCCACAGTCAAATGGCTTGGCAGAAAAGGCAGTGCAGATTGTAAAAAGACTGTTCAAAAAAGCAGCAGAAACACGCAGTGACATTTACCTAGCGTTGCTTAACTACCGGACTTCGCCACTGGAGTGTGGAAAATCTCCAGCTGAACTTCTGATGAGTAGAGAACTGAGAACCCGTTTACCTTCAGCTTCACTCTTGCTGGAAAAGGAGGAAGAACAGTGTACAAATCAAGCCAAACAAACCCAGGCTTACAACAAAACTGCTAAACCCTTAAGCCCACTATCACAAGAGGACGTGGTACGTGTCAGGTGTGATGGGAGATGGGGACCTGTTGCAAAGATTATAAGAGAGACGGCACCAAGGTCCTATGAAGTCATCACTGAGTACGGCAGCACACTGAGAAGGAATCGACGTCACCTACTAAAAGTACCAAAAACATCTTTTGTGGAGCTCGAGAACAGACGAGATGGACTAATGAAAAACACCAATCCAAAGCGTCCAACTTCCACACAAGGTACCAGTGACATTGTGCATGCTCCAAGTGACACCACCAATGTGACACCTGCAAATGCAGTGCAAGAAAGACCACGCAGAAACATTGTGAAACCTAAAAGACTTATTGAGGAATATTGACTGAGATATACAAAAAAAAAAAAAAAAAAAAAAAAAAACTTGGATTTAAAGGTTAAAGGTACATGTTTTATTTGTTTTACATGTATGCCTTATGTTAAAAAAAAACAAAAAAAAAAAGACTGTTTTATTGACATGCTTTCAATCGTCATGTAAGACCATGTTTCTTATGGTACTGCTATATACGGATTATATATATATATATATATAAAAAGTATATATTGATTTTGTCCATATTGTTACGTTTACATTTAAAAAAAAAAAAAGGGAGATGTACTGATACTATGCATACATCCATGGGCGTCGGACTGGGGGGGTAAAGGGTACAGAGTACCCAGGGCCCATACCCCCCAAGGCGGGGAGGGGCCCTCTAAAGTGTGTCTTTATATTTATATGTATTAGGCATTGTGGTATATTCATATTATTACAATTTGAATGAAAGGGGCCCTGTATAAAAATAACCAACGTTTTAACCTCAGTTTTCCTCTAAAAACAAATGTGTATGCTATATCAGGGCCCTGCCACCCCCTTACAAAAGATCAAATGGTACGACCCACATGTGCGCTTGTTGCTGTGTTGCTGCTGCTGCAGCGAGTTGACTTGTTTGACAAGCAACGGCAGAAGCGGGAAAAATAGAAATGTCTTTTCCAAAGAAAGGAAAATCAGGATTTCAGAAAAGAAAAGAAAGACAGGACAGGGAGAAAAAGTGTAATGAGGGCAAGCAATTGCTTACTCAGTTCTTCCACACGAGGTGAGTATATAGAGACGTGTTAAGGCCACATCAGGAGTAAACCCAGAGACATTTGTTTCTGTATTCTAAACTCACGGAGAGCTAACACTGTGCCGTGTACGTGGTAAAAAAAAAACGTTATCCAGAGTGACACACACAACTGTAAAGGGAGCTCACACACTGTCCACTTCTCCTTCAAAGGCAGGCAGCAAAGAGTTATTTTCATGTACAACCCTGTACCCTATATTCCCACTATTGTCATAATCTGTCCGTCCGTGAGTCTTGCAGTCATAAGTCACGGGTCACTCACTGGCCTCTGCATTGGATCATCTGGTTATAACCATACAAATCACACGCCCCCGCACCGATTTGGAGTTTTCTGGTGACATCTAGTGGTCAAAATAATGTAAATAAGTCTAATGGTCTAAAGGTTTCTAGCTCTACAATTATCTTAGTGTGTAAACAAGGGTGAAATGAGACTTTCTGGTGTGTAAACTATTGCTTTTAAGCCAGAAATGACAACTGACAATCACAGCCCAGACCATGCCCAACTGTAAGCCCCCCTTCTTCTCCACTGGTGCCATTTTTACAGAAAAATTTCAAATGTTCATGTGGGCGGAGTATAAGGCTAGGCACAGGTGTTTAGTTGAAAATGGAATAGGCTTATTTTAAAAAAGATTGCATCGATTGAATTTTGCCACAAAGTCTAAATTGGTGGATAATAATGAACCATAAAAAGTATTTTGTTGTATGTTTGTACAATAACAAATAAGTAACTTACCTACTCATGGTCCATACAAATAAGATAAGATATACTATATATTTTATATGAATAGCCATATACACATATCACATAAAGGCATGCAGGCATATACGTATTAGCTATACACTGTAATGATGGAATATAGTATCTGTTTGCAACCCATGAAAGCTACTTTATTTCAGTTTCAGGAAGAGAAGCATCATGGCCAGATGAAGGCACAATTAAATTATATATATATATATATATATATATATATATATATATATATATATATATATATATATATATATATATATATATATATATATATATATATGCTAGCAGCTGGATAGCTCAGTTGGTAGGGCACAGGACTGGGACCTGGGAGGCCGGGGTTCGAATCCCACAGGGAGCACATTAACACCAACATCCAGTGAGGGTCCTTGGGCAAGACCCTTAATGCTACTGCCTAACTCATAACCATGAAGGTACAAATAAGCAATGAGATGCCGGATCAGCCGTCGCCCGGCCAAACAAGGTCTGCGTCAGGTGCTGGGGAACCAGAGCACCTTGATGAAAAGTGGGCTACTGGAACAAGGCGAAAGTGGACGAGATGCGATAACAGGGCTCACAGACAGTCACAGTTGACCCCGAAACAACTGGTAGCTCAATGCTCCAACATCCACAAACGGCAACTGCTATCACAGCTTGAGATTGATGAAGTACAACACATATATGATGCCACAGTTGCCGAGGTCAGAGGGGAGATCCCACCAACTGCAACTCCCCAACCAGATATTGGGTACATAGCCCCAATGGAACCGATAACGCTGAACGAGGCAGCGACTGACCTGAAAGCTAAGATCATGGCTAGAATGGGCACAGGGCAAAGACACCGGTTACAGCGGTTGTGTGAAGTACCACCTAAGGATCTCATAGAAAGCGTGAATGCAGCAGTGAGGGCAATACCTACCACCACAATCACTGAAACCAATGAGCTGATATACACTTCAGCAGCAGTGATCCTAGAGATGCTTGGCTATAAGAGCAACCATGGGAGCCATGGACAATACCCACCATGGAAAAGACGGTTGGAGGCTAAGATCAAGGCGGCTCGGAGAGAAGTGAGTCAATTAACAGAGGCCCAGAGAGGTGCAATGAAAAGACCAGTACCTGAAGCACTCGAAACTGCCAAACAAAGGCTCCAAGCCCTGGCCAGCCGCCTACAGAGGTACACTAAAGAGAATGAAGCCAGAAGGGTGAACAGGCTGTTCGCAACACAACCTGCGAAGGTATACGCTCAGTGGCAGGGTAACAACAGGGGAGCAGATCCACCGAGGCTGGAGAAGGATGCAGCACATAACAGAAGTGCACAATGGCTGGTGTCCCTGAGAGAGGAGCACAGCCACCTCCCAGAACAGAACTCAGTTACCATCACAGAGGCAGACATCCGAGAAAGAGTCTCAGGTATGAAAAACTGGACAGCACCTGGCCCTGATATGGTCCATGCCTACTGGCTAAGGACACTCACATCACTCCATGAGCGCCTAGCAGCACAAATGAACCAGCTGCTGAGAGATGGGACTCACCCAGAATGGCTAACCGAAGGGCGAACGGTCCTGATCATGAAGGACCCTGTCAAGGGTGCAGTCCCCTCCAACTACCGGCCAATAACCTGTCTCTCCACAACATGGAAGCTCATGTCAGGCATCATTGCGGCTAAGATAAGTGGGCATATGGAACAATTCATGAGCACAGCACAGAAGGGCATTGGTAGGGACACCAGAGGAGCCAAACACCAGCTCCTGGTTGACAGAACAGTCGCCCAAGACTGCCGGTCACGACACACCAACCTGTGCACAGCCTGGATTGATTACCAGAAAGCCTACGACTCAATGCCACACACATGGATCATGGAATGCTTGAAGTTGTACAATATCAACAGGGCTCTAAGGGACTTCGTTGCAAACTCGATGGGAATGTGGAAGACTACCCTTGAGGCAAATGGCAAGCCGCTCGCACAAGTGACCATCAAATGTGGTATCTACCAAGGAGATGCTCTGTCCCCACTACTGTTCTGCATAGGCCTCAACCCTCTAAGCCAAGTAATTGACCAGACTGGCTATGGATACCGCCTCAGGAACGGAGCAAAGATCAGTCACCTCCTCTACATGGATGACATCAAGCTGTACGCCAAGAGCGAGAGAGACATCGACTCTCTGATCCAAACAACCAGGATCTACAGCCATGACATCGGGATGTCATTCGGGCTCGAGAAATGTAGCAGGATGGTGACTCGGAGAGGCAAGGTAGTCCACACAGAAGGGATCTCACTCCCAGAGGGAACAATAGCAGACGTTGAGGACAGTTACAAGTATCTCGGTATACCACAGGCAAATGGCAACCTCGAACAGGTGACGAGGAAAGCGGCAACTGCCAAATACCTCCAGCGAGTAAGGCAGGTCCTAAGAAGCCGGCTCAATGGCAAGAACAAGGCCGGGCAATTAACAGCTACGCCCTGCCAGTGATCAGATACCCTGCAGGAATAATCAGGTGGCCAAAGGAAGAGATTCAGACCACGGATGTTAAAACTCAAAGCTCCTTACCATGCATGGCGGGTTCCATCCCAAATCCAGCACCCTGAGACTGTACGTAAGCCGTAAAGAAGGAGGCCGAGGACTAGTGAGTGTGAGAGCCACTGTCCAGGACGAAACATCCAAACTCCATAACTACATCATGGAGAAGGCCAAAACGGATGACGTACTCAGTGAATGTCTCAGGCAGTGGCGGGATGAGGAGGTGCTGGAGGAGAGCCCATCATGGGAGAACAAGCCCCTACACGGCATGTACCACCGGAGCATAACAGAAGTGGCTGATCTCAAGAAGTCCTACCAATGGCTAGAAAGGGCTGGCCTACAGGACAGCACAGAGGCACTCATCATGGCTGCACAGGAACAGGCACTGAGCACCAGAGCGATAGAGGCCCAGATATACCACACCAGACAAGACCCAAGGTGTCGGTTGTGCAAAGAGGCACCTGAGACGATCCAACACATAACTGCAGGGTGCAAGATGCTGGCAGGGAAGGCCTACATGGAACGCCATAACCAAGTGGCTGGCATAGTGTACAGAAACATCTGTGGAGAGTATGGGCTGGAAACCCCAAGGTCTAAGTGGGAAACTCCTCCAAAGGTGGTGGAAAATGAGCGTGCGAAGATCCTGTGGGACTTCCAGATACAGACCGACCGAATGGTAATGGCAAACCAACCTGACATCGTGGTGGTAGACAAAGGGCAGAGGACAGCCGTGGTGGTGGACGTGGCAATTCCAAGCGATGGTAACATCCGGAAAAAAGAACATGAAAAGCTTGAGAAATACCAAGGTCTCAGAGAGGAGCTGGAGAGGGCCTGGAGGGTAAAGGTGACAGTAGTGCCCGTGGTGATCGGTGCACTCGGGGCAGTGACCCCGAAGCTAGATGAGTGGTTACAGCGGATCCCCGGAACAACCTCGGACATCTCGGTCCAGAAATGTGCAGTGCTAGGAACAGCAAAGATACTGCGCAGAACCCTCAAGCTCCCTGGCCTCTGGTAGAGGACCCGAGCTTAGAGAGGGATAACCGCCCGCGGAGGGCCAAAGGTGAGTGGACTTTTTTTTTTTTTTTTTTTTTTTTTTTTTTTTTATTTTTATAAGAAACGTGTAGTGGGGGCCCATTGAGACTGTTTGTACCCGGGGCCCAGAATTTGGTGCTACCCCCCTGCATACATCCATCCACTGTGTGGCGCTGTTGCCTCAGTTACTGCCTGACGTGCTGAATAAAAGGTACTGAAATTGCATCCTGAGTTCGAGTGCAGTCAATACAGGGGTCAGTGCTTGTAAACATACGTCTTTACTCTGAGTGTCTTCTATGACTGTAAAAGTGCCGTTACCGGCGTCTGCATCAAAGCTCCGCCCACTTCCGTGTTTTTCCCCAACGCAGGACAGGACGTAAGAGACGCACATGTTTGGAATGTTACGAATGTGATTGATAACGCAGATGTGTGGATGCAAATTATTTTATAAACGGAGGAGGGGAAATATTTGGATTTAAAAAAACAGGCATGGCACATGGACACGGCACCACAGTAAAATGACATCTGTGTTTTACTCAGTAATGTTTTACTGACACTTAGGTGACTGCACATCTGTGTTTTACTCAGTAATGTTTTACTGACACTTAGGTGACTGCACATGCGCAAACAACCGCGCTCAGTGCAGGAAAGCTAAACCACGACAAACTTGTCAGCGAGTTACCACCAATTTTCCGGACTATGCATCCCTGGCCGATTCAATTCAGTGCAAGTCATCAGAGTAAACTCGGGTAATGACAAAAAATGTACATAGGTAATTGTGTTGTGTTGTGCTATATTGGCTCATGCGGTTTTGCATGTACATAAACATACATTGTAGATATAAAGAATATTTTTTTAAATAAATATATGATTTGCATTTTTGTAGTAGGTAGATCATTTTGACTTGATCCTTTTATAAATAGCTCGCATGCTGAAAAAGTGTGAGCACCCCTGATCTAGGCACATTACCACAGACCAGTCTCATATCTAGAGCTGGGTGATCTCCCTGAAAACCTCATGAAACCTCCGTGTTGAGCCTCGAGCTTCCTTTGAATTCTTTAACATTGGTGCGGTGCATGGATTTACTATATTATCGTGACCTGCTCTGCACAATCTGTGAGAACCACGGAGAGACCTGTGACTACATACTGTACCTGTAGCAACAGCAGAGCTATCCGATGCGTCGCTTTTCATATGCCTAAACATTTATTTTGACCAAAAATAAAACCTTTTTGTATTTACCAAATGTCTCCATCCTGGTTCATAAATTTACCAATGTTATACGGATTTACTGACAAATATAATGTATGTAGTAAAGTACATAGGCATATGGTAGGAAATCGTAATTTTTGAACCCCTTTTCTTCACGTGTACGGACAAAATGAATGAAACAAAGTCTTGATACAATCACAGATTTATTAAAAACAAAAGTAAAGTGCAAAACCAACAGTTTACAAAGTCCAAAGTACTTATGTCTGAGACCAGGTCCAGATGAGGAGAAAGTTAAGTACTCTGGTCACTCATTGCTCGTTGGTAATCTCCACACTTACAGTATGGGAAGGGATTCTCAAATATACACACGACAACTTAAATACAAGCAAAAAACAGAATGGAAACACGTGAATACTGAAGATAATATGAGATATAGCACACTAGCACAGGAAGGATGTTAGCTTAGCTTGCTAGCATAGCTAAATGAAGCTAAATGTAGCTAGCTCAATGTGTACAACAGACAATCAAACATTTACAGTACAAGAGTAAATACATTTCAGTGAGAGCTTTGGGCCAACGGGATACGTAGCAGTTATTTTCAGGATTACCACAGACCAGTCACATATCTAGAGCTGGGTGATCTCCCTGAAAACCTCATGAAACCTCCGTGTTGAGCCTCGAGCTGCCTTTGAATTCTTTCTTTGGCCTGAAGAGAGGAACGTGTGGACCTCGTCCACCGACCAGGACGCTGACTTTTGGGGCTTTGTGTGCGATTCCATTTCTCTGGAATGAGGAGGACGTAATGTAACCGAAGCAGAGCTGAGCAGAGCAGCCTGTTTTAAAGATGGCGGTTGAGTTGTTTTTCCCAAAGGGTCAGATGTCGCTTCCAGTGACGTCACTCATTGACCAATCAGTGTAAGGCAGTCTCACGACGTCACGTCATGGTATCTGTACGGCACGGATGGAACCACAGTCGGGGCAGTACGAAAAAGTAACGCAAACTCGGATACTATTACCAGTGGAAATGCAAAAGAACCGCGCCGAAGCGTACCGTACCGTAACGTTCCGTTACTGTGGAAAAGGGTTAAAAAATAGCAGAGAAAGAGCAACAGGCTTCAGGCCAGCTGTGGCTACAGTAGTAGTTTATCACCACAATGTATGGAGTGAAAGAAAAATGTGAAGCATCTGTGCCCAAAAAGCACTATATAAAAAAACAGTGCATCATTAATTGATAATTGTATGAACCCTTTTGGCTGTAAAGTGCCAAACTGCAGTTGTGTCCTTAGGCAAGACACTTCACCCCCATTGCCTAGAATGAGTCTGCTGTGTGTGAATGGTTGGTGGTGGTCGGAGGGGCCGATGGCACATACTGGTTGCATCGCTTCTGTCAGTCTGCCCCAGGGCAGCTGTGGCTACAGTAGTTTATCACCACCATGTATGGAGTGAAAGAATAATGACATGTAAAGCGTCTTTGAGTGTCCAAAAAACACTATATAAAACCGATGCATTTTTATTATTATTATTATTATTATTATTATAAAACAAAAATGTTTCAAAAGCAAAAAACCTGTGGTCAATGTCACCTGTTGACTGCATTATCATACAGAAATATTGTCAACTGCAAATTAATCTGAAGGACATTGCTCATAAAAAATGTATAAGATGTAAATCAAGGGGGGATAGCCGTTCACTGAGCCTAAACCTACCTACATCTATTATGGTTTATTATAAATTTATATTTTTCCTTATCACAAATATAATTTCAACTTTATGACAATATGCTCTCATATTGTTGGACTGATACTTTTATAAAATAGCATTGTTAAGAACTCTAAGGAGGAGTGACCATGATTAAAAAATGAATTGTTTATACTTTTTGGTATACCAAAATAAACCAGTGTTCTTTTTATGAAACATAGTCAGGGTGTTTAGTTAATGTATAGTGAGAGGAAGCAAAGCAGAAGGTGTGAGCCACCCACATTGACTCATGCAAGATTATCCAACTCCTATTTAATACAAAATAATTTCATTTGTGAATGAAAATGATATTTCTCCCATTATTGCTCCAACTGTTGGCTGATATAGTATATTTACACAGGGGAAAACAAACATCTCAAAGTGCAGTGTATAATCTATTGCAAAAATTACTTGATTCTCAAGCAAATAACTATAATTGTAAAGCTCATTAACTAAACAGGATTGGACCCTGATCCAAGACAATCCTATTTTTCATTTGATGGAAGTCTCAGAATGAACCCTCGAAATGAAACACAAGTAGACTTTGGATGTATTAGTCTTTAGTCTTGATTTTTGGAATTTTTTTGGAATCCAAGTGCTAGAGTATTGGTAAGCCTACGTATTTCTTTTAAGTCAACCTCCATTCATTCGGCTATCATTGGCATGTCTGTTTATTTGATTTTTGCCAGCAACATGTAACAGGATTAGCTTTGGCTCTAATTCCCTCATGGAAGAGACTGATAGAACATTCTTCACTTTAACAGACTATAATAACATTAATATCTGCTTTTGCCTCTTCAGCTCCAGTAAACACCCCTTACTTTTAAGAAAGCCGATTAGGAGCAGTAGATATGGCTAGCGTACCAAATACCTCGGGTAAAATGAGGATCTCGTGCATACGGAGTAATCTGATTTTCATATTCACAGCATTCAAGTGACGTGTGAGCTGACCCAAAGTACCACAGTACACAGATCTCCATCACCTCCAGTGTTGGAGAACTGTGACAGCCAAGGTCGAGAAAGAATGGCACAGGAGCCCAAACGGAGATAAGGCTCTGGAACACATCTGAAGCTCCGTGCTGATTTTCACAGAAATATAATCCCTCTGCTGAATTATTAAATGGGGCTCCCTCACCCTAAATAACACCCTGCAAGCATTGTTTGACATCCTGGATGAATAATTAAGGACTGACCTTTTGTTCCCCATAGAGGTGACGGACTTTCGGGATGATTTCAGGAAAGTTACTACAAGCAGTGTCTATTGTGTAGCTGGATGATCTATTTAGGGGACAAAAAAACAACTACAGGGGCAAATCTGAATACACACACAGACACACACGCACATGCACATGTTCACACACACACACACAAGCACACGAGAGCAAGGTAAAGTTGGACTTTAATGACTTAGGAATTAAATCCAGGCCTTATGTTATCATCAATATTTAACCCTCTGGACGCCAAGGTTGACTTAAAAACCTTGGTGTTGGTTTAAAACGACCGATTGTGTCAAGCAGGGTGTCAACATTTATTCAAACTCCCTGCCACACAAAGATTTGCACCGTTCTACTATATTTCCCTAAACCTTGAGTATAGTACAATGTGAGTTCTGTTTGTGTGTTTATGTCCTAGTGATCTATATGTCCTGCAGTAAAATAAAAAAAATCCATGATTGCCACCACCATAAACCTTTGGGCCATCCTAAAATGTTCTCTAAAATACATAAAGCCTTCTCTTATCACTTTTAAGTTGTTAATAAATTAAGAGCCTCTTAGGAAAAAACCTCTGGCGCCTAAAGAGTTAATTTATTTTATTTTCAAAAACAACCATACATGCAAGAAACTCATGTACCACATGTACCATCCACAAACAAGGCGTGATTATAAAAGGGACTGCCAAGGCCCTCAGTAAGTTTTCATGGTGGTTTTAATGAAAGAAAAAGAAAATGATATGAAGTTGGCCATTGTGTTTAAATGATGTCTCATTTCACTCCAGCTACAAGGTCAGGCATCGCAGCAACACAGATGGCTCGGAGAACCCGGAAGTACAATACGCCAAGCAGCACGCGTTTGTAGTTCAACAAAGCAGTAAAAAAGTGGTGAGGATGGATATACAGTATTCGGCCCCCTTGAACCTTTCAACATTTCGCCACATTTCAGGTTTCAAACATAAAGATATAAAAATTAAATTTTTTGTCAAGAATCAACAACAAGTGGGACACAATCGTGAAGTGGAACGAAATTTATTGGATAATTTAAACTTTTTTAACAAATAAAAAACTGAAAAGTAGGGCGTGCAATATTATTCGGCCCCCTTGCGCTAACACTTTGTAGCGCCACCTTTTGCTGCAATTACAGCTGCAAGTCGCTTGGGGTATGTCTCTATCAGTTTTGCACATCGAGAGACTGGAATTCTTTCCCATTCTTCCTTGCAAAACAGCTCGAGCTCAGTGAGGTTGGATGGAGAGCGTTTGTGAACAGCAGTCTTCAGCTCTTTCCACAGATTCTCGATTGGATTCAGGTCTGGACTTTGACTTGGCCATTCTAACACCTGGATACGTCTGTTTGTGAACCATTCCATTGTAGATTTGGCTTTATGTTTTGGATCATTGTCCTGTTGGAAGATAAATCTCCGTCCCAGTCTCAGGTCTTTTGCAGACTCCAACAGGTTTTCTTCCAGAATGGTCCTGTATTTGGCTCCATCCATCTTCCCATCAATCTCAGCCATCTTCCCTGTCCCTGCTGAAGAAAAGCAGGCCCAAACCATGATGCTGCCACCACCATGTTTGACAGTGGGGATGGTGTGTTCAGGGTGATGAGCTGTGTTGCTTTTACGCCAAACATATCGTTTTGCATTGTGGCCAAAAAGTTCATCTGACCAGAGCACCTTCTTCAACATGTTTGGTGTGTCTCCCAGGTGGCTTGTGGCAAACTTTTTATGGATATCTTTGAGAAATGGCTTTCTTCTTGCCACTCTTCCATAAAGGCCAGATTTGTGCAGTGCACGACTGATTGTTGTCCTATGGACAGACTCTCCCACCTCAGCTGTAGTTATCTGCAGTTCATCCAGAGTGATCATGGGCCTCTTGTCTGCATCTCTGATCAGTCTTCTCCTTGTTTGAGATGAAAGTTTGGTGGGACGGCCGGGTCTTGGTAGATTTGCAGTGGTCTGATACTCCTTCCATTTCAATATAATTGCTTGCACAGTGCTCCTTGAGATGTTTAAAGCTTGGGAAATCTTTTTATATCCAAATCCGGCTTTAAACTTCTCCACAACAGTATCTCGGACCTGCCTGGTGTGTTCCTTTGTCTTCATGGTTCTCTCTGCGCTTTAAACAGAACCCTGAGACTATCAAAGAGCAGGTGCATTTATACAGAGACTTGATTACACACAGGTGCATTCTATTTATCATCATCAGTCATTTAGGACAACATTGGATCATTCAAAGATCCTCACTAAACTTCTGGAGTGAGTTTGCTGCACTGAAAGTAAAGGGGCCGAATAATATTGCACGCCCCACTTTTCAGTTTTTTATTTGTTAAAAAAGTTTAAATTATCCAATAAATTTTGTTCCACTTCACGATTGTGTCCCACTTGTTGTTGATTCATGACAAAAAATTAAAATTTTATATCTTTATGTTTGAAGCTTGAAATGTGGCGAAATGTTGAAAGGTTCAAGGGGGCCGAATACATTCGCAAGGCACTGTAGAAGAAGCCATGCATTTGGTATGAATAAAGTGAGGATTTAAAGCCAGAACAAAAAGGTACGTTTTTGCCGTGCTTCCTACATACATCTTGACTCAACGACAGCTATAGGTTAAGGCATAAAGGTATACCCGTGTTGGACGAATGGATCATAGCGTTGTGATTTCCAACAATTTATAACGTGAATTGACTTCCAGACTGACCCAATGCCCAAGGTCTCTCACTGGTTCCAAAAGAACATGCCCGAAAAACATCTTGTCTACGTGCTAAATAAAACCTCTCTGATCATTAGAATATATTGACACATTGCACCAGAGCAGGGCCTTGCACTTCCTTAAATCTCACTATGGTTTCACTTCCTTCTTTATGCTATCTCTCTTTCTGTTCCCAGTAGAAGCACATGCATACAAACTTTTTCATTTTGCCTTGATTTCCTCCAACTTCTCACAATATTAATGCTCCCTATATACTACAGCGATTGCTAAGTCACACACAGCACTTATTCAGAGCCTGGCTCCGGCCGCAGTGCTCCATCATGAACACTATGGTGCAGCTTCCCCTAACTCCCAGCTGGGCCTGGATGGTGCTCTTCCTCTGGCCATCCTCTCCGGGCCATCTGGAGCTCCATGTCCCCTCTCCGCTGGTCCTGTGCCAAACAGCGCAGTCTCCCAGGAACGCTGCAGCGTCTTCGAGCACAATCTGTATGTGTCAAAAGCTCTGGTGTGCATGTGCCTGCTGACCTCGCTCAGTGAAGTCATTGAAGCCTGCATCTCCCACCACCTCAAAGGAGCTTTGATGACACCTGCGCCCCCTGCAGCCGCCTGCCCTCTGAAGCAGGCCAGGGTTATTGATTACACAGGGAAATTGGTTTAAACTGATGAATTTAAGTAAATTGTTTTGACTTTTTGTAAATGCTAATGTTGATGAAATCAGACCAGTTCCAGATAAAGAATTGGGGTATGTGCACGGAAAGACATGTAAATTATTATTAGGACCAACATTTCCTCACCATATATAAGATGATGTCCCTGGCCACCATCTCCTGTTTATTCATACGCCGCGCCTCCTCCCCATGCAACCTGCTCATCTCTCTGAACAGTGATTGGCTGTCTTCCTTGCTCATACGTGCACTTGTTGATAGCAAGGGGCCACATTTTACGATTAGCAAGCTACTGTTTATTTTCTAAAAGTAAAGTCAGTTGTTTTCCCTGAATGTCATAAAATGTGAGTAATCAGCCAAGAGAAAAGTAATGTGGATCTATAAAGCCATTTACGTATGTTTTAATCCGTCGGCCCAGTGCACTGCCCACTGGCCCAGTGCACAGGGAAGCACAGGCTCTTTCTGCACACATGCAGAGACTGAACATAACCACCTCCATTAAAAAAAAGAGATATACTGTAAGTAACAAGTTTACTTAAGCTCTCCGACCCTTTTGTGGCAGTAAGATTAGACCCTTGTGTGCTGTATTGAGTGCTGATGGGCGAGCATCCCAACTCCGATCAAAAGGCTATATTGCATATTTATGCAATATGCATATTTAGGAGGGAACATTATTGTAGAATAAAGACATAATGTTAGTTCAAAGTTTGCAGTATACTGTTCCCCTGACAGCTGAGATTAGTATAAAATGCTACAAACTATTGCAAATAGGATAACACAAGTATTGTTCCCACCAAAGGTGAAAACAAACCATTTATCCCTGCGCCTATAGAATCTTTCAAACATGACTTTCCATGTTATAGCCAGTTATAATGCAAATTAACATAAATAAACATAACAAGCCATGTTTTTATTCACTCTGTAAATTATTTCTAATTATTGCTCAGCATGGTATAGGAAAATGGTTCACACTGACTTCCACTGGGTCTCTCCTCCATCAGCCAAAATCAAGCACAGAAAGATTAGAATCAGAATCCTGGATCTGGGATCTCTTGGCCCTGGTTGCCGACTGGTTATGGCACAGATACAGCATTAATGCTAAAGTATTCAGATACAAATACATTTTTAAACATTAAAGAAGGGATGGAAATTGTAGCCACATTTCACATTTCAAGCGCGTAGGCACTGGGTTTTTCATTTGATGAAACTCCCACACATTTCAATACACTAAAAAAAGATCTCCAGGAAAGAGGGACTGGAAAACAAAGGAAAAATCAATCAGCATTTTAATTAATCCATGTGAACCTTCTAACAAACATTATCCTGCAGCTATCTTGCTGAACGGATTGTCAGAGGCAAAGGTATTTGCCAGACCCATTCAAGTCTTAACAACATGGTTCACTGATTTTTCATCATTTGCGGTTTAGCAAAGTTTAGCTCCCAGTCATGAAAACTGAATTGAGATTTTGACTCAAGGAAAGCACAATGCTAAACCAAAGTGCATCTTTGTATATATATACAATGGCAGTACAATTGGTCATTAAGGATGTTAGCCTAAAGTAAAAGTAGTGACTAACTATTTATTTAGTATATACTGTATAATGTATATTTCATGGACATACTTAAGTATTTTTCTCTGGTATGTATTTATTTCAACTTTTTAATTTAAAAGCCTTTCTTTTTTAACTTTGATCACAAATGTTACATTACATAAATAGAGACAGTACAGGTTTGAAGTGGTTAGCCTTGCTAAGTTCAGATCATACCTCTACAGTGGTATAACAGTTGTAGTAGTGTTTCCCAAGCAACACTAATTGTCTCAATTAAATAAACATAGTTTTTGTAAATTGTTTAAGAAAATGCTAAAATGTTTCAAAATTCCAAATACACAAAGCTTAGCCCTGAACAACCAGGTAAATCAACTGGTAGCCGAAGTAGAACAACGCAGACAAAAGCCGGATGCCACTCACTCACCCAGTGCTTTTATATCGCCTAATAAGCCTTAACAAAGCAAAAGGTCAATTGAATCAGCGCATTCAGTACAAAGAACGAACTCTGCGGGGAACAACTGCGGCTCAATACTTGTGAATAGATCACGGTAGAGTTTTTGATTTGTACAACATCGCTTGTCTCTCTAACATATAGTGAGCACATTGTTCTGCAGACTTCCCCGTTACCTTTGCGATGCTCCCAGATAACGCTGCCCTCGGGCGCAGGTGTCCAAGTGATGCGCCCCAGTCACCAAATCCTCCACAAGTTTGTTTCTAGTCGCAGCTACAGGAGCAATCCAGCACGTATACACGCCGGCTATGGAAGTTTTCTGGCTCCACCTCGCTTGCCTCGGTGAGGAGAGCAGATCACGCACGGCTGTTTCTGGATGCTTTCTGGAGGAGCGCGGCCAATCACAGGACTCCTCCACTCTTACATCTTTGCGCATCCCAAAAATACGCTTATGTGAGCCGGAGTCCAGGACATGGTGAAGGCTACGATGTTGGACAGACTTCCACAGGGCGTTGTTTGTGTGTTTTGTTTGTATCCAGTGGCCGTAAGCCTGTGTTGAGCCCGCGCTGGTGCTGATGCTGCTGATAGAGCGGACTGTGCGGGCGCTTTCTCTCGCGCATCCACTGGCGAGCAGGAGGAGTGTCTCTGAGCTCACTTCATTAAGTCACGGATACGGACCTGTAATTATTAGTCACACACACGTTAAAGTGGCATTGCCTTGAGTCATTAACAAAATACTGTGATACAACTCAGGCTGGTTCAGATGTTAGTCAACACGGAGAGCAAAATATAGGTTTGAGCTTTTGTGTGTTTCTAACAAGATTGTTTAGATATATGTACTGTATGTTCTGATGGTGTGTTATGTATAGGCATATGTGTGCGAAATGTGCAGGTAAATACAGGTGAATCTCAGAGAAGTATAATATTGTTACTTACCACAAAATAAGTTCATTTACATATGTAACTAAAAATATGTACAATAGGTCTGGCATGCGCCTCCTGTTCGGCGACCCCGCTCCCATCTCTGTGTGGAGTGAGAGGACAAGTGCCCAAAAAATAACAATTGTAAACCGCTTTGTGACTCTGGTCTGTGAAAGGCGGTATATAAATAAAGCTTACTTACTTACTTACTAATTTAATTTAAATTGGAAAACCAAGATATGACACAGACGCATTACATGCAAAGTGACGTATGCCAAACCTGTGTTTCTTAAAATATTGATGACTATTGCATAAAGTACTTTATCAAGATATTTTTGATGAATAATGTTTTTTACAAGTTGTGAGCCAATTATCTGCATTATAACAAATAAAGACTGAATATACTTTGTGAGTAGTATGTACTTTTATTTTGCTAGAGTTATTGTTCACTAATCTTGTGTGCTCCTCATTCCTACTGCTCAGTAACTGGTGATGCAACACTGAAATTTCCCCTCCCTGTAAAGTATCTCTTAAAATATACAGTATTTGTATCTAGAAGTCTTTGGTTGTGGAGTGAGAGTCCAAAATCTTCATGAAGATGGAATTATTTGTCTATGTTTGGCAATATGACATTCAAAAGAAGTCCCAAATAAATATTTGATAATATTTTTTCCCCCATATCACCAAGCCCAGCTAGAAATCCAAATTAGGTTAATTTGGTACTCAAAGGCGGTGGTGCTGGTACAGGTTATGGTTCACAGCTGAGGATCGTGGCACCTGTTGGCTGGAACCCTTGCATTTACATGTTGCTCTGCAGGATAACTCTTCATAGATTTATACTGGTGTATACTTACAAAACACAATGTTATAAAATCTTCCTGAATTTGTGTTTTAATTTGCACCCATTACATTTAACCTCATCTTCAAGATGAACAAATTTCTACTTTCTCAGGAGAGAAATTTCTCAGTAGAGTAATTAGCAATTGGCCTATCATACTTGGCTAACAAAAGGTAAGAAAATGCGTTTGTGTCTAAGAAACCTCTGCTCTGCATGCAGCCACGTTACAAAGACATGGAACTTTGGTGCATCTGCTGATTTCAAGTCAAGCATTTCTGCCCTGTCATATTTAGTGAAAAGGGAGATGGAACGTTGAAAGAGAAGTAGCTATAATGAAAAGAGAAAAAGGCCTGTGGGATGGATATCAAACACGGTGGATGTGCATAATTCATCTCTAAGTAGGCACTAAGCCCTTTAGAACGTTAACACTAACCTGTTTTCCCTCTTTCTCATTAAATCGCCTAAATATTGAAATAAAATCATTTCAAGGCGGTTTGTTTTCAAGTATTCTTTCCTAAGTGACAGATCTGGTTGTGAAGCCTAAATTTGGAGGGGTATATAAACGGCTGGTATATAAACGGCAATGTGCTTCATTGTTAGAAATATTCAGCTTGCACCATTATAATGTGTCTAGCGTAAAGGATTTACGTGTGAGGGACACTTGAACCATGACCAGAGCCCCTAAACAAAACAAACAAAAAGCCTTTATATCTACTTGATTTCTATGTTTTATTGTTATTAAAAATGTTTCAGCTCTGTTCTGTCAGTATGTTGGAGGGTGTGGCTGTCAGAATGCTCATTGTGCCAAGGGCGGCCTGCTGTTCCTGAAGTGTTCACACCCCCTCTGCTGGTGTCACACGACCAAAGCAAACTCAGATGTGCAGACATTAGGGAGACATCCAAATCCACCAGCAGCCCGTCCTCCACACACTCTGTCCTTCAAGTGTAGGAGCACTGTGTGAAAGTGGGCCAAAACATTGCCTAAGTGCTGAAGATCTGAGAGGCAGAGCCAGCAGCTGCACAGGCTCTGCTGGGACATCCCATGTGTATTTGCACGGCATCAGCACAGCCATCACATGATAAAAATGACTGTAGAGTCTCTTTCACGTCGGGCTGGTGCGTGGTGAACTGTTCAATGAGGGGGAGGACAGGCATTACGCATTCACAAACAAATGGCCGTCTCCTGCAGTGATGCGTTACAATCAGAAGCTTTCCTACTTATCTTAATATTTTTTTTTTTTATAAACGTATGCACTTGCCTGTCTACAAATGTGAAATAAACTGCAAAAGAAACACCATGTATCCACTGCAAAGACAAGATGAATCCAAATCCTTCAAGATGTTTTTTATTGTGCACAAATAACACTGCACGTCAACCTCGCTGCACCAACCCCATTGTCAAATATGGGCATGGTGTCATGTTGTGAGGCTTCTTTTCTTCAGCAGGGACAGGGAAGATTATCAAAGTTCTTGGGAAGGAGACTTCCCCTAAACCAGTGATTCCCAATTTTTTTCTGCTGGGCCCCCCTTTGGTTCAAAAGATTTGTTTTTAATTGTCAATCATTCTGGTGAAATGTGCTTTTCAAAAAGTGGAGCAGGCAGTTCTTTCCTTGTTTGTATCCTGTTGCCGTACGCTGTTGTAGAGCCCGCGCTGGTGCTGATACTGATGATTGCTTGGATATACGTATGTATGTCCTGTAGGATATGTTCTATATGTATATAGGCCTATGTGTGTACATGGTGAATCTCAGAAATGAAGAAAACATGGGCATACATTTTTTTTCCATCCATCCATCCATCCATTTTCTACCCTTTAATCCATTTCTGGGTCAGGGGGGTGGCAATCAGAGATGCCACCCAAGTCTCATAGCACCAGCCCCTCACTGACCCTCTGCAGGTGGTGAGTCCACAGGAGGACGGCTGCTCTCTGAGTGTGAGCATAGCCTTGATCTTTCAGTGGGGGCTTTTGGGCAAAAGTGGGGTTAAGTGTCTTGCCCAAGGACACAACAACAGCAGTCATCAGTGGGAGTCAGTGGAGAAGGTGTCGAGGTGGGAATTGAACCCACAACCTTCAGGCCTGAAGGCCAATGCTCTACCAACTGAGCCACTGTCGCCCATAATTTTTTTTTTGAATGCTAATTACATTAGCATTCTAGTGCACTCTTTGATGAGTAAAATAAATAAAAAAGACAAAAAGTAAGAAGAAACAAAAAGATTTTTAACTATGAGTACAATAGCACTAACAGGAATGTGGTGTGCATTGGTTTGTGTACATTCCCATTATGACATTATTTGTACTATGGTACTACAGCTTGTCACGAATTAGCAGCAACAATCTTTCCTAAAATCCCCTGATGATTATCAAGCTCTCTGATAGAGAAGACATCTTCTTTTAGACAGCCACAGTCTGATGTGTTTGGAAGGTTGTGTGTCTCTGGCCATAAGACAAACTGCTCCCCGATGGCCCCCTCTTCAGCCTGATGCTCTCTCTGCCCATCGCTCATCCAACTTTGACATCTGCCTCTGCTCGCAATCAATAGTGTGGCCATCCCAACTTTGCCTGTAGCATAAACACACTAATTATGAATTCACTTCCACACAAAACACAACAAGAAGTCTTTATAGAGTTATGTTTATGAAGTGTTTAATCTGTGAGCCATATCTTACTAAGGCTGTTTATTCTGAGCCTTTGATTATTTGTCCTCTGTTGATGTTTGAACCCTGTTCATGATCATCTTTGAATAAGTAGGATACCAGCGTCTCCCTGTTTGTACTGATTAAACAGCTTCAAATAAGTTGTGGTTGACAGTAGTTTACTATTATTTTTCGTAAAAGATCAACATCTGAAAAAGAGCATCTTAAAATCACTCTGGTATCATTTTTAGTAACAAGTCTATTCATTAGTATTGGAATCAGTCGGTCAGTCAGCCTCTAATCTTGCACACTTCTGGTTCGCTGGAGAAGTAGTGATTCCAATCTTTTATTTTGTTTTGTTTATTCTTCCATACCTTTGCTTCACATTTAGTGGGCCACAATGAGTGTGTAGTGTTGATTGGCTCTGTGTTGAGCTGTGCTTCTGGTGCGAGCTGAGTTACAGCCATGTCAGGATGCTGTATAAAACATGGCAGAGCACAGACATCTGTGAAGTCGTTGAGAATGTCCCCTGTGACTCTGCATGTAACTGTCAAAGTCTTTTCTCATAAATGGTTTTGGTTTTCCCAGGTGCAGAGGGACTGGATGTGCCCAGGTTTACTCAGTGATGTTCCATGGCCAGATTTTTCTGTTGTATGGAGAGTGTGAGTAACTTAAATTTGGTATCAGGTCCTGTTAATTTTCACTATCATTTCACAATCAGTCAAGCAACCCATCATATCAAATCAGACTCATTACAGAGAGACAACAGAGTATTGGTGTGGCCAATAAACTGTTTGGATCAAGCCTTTAACAATCTAACACTAGAACACAAATTACTCCGTTTATGTACATTTTGGGTCTTCATAACTGTGTAACTTTTATATCAGTTACAAACGTAGTTTATTTCAGTTATGTAAATGATCTCGATCCTATTGGTCCAGAGCATACTCAGTTAGAGCAGGTGGTGGTTACCATAGCAACACAATGTTTACTTGCAGCAGTTAGCATTTAGCTTTGCTGTATTTCATCTGTATTAACCAGTTTTAGCATGTATTAAGGATATAAACTGTATGAACTCTGTGTCACTGAGTGTGTTGGAGATTGTGCTGAACCCGTGGTGGATTTATAAACTCGAGCGCCGAGACAATCTGCACTGAAGGGCCTCGTCCATGTTCTACTACAGCCTTTCCATGCTTTCATCACACAGGACAATCACAATGGACCTTCTCTGCAGTGCTGGCCTAGTAGTTAGAAAAATCAGAGGGTTTACGGGTGGTAGCCATAGTGGTAGCGCAGGGGGTCCTCGCGGTCTCATGGTGATCCTTGCGTTGGTCATGTGACATCAGGTGACGCCACAAGAGCCACCGCAAATGCGAGAGTAAACCTTTTTCAGAATTCTATTAGTTTGAAAGGGGGCCGTCAATATGACTGCTCTAGAAGTTATAGTAGTTTCAGAATTCTGGGAGTCCTAGTGTGAGAACGCTTGCACGAGTTGAGCAACACCAAAATAAAAAATGAAGGAAAGCGACTGTGGTGGATGATAAAGGAATCCTTTCCCTTGTGAAGTCACAACAGTTGGACAGAACTCTCCAGGAGCCGAGGTACGGCAGTGTCAACTCTGGTTCACTTAGGACTTGAATAACTTGACAATACATTCAATCTTGAAATCCTGAAAAAATAACTTATAGATTCTTCAGTCAGAAGTCAACAAAATGAAATAAGCAATACTTCCTATTTGTTAATGATACCAGTCCAAACACTGTTTTGGAAAAGATCTTGAGCTGCTCTTGAATACAGTGGGAACTGATACCAAAAAATATTTTTTGATGTGAATAAATGTTCCATAGATCTGCAAAAAAATAAATGTGTTGTATTTGGAAACAAGGAAGTAAACAAACCATGTCGATTCAGAATTAGGGAGGTAGAAACTGAAAGGGTTTCTTTCGGTCTGGCATTAATTTTGCTGTGTTTATATTTTTATTTGTAAAATGTATAAGATCTTCAAAAACACAGGACCTAAAATCAGATGTAACCCTAAACCTAACTGTTACACTACTAAACAAAAGCATATGATCCTGTGGCAAGCATTCATAATGGATCACCAAACAATACTTACAGTATCACCTTCTGGTACACTGGGATTACTTGAGCTGAGATTATAACATCATACAAATCTTTCATGTATTTATTTTAGCTCTTTTTTATTTTTTTTATTTTCAACCCATGCCATTCTAACACACATTAATATACTAGTATAATACAATATCATGATGCATATTGATGTGGTAAGACATTTAAAATTAATTTCATCATGCAATATTAATTAGCAACTTATACTTCCATACAACTCTGCGACAGTGACACTGTCCAAATACCATAGTTTTTCCAATCATAATATTACAATTAACATGCAACCACTTCAAATATTAGTTGCCTTGGCTGCATAGTGCACAAGGACCTGTTTAGTGTCTTGTGATCAAGACACTAAACAGGTCCTTGTGCACTGTGCAGCCTTCACATGTAACACACTGCTGCCTTTGCCAATCACCACTTCACCTAACAAAAAAAAATCTGCTGTGTTAATAGAACTTCAAAAAGAAATACAATACATATCATTATATCTACTTCTGATTCTTCACACCTGAAAGTGTAAAGGTTAAAAAGCACGGTTGTAAAACACAAGAGACGTGAATTCAGTTCAGGACGTTGTTTACAACTGAAAAAATATGAAATAAGACACCTTTGTTTAAACTTCATCAAATGGCGCCAAACATTCAGCAAATGTTCCATCTCGGTTCAGCGCTCCACATCTTCGGTCAAGGACATGTTCCCCTTGTCATGCTGATCTACAGGGAGCCTCTTCTGACACGAGGTGCTGTCCTGCCTAATGAACCTGCAGGCTTCTTGGGTCACGTTAAAAGCACTAAAGGGCAGACGAGGCCCAGGAGTCCGCTCCCCGCACAGTCTGACTGCATTATTTCAGCCCCTTTAATGCACTTGGGGGCTCAAAGCGCATGTCCCAGCTGACCTAAACAAAACCATTCCAGCCTTTCAAACCTCCTCACGGAACAACACAGACACCGAGTTTTGCCAGAGCCCCCTTCGTCTGGAGAGCACTGACGCAGCACACTGTAACCATTCCATTTTAGTGGTTGTTGTCATTGCTATAAATGGTCAATTACTTTAAGATTACTGTTGGTAGTGCAAAATACAAATAAATGGTATTCGTTGCGAGAGGAGTAATAAGATTTGCCACAAATTGTCCGCAATAGAGTTCTACTTTGACAGCAGGCTCCATGAAAAATATAATTCATCACACAGCGGATGATCTTTGGTGTTGAAAAGAATGAATATATGCAGAGAAGTATGGCTTACTTTACAGGTCTCTATTTTATATCTATATCTAAATTCTGCTTTTACTGATATTGGATTCAGCTGAGTTGCTGTCTCCAATCATATCTTTATTGTTCCAAGCATAGGAGTTGCATCGGCCTGAAGCCTCTAAGCCAAATAATTAACCAGACTGGCTATAGATACCGCCTCCGGAACAGAGCAAAGATCGGTCACCTCCTCTACATGGATGACATCAAGCTGTACGACAAGAGAGAGAGAGACATTGACTGTACGTAAGCCGTAAAGGAGGCCGAGGACTAGTGAGTGTGAGAGCCACTGTCAAGGTTGAAACATCCAAACTCCATAACTACATCATGGAGAAGGCCCAAACGAATGAGGTACACAGTGAATGTCTCAGACATGAGGAGGTGCTGGAGGAGAGCCCATCATGGGAGAACAAGCCCCGGCATGTACCACCGGAGCATAGCACAAGTGGCTGATCTCAAGAAGTCCTACCAATGGCTAGAAAGGGCTGGTCTACAGGACAGCACAGAGGCACTCATCATGGCTGCACAGGAGCAGGCCCTGAGCACCAGAGCGATAGAGGCCCAGACATACCACACCAGTCAGAGAAATTGACCTCGAGAAATACCAATTGCTCAGAGAGGAGCTGGAGATGCACTACTGTCACCTTTACCTTCCAAGTGAAGGTGACAGTTGTGCCTGTGGTGATCGGTGCACTCAGGGCAGTGACCCCGAAGGTGGAGGACTGGTTACAGCAGATCCCAGGGAAATCCTCAGAATTATGTTATTTACATATAGGCAAATTTGTATATACAGTGGGGCAAAAAAGTATTTAGTCAGCCACCAATTGTACAAGTTCTCCCACTTAAAATAATGACAGAGGTCTGTAATTTTCATCATAGGTACACTTCAACTGTGAGAGACAGAATGAGAAAAAAAAAATCAGGAATTCACATTGTAGGATTTTTAAAGAATTTATTTGTAAATTATGGTGGAAAATAAGTATTTGGTCAATAACAAAAATTCAACTCAAAAACAGAGGTCAAACGATTACTATAGGTCTTTACCAGGTTTGCACACACAGTAGCTGGTATTTTGGCCCATTCCTCCGTGCAGATGTTCTCGAAAGCAGTGATGTTTTGGGGCTGTCGCCGAGCAACACAGACTTTCAACTCCCTCCACAGATTTTCAATGGGGTTGAGGTCTTGAGACTGGCTAGGCCCCTCCAGGACTTTCAAATGCTTCTTACGGAGCCACTCCTTGTTTTTGGGATCATTGTCATGCTGGAAGACC
The DNA here is from genome assembly GCA_964034765.1 of Knipowitschia caucasica. Taxonomy (NCBI): domain Eukaryota; kingdom Metazoa; phylum Chordata; class Actinopteri; order Gobiiformes; family Gobiidae; genus Knipowitschia; species Knipowitschia caucasica. Next base: position 33,290,803 of record OZ035826.1, read on the forward strand.
CAAGCCACGTGTCATCTTCAAAGCTCTCACTGATGGAAGGAGGTTTTGGCTCAAAATCTCACGATACATGGCCCCATTCATTCTTTCCACAACACGGATCAGTCGTCCTGTCCCCTTAGCAGAAAAACAGCCCCAAAGCATGATGTTTCCACCCCCATGCTTCTCAGTAGGTATGGTGTTCTTGGGATGCAACTCTTTCTCCAAACACGACGAGTTGAGTTTATACCAAACAGTTCTACTTTGGTTTCATCTGACCACATGACATTCTCCCAATCCTCTGCTGTATCATCCATGTGCTCTCTGGCAAACTTCAGACGGGCCTGGACATGCACTGGCCTCAGCAGGGGGACACGTCTGGCACTGCATGATTTGATTCCGTGTCGTCGTAGTGTTTTACTGATGGTAACCTTTGATACTTTGGTCCCAGCTCTCTGCAGGTCATTCACCAGGTCCCCCCGTGTGGTTCTGGGATTTTTGATCACCGTTCTCATGATCATTTTGACCCCACAAGATGAGATCTTGCGTGGAGCCCCATATCGAGGGAGATTAACAGTGGTCTTGTAAGTCTTCCATTTTCTGATAATTGCTCCCACAGTTGATTTGTTCACACCAAGCTGCTTGCCTATTGTAGATTCACTCTTCCCAGTCTGGTGCAGGTCTACAATTCTTTTCCTGGTGTCCTTCGACAGTTCTTTGATCGTGGCCATAGTGAAGTTTGGAGTCTGACTGTTTGAGGCTGTGGACAGGTGTCTTTTATGCAGATAACGAGTTCAAACAGGTGCCATTAATACAGGTAACGAGTGGACGACAGAAGAGCTTCTTAAAGAAGAAGTTACAGGTCTGTGAGAGCCAGAGATCTTCCTTGTTTGAAGTGACCGAATACTTATTTTCCACCATTATTTACAAATAAAGTCTTTAATAATCCTACAATGTGAATTCCTGATTTTTTTTTTCTCATTCTGTCTCTCACAGTTGAAGTGTACTGTATATAATATATATACATATAAATATATGA